>VWZF01003026.1:33525-48186 GCA_013396755.1 Sclerurus mexicanus
CCCCGTGTCCTTGGACTCCACACCGGTGTCAGGCAGTGGGTGTTGAAGAACTGACGTGGGTGTTGGGGTGTATATGTGGGTGTTGGGGTGCAAAGTGGGTGTTGGGACGCAGATGTCGATGTTGTGGTGCAGGACATGGGCCTTGGGGCACTGATGTGTATGTTGGGGTGCAGACCTCTATGTTGGGGTGCAGACCTCTATGTTGGGGTGCAGATGTGGGCTCTGGGGTACAGGCTGTGCCAAGCTGGCAGCACTCAGGGTGCCTGTGGCTGCACTTTCCCCAGCAGCTGCCACACTGCTATGAGTGATGTGAGTGACATGGTTGACATAGGTGCTGTGGGTGCTGCCATGGGCAGGGCTGCCAGCCCAGTGCCACTCTGAGGGGCCATGGATCCCCACCCTGTGCCAACCCCTCCAGTGGTCCCCAACCCCGAGAGCCCCAAGGAGGGATGTCCCAGGGGGACACAGCACTCTGTGGGCCATGACCCCTGGACTCCCCCTGTAGTTCCCATGGCCAGCAGTGTCACCCATCAGATCAGAGCAGTGCAATGGGAGATGGGTCCCTGTAGAGGGGGATTCCTCCAGTGCTGCCAATGCCCCCACCTGACACGAGCACCCATGGGTGCCATGGGGTGCAGGGTGAGGTGTTGGGTGCTCTCCTGGGGCACCTGGGGGGAGCGGAGCCACTGGCGGGTGGGAGCAGTCGCTAGTGTGAGCAGGGGGCACCTGGTGAGTCTGTGGAGCTCAGCCTCTCCATCTTCGGGGTCCTGCAGCCCAGGGGCTTGGGACTCTGAATCCCCCATCAAGGGCGCTGGGGCTCTGAGCCCCCCAATTATGGGACCAGGCATCAGGGCTAGCAAACTTGGGAGGCTTGAGCCCCAGGGAGAGGGGAATGGGGGTCCCACAGCATTGGGGCATGGGCTGGGGTTGCTGGGGTGTTCCTGGGAAGGGGAAGGGGGTGGTACCACGGCCTCCAGAGGAGCTGAGAGTCTCAGCTGGAAGCTCAGGGGCTGGGGAACCCGTGACCATGGGGCCAGAGAGGTTCTGAGGACCTTTGTTATATGGCCCGAAGGATCCTGAGCTGGAAACCTGGGGATCCTGAGCCTCTGGGGCTTGTAAACCTGGGGATCCCGGGGTGTGGGGACTGGGAGTCTGACAGCACCAGTCTGTGGGGCTGGGGCTCCCAACTTCCCAGGGTTTGGAGACCTAGGGGTACCGAGGCCCTGGGGTATGGGATCTCAAACCCCCGAGCTTGTGGACCTGAGAGTTCCAAGGTCCTGGAGTGTGAGGCAGAGGTTCTGGCAGCTTCGGATGTGAGGATGGGGATTTCTGAGCACCACGAGCTTCGCGACTGGGAATCCCACCCCCTGCTCTTGCAGAGCTGAAGGTCCCGCGGCCCTGAGTGTGCGTGGGGGCGTGCCGGTTCCCCGTGGGGTGCCCCGTGGCAGGTCCGTGGGTCCATGCCCCATCCCGGCTGCTGGAGCGGGGAGGGAAGAGTTAAAGCGGCGCCGTGGGCTCGGGAGTTTCCTGTGGGCAGGGTCGGGGCGTGGGGCGGGGGGATGGAGCCCCGTCTCCTCCCCGGGCCGCCCCACTCGCGGCGGGACCGGCGGCGGAGCGGGAGGCGAGACGAGCTGTGTTGGTGCTCAGCCATGTCCCGGCCACGGCGCAACCCGGAGGAGGCTCCGCTGTCGGCCGCCCGGACGGGCTCCGAGGACAACCTGTACCTGGCCGTGCTGCGGGCGGCCGAGGGCCGCAAAGGTACTGCGCCGGAGGGTGCGGGGAGCCGCCCCGCCATTGCATCCTTCACCTGGGGCGGTGGCCCCAGGGCAGGCTGTGGGACAGACCCCCATACCAGGGCAGTGTCCCTGGGGCAGACCCCAGTGGTGGGGCGGTGTCCCTGGGGAGGTGTGTCCCCAGACAGTCTGTGGGGCAGGCTGTGGGGCAAACTTCCACACCAGGGCGGTGTCCCTGGGGCAGACCTCCACACTGGGGCAGCGTGTACCCAGACTGGTGTCCCCAGGGTAGCCTATGGGGCAGGCTGTGGGTGGTGTCCTCATGCAGCCCATGGGGCAGACCCCCCATGCTGGGGCAGTGTCCCTGGGGCGCGCTGTGGGGCAGACTGTGGGGCAGACCCCATGCCGCCGCCCATCCCCATCCCCCGTGCCCGTCGGTCTCTTCCTGCCACGCCCTGCCCAGTCGCTGTGGCCTGGCTGCGGCGGGAGCTCCGCCGCTGCCGCGGGGTGGGCGCCGCCGTGGGACCCCCTGGGTGTCAGCGTTTCGGGCACGGGTGCCGGGCTGCGGTGCGGGTGCCCCCCGCTCGGCGCGCAGCGTGGCCCACGCTTCCTTCCTTCCTTTCTCTCACACCGCGGTCACTCCCGACCCGGCACGCCCTGGCTGTGCTGCTGAGCGCCCGTGAACCCGTAGGGCGATTCTGGGTACGCGGCGTCCCCGGGTGCTCGCCCGGGTGGGGGCTGTTGGCTGTAGGGTGCTGGGTGCCGCGCAGGCAGATCCCAGCACGCTCCAGCAGGGCAAGACCTGGCACGCGGTGTCTGGCTTGCCGTGGTGTGGGCAGGGGGGTGTCACGGCGGCCGTGGGGCTCATGGTATTGCCCCATGTGCATATAGTGTCCTCTCTGGTCACTGACCTCCCCTGGGCACTGGACTGGGTCCAGCGCTGGTGGCGACATTGGGGGCTAGGGGATAACAGGGACAGAAGGATGGGTGCCGGTAGTGGGGCACAGGGCGGTGGGTTTGTTAGTGGGGTGCAGGGCAGTGGGTGCTGGTAACAGGGTGAAGGGCAACGGGTAGATTGGTGGGGTGCAGGGTAACGGGTGGGTTAGCAGGGTGCAGAGCAGTGGGTGCTGGTAATGGGCTGCAGGGCAGTGGGTGCCAGTAGCGGGTGCTAGGGGTTGGGTCCTGTGCGATCCTGAGTGCCCGTCCTGATGCGTCACCATTCCCATCCCATTCCCTAATGACAGGGCAGCGGGCAGGGAGTGCCGTGACTCACTGTGGCTCTGTTGGCCCTGAGCCCATGGCAAGGGGTGTCCCTGGGGCTGTAGGGTGTCCCAGGGTGTCCCGCGGCTCTGGCAGTGCAGACGGTGCGTGGGCTTATACCAGTCCTGTGCATGTTCCACCGGGGCCCTGCCCGCAGGGCTGGGGCTGTGCTTGGAGAGACACCTCATGACCTCGTCCCTCTGCTCTACCTGTCCCACTCAGTCAGTGCCCTCAAAGCCCAGGGCAGTGCTGGTCCTCCCTCCCCACTGCGGTGCTGGGGTCTCAGGGCTGGGTGGGCCCCCCTTGTTCTGTCCGAGCAGTGCTCAGTGTCTCAGTGCTAGTGGTTGCTGATGGGTGCTGGCGGGTCCTGGCACAGTGCTGGCATGGTGCTGGCACGCTGGGGCCGATCCCCCTTAGCCATTTCCTTTCCCCACACCCCGTGACTCACTGTGGTTCCCCGTTGCTGTTGGCTCATAGTTTCCTGTGCCAGCTGTGCCCTGCGGTGCCACCGGCGGGGCCCAGTTCCTGCTGTGCCATGACCCAGGTGCTGCTGGCTCACCTGTCTCTCTCCTCTCTTGCAGATGAGCGAGATCGTGTCCAGAAGAAAACTTTCACCAAATGGGTCAACAAGCACCTCATCAAGGTACAGGCACCGCCAGTCTGGTGGGCACTGCTGCTCCAGCAGACCCCAGCCCTCAGCCCTGGAAGCATCCTCAGCTGCAGCCCTCCATGCTGGCGTGGCCGAGGACATGGGCAGTGGAGGGTCCCCTGTGCCAGTGCTTCTGTGCCTCACTGGTGGTTGAGGCATCTCAGCTGTCTCCATGGTGGAGGTCTGGCCTCGCAAGCAGGAGCTGCCCCCCCTGCTGCCCTCCCATGTGTGCCAGGAGGGGATGGTGCCCCTGGCATGTGGGGACATGTCCTGGGCTTTCTCAGTCCCACTCCTGCTGGTCCCTGTTCCCTGTCATTGTGGTAGTGCCCATCCCCACAGGGTGGTGGGCAGAGCCCCACCTCAGCATCGAGCACGTACTGGGATGTCCCCCAGTCCCCATGCTGATGTGTCTCCACGTGTCCCCAACCCTGCAGTGCCACTGCAGTGCCACCACCCCTAGCCCACCCTGGATCCCCTCTCTGCTCTCTCCTAACTGCTCTCTTCTCTCTGCCCTGTGCAGCACTGGCGAGCAGAGGTAGGTCCTTCCTCTCTGTCTGTCCCACCGTGCTCTTCCTCTTCACACATCTTCCTCTCCCCTCGCTGGGGACGGCTCCCTGGCGCTGCCAATGTGGTGGGCAGCGGGTCCAACGTAGCATGGTGGGCAGCGGGACCCTGTGCATGCTAAAGTGGTGCTGGAGTGATGCCGGATCCATCCTGGCACTGTGGGGGGAGTTGCTGTGTGTGTTTTTGGGGGTTGACATGGCACTGGGGACACAGGCTGTTCTTGGGGCTGTGTGTGAGCACCTGCTGCACCGGGGGGTCACTGGGTGCCCACTCTGGTGTTGGCTGGCAGGGGTGGGGAGTGCTCAGCTGCCGCTATTCCCCCGACACTGTCGCTGTCCTTGCAGGCGCAGCGCCATGTCAACGATCTGTACGAGGACCTGCGGGACGGGCACAACCTCATCTCGCTGCTGGAGGTGCTCTCAGGGGACACACTGGTACGTGCCACACCGCCCCCCACCCCACGCTGTTCCCTACTCCCCGCTGTGTGCCAACACCCCTTCGCGACTGTCCTCGTCCTCATCCTCTTCCTTGCTGCCCGCCTCTGCTCCCTCTCTTCCCGCTTGGCCGTCGGTCTGTCCTGGTGACCCCAAGCGCCCGTGCCCCCCCGCCTCTAACCTCTCTTTGCTTTGGTGCCCTCTCTGCTTCCTGGCGCCGACCCCCGGCCCACCGCCACCTTTGCCTCCTCCTTCTCCTTCCTCTCTCTGCTCCTCTCCGCTCCGCTCCGCTCCGCTCGGCCGGGGCAGCCCCGGGAGCGCGACGTCCTCCGGACCTTGCGGTTGGTGAGTGGTTCTGTTGTCAGCTCTTGGCATGGCCCTGCATGGCGACTGACACCACGATACGGGCACAGAGCAGTGCTGATCATTTCCTGGGGCTCCGTCCGTGTACCGCATGCCATGTGCCGTGTGCCGTGTGCCATGTACCATGTCATCCTAGTACTCTGGCCAGGTGCCGTGCCTGTCCCAGTGCTCCGTCCACATGTGATGCCACCCTGGTGCTTGGCTGCATGCTGTGCCTGTCCCGGTGCCCCATCCAATGCCGAGTGCCACGGGAGTGGGTTTCCATGGGCCAAACCTTGATGGCCGTGGCAAGAGAGAAGCATGGCATCACTGGGAGTGATCCCACTGCACTGAGCTCCAGTGGGCTGGAGCTGGACTATAGCTCCCAGCACTGTGGCAGGATGTGCCACCAGCTGCCTGGGGTGGCTGGCAAGGAGGATGGCAACGTGGCCACCAATCCTCTGGCTCTCATGCTGGGGCTGGCCCTGTTCCTGACAGGCTGTGGGTCTTTGGTGACTCCCAACTGTGGGGTGGGAGGGACCCTGGTCCATTGCTAAGCAGCATGGGGGATTTGGGGGCTCCACAGCTCTCCCAGCAACTGAAGCTGGCTGAAGCATCAGCACTGCTGTGGGGCCAGCATGTGTGGGGGATCTGTCCAGGCAGGACCTGCCCAGGGGACCCTGGCTGGGTCCTGCAAGTAGTGGGAGTGCTCACCTGGCTTGGTGGTGCCGGGTCCTTCTGAGGGGGTACACTGGAGTGTGCTGGGGAGCTGCATGGTGAGGGACCGTGGAAGCCGGACACGTGGAGCTGTCAGAACCGTGGTGCTGTGGCACCGAGGCTGGCACCAGTCCTGCGTGGACGGTGGCTGCTGTGCCCACACAGCAGACACTCAGGTTCCCCTGGGATGGCTGCAGTGGCCCCGCTGCTGCTGGGTGCGGGGTGGGAACAGTCTGTACCAGCAGGTTCATGTGGGGAGCGTGGGGAGCGTCCCCACCCCTCCAGGGGCAAAGTGCGAGGGCGGGTGCCATTGGCATGTGTGGCACTGGGAGGGGCTGGGCGGTGTGGGAGGGTGTCACGGCATCGTGGCGGGGCCACGGCTGTGTGGGGGTCTGGGGTTATACCATGGTACTGCAGCAGGGCCGAGGCCATGCAGGGGACCAGGGTGGCAGGATGCAGCAGGGCTGTGTCCACTGTGGCCACAGTCCCTGCCCCTCTCTCCCACAGCCCCGGGAGAAAGGCCGGATGCGCTTCCACAAGCTGCAGAATGTCCAGATTGCCCTCAACTACTTGAAGCATCGGCAGGTGAGAGGCGGGTGGAACCCCTGGGATGCCGGGGACCCCTGGGGCTGTGCTCCGCTCCCCCATCCCTGAGCCGAGTGTGTCCCATGCCGCAGGTGAAGCTGGTGAACATCCGGAATGATGACATCGCCGATGGCAACCCCAAGCTGACACTGGGGCTCATCTGGACCATCATCCTCCACTTCCAGGTGAGCCTGCCACAGTGGGGATGGGGACAGTGATGTCAGGGGACCAGGGTTCCATGGTGCTGGCGGGCTTCCTGGACCAGTCTGCTCCCTGCATTGGGGCAGAAGTTGTGTCACTGGAAGCTGCCATGGAGCGAGTGTACCTGTGCTGGTGCTAGTTCCATGCTGGTGCCTGTGCTAGTGCCTGGAGTAACAGCTGTGTCCCGACAGATCTCAGACATCCAGGTGACAGGGCAGTCTGAGGACATGACGGCCAAGGAGAAGCTGCTGCTGTGGTCACAGCGGATGGTGGAGGATTACCAGGGCCTCCGCTGTGACAACTTCACCACCAGCTGGCGAGATGGGCGCCTCTTCAATGCCATCATCCACCGGCACAGGTGGGTGCCATGGTGGCGCTACATGACATGTGGGCAGGCGTGTGTTCACCAGGATCAGGCACATCGACCCTGTGGGCGGGGTGTGCTATCCAGGATCAGCCACATCGATCCAGGGGGTGGGGTGTGTTCAGCAGGGTGAGCCACATCGATCCTGTGGGTGGGGTGTACTCACTGGGATCAGCTGCATCGATCCTACAGGCAGATATGTGTTCACTGGGGCCAGCTGGTGATCCCATTTGGGGCGCTGTGGGCATGTGCACCCAACAAGTCCTGGCCTATTGGCTTGTGCTGGCGGTGCTGTGCCCACCATGGCGTGCTGGGGCATGGGCAAGCAGGTCCCCACGGGTCCTACTGGGACTGCAACATGCTTTTGGGGAGCACAAGTATGTGCAGGCCCATGTGATATGGGGGAAGGTACCCTTACTGTGCCACATCACATCTGTGCCACGCTCTGGCCCAAGCCACTGGCATGCCTAACTTCATCCCACCACAGAGCCCCAGGGAAGGACCCTGTGCCCCAGAGGGCACAAGGGTGTCAGTCCCACTGGGGGGTTAGGGTGTCAGTCCCATATGGGGTTGAGGTGTCTGCACTACAGGGGATTGGGATGTCAACCCCATGGGGGTTTGGGGTGTCAGACCCCCAGGGGACTGGGGCATCAGCCTCACAAGGGATTGAGGTGCCCATCCCACAGGCCATGGGGGCTCTGCCTGCCCTGGGGTCCGTGCTGGAGACCATGGGGCGTCTTGGGCTCCTGGTGCCCCTGTGCCAGGTGTGGGCGTCTCACCGGCTGCTGGTGGCCCCAGTGTGAGGAGTGGCCTGGCAGGGGTGCAGGTAGCCCCAGGAAGGAGGAGACCTGCTGGCCCTATTAACCTGCCCTGCCCCACTGCCCACAGGCCAATGCTGATTGACATGAACCGGGTGTATCGTCAGAGCAACCTGGAGAATCTGGACCAGGCCTTTACTGTGGCCGAGCGGGACCTGGGGGTGACGCGGCTGCTGGATCCCGAAGGTATGGGCTGAGGTGGACCACGGGATTTCCCAATAGAGCCCCCATCCCTCCCTGCCACAGGATCCACTTGCCTGACCCCCTCTATCTCCACAGATGTGGATGTGGCACAGCCAGACGAGAAGTCCATCATCACCTATGTGTCCTCACTGTATGATGCCATGCCACGCGTGCCCGAGGTGCAGGACGGCGTCAAGGCCAATGTGAGTTGGGGAGCCGGGGAGGTCACTGCTGCNTGCTCTCAGGGGACACACTGGTACGTGCCACACCGCCCCCCACCCCACGCTGTTCCCTACTCCCCGCTGTGTGCCAACACCCCTTCGCGACTGTCCTCGTCCTCATCCTCTTCCTTGCTGCCCGCCTCTGCTCCCTCTCTTCCCGCTTGGCCGTCGGTCTGTCCTGGTGACCCCAAGCGCCCGTGCCCCCCCGCCTCTAACCTCTCTTTGCTTTGGTGCCCTCTCTGCTTCCTGGCGCCGACCCCCGGCCCACCGCCACCTTTGCCTCCTCCTTCTCCTTCCTCTCTCTGCTCCTCTCCGCTCCGCTCCGCTCCGCTCGGCNGGTTGGTGAGTGGTTCTGTTGTCAGCTCTTGGCATGGCCCTGCATGGCGACTGACACCACGATACGGGCACAGAGCAGTGCTGATCATTTCCTGGGGCTCCGTCCGTGTACCGCATGCCATGTGCCGTGTGCCGTGTGCCATGTACCATGTCATCCCGGGGCAGCCCCGGGAGCGCGACGTCCTCCGGACCTTGCGGTTGGTGAGTGGTTCTGTTGTCAGCTCTTGGCATGGCCCTGCATGGCGACTGACACCACGATACGGGCACAGAGCAGTGCTGATCATTTCCTGGGGCTCCGTCCGTGTACCGCATGCCATGTGCCGTGTGCCGTGTGCCATGTACCATGTCATCCTAGTACTCTGGCCAGGTGCCGTGCCTGTCCCAGTGCTCCGTCCACATGTGATGCCACCCTGGTGCTTGGCTGCATGCTGTGCCTGTCCCGGTGCCCCATCCAATGCCGAGTGCCACGGGAGTGGGTTTCCATGGGCCAAACCTTGATGGCCGTGGCAAGAGAGAAGCATGGCATCACTGGGAGTGATCCCACTGCACTGAGCTCCAGTGGGCTGGAGCTGGACTATAGCTCCCAGCACTGTGGCAGGATGTGCCACCAGCTGCCTGGGGTGGCTGGCAAGGAGGATGGCAACGTGGCCACCAATCCTCTGGCTCTCATGCTGGGGCTGGCCCTGTTCCTGACAGGCTGTGGGTCTTTGGTGACTCCCAACTGTGGGGTGGGAGGGACCCTGGTCCATTGCTAAGCAGCATGGGGGATTTGGGGGCTCCACAGCTCTCCCAGCAACTGAAGCTGGCTGAAGCATCAGCACTGCTGTGGGGCCAGCATGTGTGGGGGATCTGTCCAGGCAGGACCTGCCCAGGGGACCCTGGCTGGGTCCTGCAAGTAGTGGGAGTGCTCACCTGGCTTGGTGGTGCCGGGTCCTTCTGAGGGGGTACACTGGAGTGTGCTGGGGAGCTGCATGGTGAGGGACCGTGGAAGCCGGACACGTGGAGCTGTCAGAACCGTGGTGCTGTGGCACCGAGGCTGGCACCAGTCCTGCGTGGACGGTGGCTGCTGTGCCCACACAGCAGACACTCAGGTTCCCCTGGGATGGCTGCAGTGGCCCCGCTGCTGCTGGGTGCGGGGTGGGAACAGTCTGTACCAGCAGGTTCATGTGGGGAGCGTGGGGAGCGTCCCCACCCCTCCAGGGGCAAAGTGCGAGGGCGGGTGCCATTGGCATGTGTGGCACTGGGAGGGGCTGGGCGGTGTGGGAGGGTGTCACGGCATCGTGGCGGGGCCACGGCTGTGTGGGGGTCTGGGGTTATACCATGGTACTGCAGCAGGGCCGAGGCCATGCAGGGGACCAGGGTGGCAGGATGCAGCAGGGCTGTGTCCACTGTGGCCACAGTCCCTGCCCCTCTCTCCCACAGCCCCGGGAGAAAGGCCGGATGCGCTTCCACAAGCTGCAGAATGTCCAGATTGCCCTCAACTACTTGAAGCATCGGCAGGTGAGAGGCGGGTGGAACCCCTGGGATGCCGGGGACCCCTGGGGCTGTGCTCCGCTCCCCCATCCCTGAGCCGAGTGTGTCCCATGCCGCAGGTGAAGCTGGTGAACATCCGGAATGATGACATCGCCGATGGCAACCCCAAGCTGACACTGGGGCTCATCTGGACCATCATCCTCCACTTCCAGGTGAGCCTGCCACAGTGGGGATGGGGACAGTGATGTCAGGGGACCAGGGTTCCATGGTGCTGGCGGGCTTCCTGGACCAGTCTGCTCCCTGCATTGGGGCAGAAGTTGTGTCACTGGAAGCTGCCATGGAGCGAGTGTACCTGTGCTGGTGCTAGTTCCATGCTGGTGCCTGTGCTAGTGCCTGGAGTAACAGCTGTGTCCCGACAGATCTCAGACATCCAGGTGACAGGGCAGTCTGAGGACATGACGGCCAAGGAGAAGCTGCTGCTGTGGTCACAGCGGATGGTGGAGGATTACCAGGGCCTCCGCTGTGACAACTTCACCACCAGCTGGCGAGATGGGCGCCTCTTCAATGCCATCATCCACCGGCACAGGTGGGTGCCATGGTGGCGCTACATGACATGTGGGCAGGCGTGTGTTCACCAGGATCAGGCACATCGACCCTGTGGGCGGGGTGTGCTATCCAGGATCAGCCACATCGATCCAGGGGGTGGGGTGTGTTCAGCAGGGTGAGCCACATCGATCCTGTGGGTGGGGTGTACTCACTGGGATCAGCTGCATCGATCCTACAGGCAGATATGTGTTCACTGGGGCCAGCTGGTGATCCCATTTGGGGCGCTGTGGGCATGTGCACCCAACAAGTCCTGGCCTATTGGCTTGTGCTGGCGGTGCTGTGCCCACCATGGCGTGCTGGGGCATGGGCAAGCAGGTCCCCACGGGTCCTACTGGGACTGCAACATGCTTTTGGGGAGCACAAGTATGTGCAGGCCCATGTGATATGGGGGAAGGTACCCTTACTGTGCCACATCACATCTGTGCCACGCTCTGGCCCAAGCCACTGGCATGCCTAACTTCATCCCACCACAGAGCCCCAGGGAAGGACCCTGTGCCCCAGAGGGCACAAGGGTGTCAGTCCCACTGGGGGGTTAGGGTGTCAGTCCCATATGGGGTTGAGGTGTCTGCACTACAGGGGATTGGGATGTCAACCCCATGGGGGTTTGGGGTGTCAGACTCACAAGGGGTTGGTGTGTCAGCCCCATGGGGGTATGTGTGTCAACCCTATTGAGGGTTGGGGTGTCAGACCCCCAGGGGACTGGGGCATCAGCCTCACAAGGGATTGAGGTGCCCATCCCACAGGCCATGGGGGCTCTGCCTGCCCTGGGGTCCGTGCTGGAGACCATGGGGCGTCTTGGGCTCCTGGTGCCCCTGTGCCAGGTGTGGGCGTCTCACCGGCTGCTGGTGGCCCCAGTGTGAGGAGTGGCCTGGCAGGGGTGCAGGTAGCCCCAGGAAGGAGGAGACCTGCTGGCCCTATTAACCTGCCCTGCCCCACTGCCCACAGGCCAATGCTGATTGACATGAACCGGGTGTATCGTCAGAGCAACCTGGAGAATCTGGACCAGGCCTTTACTGTGGCCGAGCGGGACCTGGGGGTGACGCGGCTGCTGGATCCCGAAGGTATGGGCTGAGGTGGACCACGGGATTTCCCAATAGAGCCCCCATCCCTCCCTGCCACAGGATCCACTTGCCTGACCCCCTCTATCTCCACAGATGTGGATGTGGCACAGCCAGACGAGAAGTCCATCATCACCTATGTGTCCTCACTGTATGATGCCATGCCACGCGTGCCCGAGGTGCAGGACGGCGTCAAGGCCAATGTGAGTTGGGGAGCCGGGGAGGTCACTGCTGCTGCCACCCCCAGCGGTGTCATCCACCAGCCCCACGCACGTCCCCATCCTTAGGAGCTGCAGCTGCGCTGGCAAGAGTACTACGAGGTGGTGACAGGGCTGCTGCAGTGGAGCCGGCAGCACTCAACGGTCTTCGAGGAGCGTCGCCTCCCTGCCAGCTATGAGGAGATTGAGGTAAGGCCACCTGCACAGCATGGGCATGGGGACACGGAACAGGGATGCTGCTGCTGGCACGGCATAGGCATGGGGATGGGGACAGGATGGGGCCAGTGCTGCCAGTATGGCGCGGTCATGGGGACTGGGGATGGAGACTGAGACAGGGATGGTGCTGACACAGCCATGACAGGTCCTGGGAGCCATCAGTGCCTGGGGCAGTGCATAGTGGGGTCTCAGCTGGCCCATGGCTGTGCCATGGGTGGCTCATGCCCGGTGCAGGGTCCCAGCCATCTGATGGCCCCACTGTGAGTGGTTCTTGCCTGGCGTGGCAGCCCCTGTGCTGGCACATAGCCAGCTGTGCCATGCAGCGTGTCACTGGGAGACCTGTCCACGATCATGGGGCTGAGCCAGGGCTCTGCAGGGCACAGGGGCTTGGAGCCATGGCAGAGCCGGGTGCCCTGGTGGTGGTGGTGGGAGGGGGGGCCTCCCCTGACTCACCCTCCCCGGCTCTGCCATGAGTCACCGCTGGCAAAGCCCCACATGGCCACTTCCTTCCCGCCGGCTCTGCACACATGGAAAATTGGAGAGGAGGGCGGATGGCCGGGGAGAGGGCGGCAGCAGCCAGGGGTCCCTGCTCAGCTGCCCCCCCTCTGGCAGATCCTCTGGCGCCAGTTCCTCAAGTTCAAGGAGACAGAGCTGCCGGCCCGGGAGGCCGACAAGAACCGCTCCAAGGCCATCTTCCAGGCACTGGAGGTGCGTGGGCCAGATACTGGGAAGTAGTCCCGAGGGGTAGGGGTCCTCAGTGTCTGGGATCCATGGACTAGGGGGCTGGAGGGTGAGGGCCCTGGGGCTGGAGGTCCTGGGGAGGTGGCAGTCCTGGGCTGGGTTCCAGAGGGTGGGGGTCCCAAAGAGTGGGGATCCTTTGGGGCTGGAGGACCTGGGGAGCTGGAGGTCTTGAGGAGCTGGAGATAGGTCCCAAGGGGATGATAGTCCCAGAGCTCTTGGTGTGTCAGGGGTCCTCTGGCAGCCCCTGGCACACCCCCTGGGGGAGCGGGTAATGTGTGACATTTTGGGGGCACAGGGCGCGGTGCAGTCGGGACAGCTGAAGGTGCCCCCCGGGTACCACCCACTGGACGTGGAGAAGGAGTGGGGACGGCTGCACGTGGCCGTGCTGGAGCGGGAGAAGCTGCTGCGGGCAGAGTTTGAGAGGCGAGTGAAGGGAGCTGGGGGGGCTGGGCAGGGCTGTGCTGGCACCCGCATCCCCCTCCCGCTGCCAAACCGCGGGGCTGGGCCGGGGTGGGGTGTCCTGGCCCCCCCGACGGGGAACCACAGGGCCGTGAGTCATCGCTCTCGCTGGGAATCCAGCACAGCAGCTGGCCTCGAGTGCTGCACGGCACAGCACTGCACGGCGGGAGTGGAATGCGAGGCAGTGGGATGGGGAGTGGGATGGGGAGTAGGATGGGATGGAGATAGGAGGCCTGGTGGGGAACGGGATTGGGGACAGGATGGGGAGTGAGATGGAATGGAAATTGGGATTGGATTGGGGACTGGGAGTGGGATGGGGAGCTGGATGGGGATCAGAGGGTGGGGAGACACTGGAATTAGGGGCAGGATGGGGATCAAGATGTGAATATTAAGTGGGATGGAGGGCAGGATGGGGATGGGAAGCGGGAGAGGGAGAATGATGCAGACTGGACCAGGATCCACTCTGTGCATGGCCAGGACAGGTGTCCCCCAAGCAGGACTCAGTCCGTGCTGACCATGTCCCCTGTGTCTCTCATGTCTCCACAGGCTGGAGCGGCTGCAGCGTGTGGTCACCAAGCTGCAGATGGAGTCGGGGCTCTGTGAGGAGCAGCTGAACCAGGCGGATGCTCTGCTGCAGGCGGTGAGTGATGGTGGCACTGGGGCAGGGGGGCCTGGCAGGACCCCCACCAGGAGGCCAGCCAGGGCCATGTCCCGGCCGTGACACCACGGTCCCCTCCCCTAGGATGTGCGGCTGCTGGCAGCGGGGAAGGCACCACAGAAGGTGGCTGAGGTGGAGCGGGACCTGGACAAGGCGGATGCCATGATCCGGGTGCTCTTCAACGATGTCCAAAGCCTTAAGGATGGGCGGCACCCGCAGGGCGAGCAGATGTACCGCCGGTACAGCTCGGCTGGGGGCGGAGGGCTCAGGGGTCTCGGGGGTTCCCTGTGGGTGGGATTTGCAGAGTGAGCAGATGTACTGCTGATACGGCCCAGGGTGGGGTTTGGAGAGGTCCCCACAGCCTGTCCCCATGGTCCTGTGCCCCCCAGAGCCCTCCATGTCCCCCATGTCTCCCTTTTTGTCCCTGCCCACCACGCCCCCAAAGCCTTGCAAAGACCTCCATATACCCTGTGTTCCCTGTGTCGCCTGTGCCTCTCAAAGGACCCCAACAACCTCTAAGACCCCACCACACCCCCCATGCTCCTTGCACCCCAAAGCTCCTAATGCCCCCTGTGCCCCCCAAAGCCCNAGAGCGCCCTGTGACGCCAAAGCCCCCATGCTCCCAAAGCTCCCATGTCCTCTGTCCCCTCCTTTGACCCCTGTACACCCCAAAGCCTGCATGTCTCCAAAGCCCCCGTGTCCCCTGTGCCTTTCATGTCTCCTGTGCCCCCCCCGCACCCCTCACTGATGCCCCTCACCCCACAGCGTGTACCGGCTGCACGAGCGCCTGGTGTCCATCCGCACCGAGTACAACCCGCGGCTGAA
>VWZF01003026.1:50807-78252 GCA_013396755.1 Sclerurus mexicanus
GTTCAGGTGTGGGTGCCGGTGTGGGTACAGGTTCAGGTGTGGGTGCAGGTGCAGGTGAAGGTGCAGGTGTGGGTGCCTGTACCGGCACAGGTGCCCTCAGTGCCAGCCCTGATGTCTCCCCACCCTGCTCCCCTGCCCCCACCAGGCATTCCTGGCAGCACTGCAGACCCAGTGGAGCTGGATGCTCCAGCTCTGCTGCTGCATTGAGACCCATCTGAAGGAGAACACAAANAGAACACAAACTACTTCCAGGTAAGGGGGGGCCGGGGAGGGACTGGAGAGGTGGGAGGGGGGAGATGACCCCAGTGCTGATCCCCGGCCCCCACAGTTCTTTACTGAGGTGCGAGAGACTGAGGAGCTGCTGCGGAAGACAGAGGAGACGATGAGACGCAAGTTCAGCTGCGACCGCGGCACCACGGCCACGCGCCTCGAGGACCTGCTGCAGGACCTCGCGGTGAGGGCTCCCCTAAAAAACCTGATATTCCCCTAAATTTCTGATGCATCTCCAAACCGTGGGATTCCCAAAATCCTGAGGTACCCCAAACCTGCTTCCACAGGAGCAGAAGGAGCAGCTGGCAGAGTTGGGGACGCAGCTGGGGGGTCTCGCCCGCCGTGCCAGGACCATTGTGCAGCTGAAGCCGCGGAGTCCTGGGACCCCTCTGCAGGGCCGCCCCCCCATCCAGGCTGTCTGCGACTACAAGCAAATGGAGGTGGGGGGGTCACAGGGGCTGGGGTGCTGCAAGGGTGGCTGGGAAGGTGTGGGGGGACACGATGGGACCAGAACCCCAGTCTGACACAGAGTCCATGGAGGAACAAGGGGGATCACAGGAGGATCCCCACTCTGGTCTGACACCACCCTGAAGGACAGGGGGAGATATGGGGGATGCCCCACCCTGCTTTCATGCTGCCCTGGCCTGATGAGGGGACACAGGGGGCAAAAGGGGCCCCTCACCTCTCTCTTACCACCTCAGCCCCTTGGGGGATATAGGGGAAACACTGGGGGCCCTCTACCCTAGTATGAGACTCACCCCAGTGCCATTGGGAGACATTGAGGAATACAAGGGGCCACCGGAATCTCCCCGTTCCTCTATGGTGCTGCCCCAACCCCATGGGGGGACACAAGGGAGGACATGGGAGTGGGACATGGGAGGCCCCCCACCCCACGGTGGGGACATGGAGGAATATGAGGAGACATGGGGGAACATAGGGGAANCCTGCAGGCTGGAGACCATGCACCAGCAGCTGCTGGGGCTGTGGCAGCAGCTGCACCAGGACCTGCGCAGCCTCCGCGCCTGGCAGTACCTGACCCGGGACATCCAGCAGATCCAGTCCTGGACACACATCACGGTGAGTCCCCAAGGGTTCCACGGTGGCATGGGGGTCCCTGGGAGGACCGATGGGGGGTTGACGCGGCCGTGCCCCCCCAGTTCCGCACGCTGCCAGCGGAGGAGGTGCGGCAGGTCCTACACAGCCTGGAGAGCCACTACCAGGAGTTCCTGCGGGACAGCCAGGATGCCCAGAGCTTCCAGCCCGATGACCGGCTGCAGGGGGAGCGTGACTACAACGCCTGCACCCACAANCCTTGGGGGATATAGGGGAAACACTGGGGGCCCTCTACCCTAGTATGAGACTCACCCCAGTGCCATTGGGAGACATTGAGGAATACAAGGGGCCACCGGAATCTCCCCATTCCTCTATGGTGCTGCCCCAACCCCATGGGGGGACACAAGGGAGGACATGGGAGTGGGACATGGGAGGCCCCCCACCCCACGGTGGGGACATGGAGGAATATGAGGAGACATGGGGGAACATAGGGGAACGTGCAACAGACGGGGGAACCCCACACTGCTCCAACTCTGCCCCAATCCCGTGGGGGGACATGGTGGGGGACACAGGGGCCCCTCACCCCCGTCTGACACCACTCCAGCTCCATGGGGGGACACAAGGAGATATGGGGGTACATGGGGAGACATAGGGTACCCTGCTCTGCCCTCACCCCCTGCTCTGCAGGTGACAGTGCACAAGAATGACACGTGTGCCCTGCTGAGCCATGCACAGCCGCAGCAGTGGCGGGTGCTGAGCGCCGGTGGCAGCGAGGCTGTTGTCCCCTCCGTCTGCTTCCTCTTGCCGCCTNGACAGCCAGGATGCCCAGAGCTTCCAGCCCGATGACCGGCTGCAGGTGGAGCGTGACTACAACGCCTGCACCCACAAATACGAGCTACTGCTGCGTAGCCAAGAGAAAGGTGGGTGTCCCCTCTCTGCTGTGGGTCCCTTCAGTGTCCCCAGGGTGTCCCTGGGTGCTGAGCTGTGTCCCTGTACACCTTCCCTGTCATGGGTCTCCAAGATGCCCCTGGGGCACTGAGCCATCTGCCAGTCCCCCTGGTGTTCCTGGGGTATCCCCAGGATGCTGAGCCATCCCTGTGTCCCCCCAGGAGAGCAGGATGAGTCACTGTGCAAGAGTTACATCTCGCAGCTGAAGGACATCCGGCTGCAGCTGGAGAGCTGTGAGAGCCGCACTGTGCACCGCCTGCGCCTGCCCCTGGACACCGACCCGCTGCGCGAGTGTGCCCAGCGCCAGGCCGAGCAGCAGGTGTGTGACGTGTGTGCGGGTGTGTGACATCTATGTGACGCTCACAGATGGGGATCTTGGTGCCAGGAGGGGCTGTCATGGAATCACAGAATGGTTTGGGTTTGGAAAAGCCCTCAGAGCCCATTGAGTCCAACTGCTCCCCCAGCACTGCCAGGTCCACCACTAAACCATGTCCCCAAGTGCCACATTCACACATCTGTTAAAAGTCCCAGGGATGGGGACTCTACCCCTGCCCTGGGCAGCCTGTGCCAGGGCTGCACAGCCCCTTCCGGAAGGAATTGTTCCCAATATCCCATGTAAACCTCCCCTGCCCACTTGCTCTGGTGGACTGCAGACCCTGCCCATGCCCAGCTCCTCCTTGGGTCCAGGGGAGCAGCCGGTGGGGGGTCGGCCATGACCTGCAGCTGGCAGGGAGTGAGGGACTCCCTCTCCACAGCAAACCCACCTGGAGCTGGAGGGCATCCAGAAGAACCTGGCCAAGGTCAGCGAGAAGACAGAGCAGGTGCTGGCGCAGCCAGAGCAGGCGGGCTCAGCCCCTGTCCTGCGCTCCGAGCTGGAGGTCACCCTGCGGAAGATGGAGCAGGTCTACAGCCTCTCCACCATCTACCTGGAAAAGTGAGTGTGGTCCCGGCCCTGGCACTGTGTGGCTTCTTGGAACCTTGGGCTGGAAACGAGCCTGGGCAGCCAGTGGGGATCAGGAGGCCTTCCCTCTTCCCTTCTCCCTTTTCCTTCCCTCGTGCCTCTGTGCTGCTGCCCTGGCTGAGCTGTCCCACTCTTGGCTGAGCCCATTCTACTCCTGTCCCACTCCCATCCCTCTCCTGTCCTGCTCCTGGCTCATCCCCCCCCACTGCCACAGGCTGAAGACCATTGGGCTGGTGATCAGGAGCACGCAGGGGGCGGAGGAGCTGCTCCGCAAGTACGAGGAGCAGCTGAAGGATGTGCAGGCAGTGCCGGCTGACCTGGCTGAGCTGGAGGCCAGCAAGGCTGAGCTGAAGGTACGAGGGTGTTCTGGGAAGTGCCAGGAAGTGCTGGGGGAGCTGGGGCCAGCACTGACCCCTGCCCATCTGCCACAGCGGCTGCGGACACAGGCCGAGGGGCACCAGCCCTTCTTCAGCACCCTGGAGACCGACCTTGGCAAGGCCAAGGACGTCAACGAGCGGATGGTCCGCGGCCACAGTGAGCGGGACGTGGACCTGGAGCGGTACCGGGAGCGGGTGCAGCAGCTGCTGGAGCGCTGGCAGGCCGTGCTGGGCCAGGCTGACCTGCGCCAGCGTGAGCTGGACCAGCTGGGCCGCCAGCTGCGCTACTACCGGCAGAGCTGCGACGCCCTGCGCCAGTGGATCCGTGATGCCCGGCAGCGCCAGGAGGCCATCCAGGCTGTGCCCATCACCGACAGCCAAGTCGTGCGCGAGCAGCTCCTGCAGGAGAAGGTAGAGCCAGCGGCAGGACGAGGGGTGTGCCCAGCCGTCCCTGGCTGTGGTGCAGCAGGGGGTTTCCTGGCAATCCCCAGCGGAGTGAGGGGTGTGCCTGACCATCCCCAGCTGTGGTGGGGTGAGGGGTGTACCTGGCCATCCCTGGTGTGGCAAGGGCTGCACCTGGGCATCCCTGGCTGCTGTGGGGTGTGCAGTACTCTTGGTCGTCCCCAGTGGGGTGAGGGGTGCATCCAGCCATCCCTGGTGGGGCCGGGTGTATGCCTGGCCATCCTTGGCAGGGCAAGGACTGCATGTGACCATCCCCCACTGTGACAGGGTGAGGGGTGCACCTGGCCATACCTAGCCCCAAATGGGGCAAGGGGTGCTCTCAGCTGTACCTGCTGTGGTGGGGTGAGGAGGGCTCTTGTGTGGCCATAGTGGGATGAAGGGTGCTCTTGTCTGTCCCTGGCTGTGTCAGGATGAGGGGTGCTCTTGGCTATCCCCCACAGGGTGAGGGGTGGTCCTGGCCATTCCCAGCTGTGGCGTGGCTAGGGCTGCTCTCAGGTGGCTGCGGGGTGCCTGGGCTCACCCTCAGATGTCTCCCCAGAAACTGCTGGAAGAGTGTGAGCAGCACAAGGAGAAGGTGGAGGAATGCCAGCGCTATGCCAAGCAGTACATCGATGCCATCAAGGTGTGCCTGCTGCCTGCGTGGCCGGGGGCTGGTGGTGGGTGGAAGGGCAGCACAGTGTCCTTTGGGGCACTGTGGGGGTACAGCACCAGGGCTGGGGGTCTTGCCAGGGCTGTGATGACGCACTGAGCACCCTCTCCCTGGCAGGACTATGAGCTGCAGCTAGTGAGCTTCAAGGCGCAGGTGGAGCCGGTGGCATCACCAGCCAAGAAGCCCAAAGTACAGTCGGCATCTGACAGCATCATCCAGGAGGTGAGGGGCGTCCCACTGCTGTGGGCCTGGGGTGTCCCATGGGTCCCGAAGCATGACTGCTCATGAAGGGGTAGACCTGGGGGGCTGCTGTGCAGACTCACCCTCATTTTGCCCCACCATTGCCAAGGGACTGGGGGTCTGTGGGTGTGCTCCCCTCACTCCCACTGACCCTCTGTCTCCACAGTATGTGGACCTGCGGACACAGTACAGTGAGCTGACCACACTCACCACCCAGTACATCAAGTTCATCACTGAGACGCTGCGACGGCTGGAGGAGGAGGAGGTAGGGAGTGGTGTGGAGTGGCACGGCTGGCTGTGTAACCATGGGGAGCGTGGTTCACAGGGGCTCCAGCCCATGGCTGTGACTCTTTCCCATCACTAACACCGGCCCAAAGCCTTGGCTCCAGCCCTGGCTCCATCACTAACGCTGGCCTCTGGCTGTGACTCTGGCTCCAGCCCCGTCACTAATGCTGCCCCATGGCCGTGACTCCGGCCTCAGACTCATCACTAATATTGGCCCACGGCTGTGGCTCTGGCCCTAGTCCCATCACTGACACTGGCCCATGGCTGTGACTTTGGCCCCATCACTAACTCTGACCCACAGCCTCTAACTCTGCTCCCTGCTGAGCTCCCAGGAGCGAGGCCACTGGCTCTGGGTGTGGAGGGTCTCCGAGCCGAGCTGGCTCCGGGCACCAGGGGCTCTGATGTGACTGGGTGGTAGGAGGCACTTCCCGGATACACGTAGTGCAGTCAGCACCCGCCTGCGCATGCTGCTGTGCTGGGCGCCAGCCCACGGGGTCTGGCGCGGGGTAACCTCTCTAACTCTTGGTTTCTGCCCTCGGAGCCGCTTTGCCGGTGCTTTTTCTTGGGGGATGTTTGTGTTGGTGGGAATCTAATGGAGGGTAAAAAACCAGGATGACTCTGGCAGCCCTGCACCAGGTACTCACTCTGCGCATGCCCCCTCCCCGCGGCACCCCCTGGCCTCTCCATAGCTCACCCTGTGCTCCTCTCCCTCCTCAGCCTCTGTGCTGCTCCTGTGATCGGGGGGGAGGTGGGGTCTGGCGCAGGGGTCCAGCTCCCTTGCATGTGCACTGCACTGCCTGTGCCCGGGCCGTGTGGGGCATGAGGCTGCCTCTCTCGTGGTGCATGGGGCGTGAGTGCTGTGCTCTCACCTGGAAGGGGCCGGGAGGGGTTCAAACCGGCTGGATCGCTCTCTCCCTTATCGAGGCTTTCCCGACAGGGAAGCCTCTGTTGGCACCGCCCTCGCACGGCTCCCCTCTGTCCCGCTCTTGGCACTTGGGCCGTCTCTCTTCTTTGCCCACAGTGGGGGCTGTCTGTGCCGGCCCCCTCACATGGGGAGCCACAGTAGTGGTGTGCACGCTGCTTGCATTTTCTCCATCTCTTGGGCTCCACTTCCGCTCTGTCCCTTCTCTCTGGTATGTGGCCACCCGCTTCCCGCGCTGCTGTCTGGCTCCTGTCGCCTGTCTGCCCGTGCTGTCGCGTGTCCCCTATCCTGCCATATGTCTTCTGGAAGCTGGTGTCACTGCCGCCAGCTCGTGGGGTGGCCCAGGGGCCGAAGCCCTTCCACACACTTCCTCCACCCCTCCGCTGGCTCAGCGGTGTGTGGCTTGGCCAGTGTCGACGCCGTGGCGCGATCGCATCCCTTGTGATTTGTCTCTTTCTCCCCTCTCTGTCCCCTGCACCCTCTTTCCCCTCCAGAAAGCCGCCGAGAAGCTGAAGGAGGAGGAGAGGAAGCGGCTGGCGGAGGTGGAGGCGCAGCTGGAGAAGCAGCGGCAACTGGCCGAGGCTCATGCCAAAGCCAAGGCGCAGGCGGAGGCGGAGGCACGGGAGCTGCAGCTCCGCATGCAGGAGGAGGTCACCCGGCGGGAGGTGGTGGCCGTGGACGCCGAGCAGCAGAAGCAGAACATCCAGCAGGAGCTGATGCAGCTGCGGCAGAACTCGGACCACCAGATCAAGTCCAAGGTGAAGCTGATTGAGGAGGCCGAGTACAACCGCAAGAAGGTGGAGGAGGAGATCCGCCTCATCCGCCTGCAGCTGGAGAGCACTGAGAAACAGCGTGAGGGCGCTGAGACGGAGCTGCAGGAGCTGCGGGCGCGCGCCGAGGAGGCCGAGCGGCAGAAGAGGCAGGCGCAGGAGGAGGCCGAGCGCCTGCGCCGGCAGGTGAAGGAGGAGAGCCAGAAGAAGCGGGAGGCGGAGGAGGAGCTGAAGCGCAAGGTGCAGGCTGAGCGCGAGGCGGCGCGGGAGAAGCAGAAGGCGGTGGCAGACCTGGAGCAGCTGCGGCTGCAGGCGGAGGAGGCCGAGCGGCGCATGCGGCAGGCGGAGGCCGAGAAGGAGCGGCAGATCCAGGTGGCCCAGGAAGTGGCCCAGCGCAGCGCCGAGGCCGAGCTGCAGAGCAAGCGGCTCTCCTTCGCCGAGAAGACGGCGCAGCTGGAGCTGTCGCTGCAGCAGGAGCATGATGCGGTGGCCCAGCTGCAAGAGGAGGCCGAGCGGCTGAAGAGGCAGCAGCTGGAGGCCGAGCGCTCACGGGAGGAGGCTGAGAAGGAGCTGGAGCGCTGGCGGCAGAAGGCCAACGAGGCACTGCGCCTGCGGCTGCAGGCTGAGGAGGTGGCCCACAAGAAGTCGCTGGCCCAGGAGGAGGCTGAGAAGCAGAAGGAGGATGCGGAGCGTGAGGCCCGCAAGCGTGCCAAGGCAGAGGAGGCAGCCCTGCGGCAGAAGGAGCTGGCAGAGGAGGAACTGGAGAAGCAGCGGGAGCTGGCGGAGGGCACAGCCCAGCAGAAACTGGCAGCGGAGCAGGAGCTGATCCGGCTGAAGGCAGAGATGGAGAACGGGGAGCAGCAGCGCCTGCTCCTCGAGGAAGAGCTCTCGCGGCTGAAGAGTGAGGTGAACGAGGCCATCCAGAGGAGGAAGGAGCTGGAGGAGGAGCTGGCCAAGCTGCGGGCCGAGATGGAGGTCCTGCTGGAGAGCAAGGCCAAAACGGAGGAGGAGTCACGCTCCAGCAGTGAGAAGTCGAAGCAGCGGCTGGAGGCGGAGGCCAGCAAGCTGCGGGAGCTGGCCGAGGAGGCCGCCCGCCTGCGTGCCCTCTCCGAGGAAGCCAAGCGGCAGAGGCAGCTGGCAGAGGAAGAGGCCGGCCGGCAGCGGGCCGAGGCCGAGCGCATCCTGAAGGAGAAGCTGGCAGCCATCAACGAGGCCTCGCGGCTGAAGGCAGAGGCAGAGATCGCACTGAAGGAGAAGGAGGCAGAGAACGAGCGGCTGCGGCGGCTGGCGGAGGACGAGGCCTACCAGCGCAAGCTGCTGGAGGAGCAGGCGGCTCAGCACAAGCAGGACATCGAGGAGAAGATCGCCCTGCTGAAGCGCTCCTCGGAGAGCGAGCTGGAGCGGCAGAAGGGGCTGGTGGAGGACACGCTGCGGCAGCGGCGGCAGGTGGAGGAGGAGATCCGCGCCCTCAAGGCCAGCTTCGAGAGGGCCTCGGCTGGCAAGAGTGAGCTGGAGCAAGAGCTGGCCCGCATCCGCGGGGAGGCGGAGGAGGTGCAGCGCAGCCGGGAGCAGGCGGAGCGGGAGGCCGAGCGGCAGCGGGCGCTGGCGCTGGAGGAGGAGGGCCGGCGGCGTGAGGCTGAGGAGAAGGTTCAGGCCATCCTGGCGGCCGAGGAGGAGGCCGGGCGGCAGCGGCGGTTGGCTCTGGAGGAGGTGGAGCGGCTGCGGGCCATGGTGGAAGAGGCGCGGCGGCAGAAGGAGCTGGCGGAGAAGGAGTCGGAGCGGCAGATCCAGCTGGCGCGGGAGGCGGCGCAGAAGCGGATCGCGGCGGAGGAGAAGGCTCACCTGGCCGCCGTGCAGCAGAAGGAGCAGGAGCTGCTGCAGACGCGGCAGCAGGAGCAGAGCCTCCTGGACCGGCTGCGCGAGGAGGCCGAACGGGCCCGAAGGGCGGCCGAGGAGGCTGAGTTTGCCCGCGGCAAGGCGGAGCAGGACGCCAGCCTGTCCCGGCAGCGCGTGGAGGAGGCCGAGCGGCTGAAGCAGCGGGCGGAGGAGGAGGCACAGGCCAAGGCGGAGGCGCAGGCGGACGCGGAGAAGCTGCGGAAGGAGGCCGAGCTGGAGGCGGCGAAGCGGGCGCAGGCGGAGCAGGCGGCCCTGCGGCAGAAGCAGCTGGCCGATGCCGAGATGGAGAAGCACAAGAAGTTTGCCGAGCAAACGCTGCGGCAGAAGGCACAGGTGGAGCAGGAGCTGACCAAGGTGAAGTTGCAGCTGGATGAGACGGACCATCAGAAGGGCATCCTGGATGAGGAGCTGCAGCGGCTGAAGGAGGAGGTGACGGATGCGGTCCGGCAGAAGGCCCAGGTGGAGGAGGAGCTCTTCAAGGTCCGGGTACAGATGGAGGAGCTGGCCAAGCTGAAGAGCCGCATTGAGGAGGAGAACAAGGCACTGATCCTCAAGGACAAGGACAACACGCAGAAGTTCCTGGCGGAGGAGGCCGAGAAGATGAAGCAGGTGGCAGAGGAGGTGGCCCGGCTGAGTGTGGAGGCACAGGAGGCCGCCCGCTTGCGGCAGCTGGCTGAGGATGACCTGGCACAGCAGCGGGCACTGGCAGAGAAGATGCTGAAGGAGAAGATGCAGGCGGTGCAGGAGGCCACGCGGCTGCGGGCCGAGGCCGAGGTGCTGCAGAAGCAGAAGGACCTGGCACAGGAACACGCCAAGCGGCTGCAGGAGGACAAGGAGCAGATGCAGCAGCGCCTGGCCGAGGAGACTGAGGGCTTCCAGAAGACGTTGGAGGCCGAGCGCCGGCGGCAGCTGGACATCACAGCCGAGGCTGAGCGCCTCAAAGTGCAAGTGGCAGAGATGAGCATGGCCCAGGCCAAGGCTGAGGAGGAAGCCAAGCGGTTCAAGAAGCAGGCAGAGGAGATCAGTGAGAGGCTGCATGAGACTGAGCTGGCCACACAGGAGAAGATGACATTGGTGCAGACTCTGGAGATCCAGCGGCACCAGAGCGATGAGGATGCAGAGAAGCTGCGGAAGGCCATTGCTGACCTGGAGAAGGAGAAGGAGAAGCTGAAGAAGGAGGCGGCACTGTTGCAGCAGAAGTCAGAGGAGGTACTGGGCTGTGGGTCCCCCTTAGCAGTGGTGGTATGCAGGGAGGCTGTCCGACTCCCCACACCATCCCTGGCCAGGTCCCCAAGAACCATCACTGGGGATGGTGGGGCAGGAACCCCCATGTGGGTCAGGGATGTGTGTAGAGTCAGGAGCACTGAAGCAAACCCTGCAGGCAGTGTTGGAGCGGGATCTCCACCCCATCTTCTGCTGTGAAGGGGGAATCCTCTCAGAGGGTCAGCTCTTCAGCCCTGCAGTGTGTCCTGCTGTGCCCCATTTCCAGCCTTGGTGCTGGAGGATCACTCATGTCCTCCCCCTGTTTGTCCTGCCCCGTGTTGTGTATGTGGCTCCCTAACCCTGGCTCTGCTCCTTAACTTAAGAGTTATCTTACCTGACATAGCGGAGTGTGTGGGTGACTCTGTGTCCTCTGGTGCCACCCCTGCTGCCCATGCCCCATCCCCCCCCCACCCTCTGCCCCCACATACTGCCCTTCTGGGTGTCTGACCACACTGTCCTCTCTCCCACCCCAGATGCAGGAGGCCCAGCAGGCTCAGCTCCGTCAGGAGACGCAACTTCTCCAGCAGAGCTTCCTGACAGAGAAGGATGCCCTGCTGCAGAAGGAGAAGTTCATTGAGGAGGAGAAACTGAAGCTGGAGAAGCTCTTTAAGGATGAGGTGAACAAAGCCCAGAACCTGAAGGCAGAGCAGGAGCGGCAGCAGCAGGAGATGGAGCAGGAGAAGCAGCAGTTGAAAGCCATGTTGGATGAAGCCAAGAAGCATCAGAAAGAAGCTGAGGAAAATGTCCGGCACAAGCAGGAGGAGCTGCAGCAGCTGGAGAGGCAGCGGCAGCAGCAGGAGAAACTTCTGGAAGAGGAGAACAAGAAGCTGAGGGAGAGGCTTGAGCAGATACAGGAGGAGTACAAGGCCACTCTGGCCCAGAGACGGGAGATCATGATTCAGACAGACGACCTGCCTGGGGAGGCCGTGGTTACGACAACGCAGCTGCTGGACATCAAGGCTGTGCCCAACGGCCGGGATGCGGTGGACGGCTTAGCGCAGAACGGGGAGCCGGAGTTTGCCTTCGATGGCATCCGGCAGAAGGTGTCAGCAGAGAAGCTGGCTGATGCCGGCATTCTGAGCAGAGAGAACTTGGACAAGTTATCAAAGGGAGTTGTGAGCGTGGGTGAGCTCTCTCAGAGGGAGGACGTCAAGAAGTACCTACAGGGCAAGAGTAGCATTGCCGGTTTGCTGATCAAACCCACCAACCAGAAGATGAGCATCTATGAAGCCATGAAGAAGAAGCTTCTCAGCCCAGGCACAGCACTGGTGCTGCTGGAGGCTCAGGCTGCCTCCGGTTTCATCATTGACCCTGTGCGGAACACGAGGCTCTCAGTGAACGAGGCAGTGCGAGAGGGTGTGATCGGGCCAGAGCTGCACAACAAGATGCTGTCAGCTGAGCGGGCCGTCACCGGCTACAAGGATCCATACACAGGCGACAAGATATCCCTCTTCCAGGCCATGACGAAGGATCTCATTGTCAGGGATCATGGCATCCGCCTGCTTGAGGCCCAGATTGCCACTGGTGGCATCATCGACCCCGTGCACAGCCACCGCCTGCCCGTGGAAACTGCCTACAAACGTGGCTACTTCGATGAGGAGATGAACCAGGTCCTGTCTGACCCTACTGATGACACCAAGGGCTTCTTTGATCCCAACACGGAGGAGAACCTGACCTACCTGCAGCTCATGGAGCGGTGTGTGACT
Organism: Sclerurus mexicanus; assembly: GCA_013396755.1. NCBI lineage: Eukaryota > Metazoa > Chordata > Aves > Passeriformes > Furnariidae > Sclerurus > Sclerurus mexicanus. Next base: position 62,610 of record VWZF01003026.1, read on the forward strand.
GACCCAGACACGGGGCTGTGCCTTCTGCCGCTCACTGACCAGGCAGCCAAAGTGAGGGAGCTGGTCTACACTGACAAGGAAGCCAAGGACGTCTTCAAGAAGGCCACAGTGACAGCACCATTTGGCAAGTTCCAAGGGAAGACGATGACCATCTGGGAGCTCATCAACTCTGAATACTTCACTGAGGACCAAAGGCGGGACCTGATCCAGCAGTACAGGACTGGCAAGATCACGGTGGAGAAGATCATCAAGATCATCATCACGGTTGTAGAGGAAAGTGAGAAAAAGAGCCAGATGTGCTTTGAGGGCCTGCGGGCCCCTGTTCCTGCTGCCGAGCTGCTGGAGAGCAAGGTCATCAACAAGGACCTCTACAACCAGCTGCACCAAGGCAAGAAGTCTGTGAAGGACGTGGCGGAGATGGAGTCTGTGCGGCAGTACCTGAAGGGCACAGATGCCATTGCCGGTGTCCTGGTGGAGTCAACGGGCCAGAAGTTCACCTTCTATGAGGCCCTGAAGAGAAACCTGCTGAAGCCAGAGGTTGCCCTGTCCCTGCTGGAGGCACAGGCTGCCACCGGCTACATCATTGACCCTGTGAGGAACAAGCTCTTCTCTGTGGACGAGGCAGTGAAGGCCGAGGTGGTGGGGCCAGAGTTCCATGAGAAGCTGCTGTCAGCAGAGAAGGCAGTGACTGGCTACAAGGACCCCTACACAGGCCAGACGGTTTCCCTCTACCAAGCACTCAAGAAGGGCCTCATCCCCAGTGACACTGGGCTCCGACTGCTGGATGTCCAGCTTTCCACGGGTGGCATCATTGACCCTGTCAACAGCCACCGGCTCCCACTTGAGGTTGCTTACAAGCGTGGCTACTTTGACCCAGAGACAAACGAGGCTCTGACTGAGCTTCGAGATGATGCCAAGGCTTTCTACTGTCCCAACACCCAGGAGCACCTCACCTACACCCAGCTGCAGAAGAGCTGCCACCGTGACAAGCAGACTGGCCTGTGTCTGCTGCCGCTGTCTGACAAGGCCATCCAGTCACAGCAGGAGGAGGTCTACACCGACAGCCAGGCCAAGGAGTGCTTTGACAAGACCACCATAGAAGTCCCAGTGGGCAGCATGAAGGGCCGGACGATGACCATCTGGGAGCTAATCCACTCTGAGTACTTCACAGAGGAGCACAGGCGGGAGCTGCTTCGACAGTACAAAACTGGCAAGGTGACCATTGAGAAGATCATCAAAATCGTGATCACCATCATCGAGGAGGCAGAGACCAAAAAGCAGGAGAAGCTGACATTCAGTGGTCTGCGGGCGCCAGTGCCAGCCAGTGAGCTGCTGGAGTCCCGCATCATTAGTAAAGCCCAGTACGAGCAGCTGAAGGAAGGCAAGAAGTCGGTGAAGGACCTCTCTGAGACAGATGCAGTGAGGAGGTTCCTGCATGGCAGCGACTGCATTGCTGGTGTCTACGTGGAGGCCACCAAGGAGAAGCTGAACATCTATGAGGCCATGAAGAGGAACCTGCTGAGGCCCAGTACTGCTGTGGTCCTCCTGGAGGCCCAGGCAGCCACCGGGTTCTTGATTGACCCTGTGAAGAATCGTAAACTGTATGTCAACGAGGCGGTGAAGGCTGGTGTTGTTGGGCCTGAGTTGCACGAGAAGCTGCTGTCCGCTGAGAAGGCTGTCACTGGCTACAAAGACCCCTACTCAGGCAACACCATCTCCCTCTTCCAGGCCATGAAGAAAGGGCTCATCGTCAAAGAGCACGGCATCCGCCTGCTCGAGGCGCAGATCGCCACCGGTGGTATCATCGACCCCGTGCACAGCCACCGCCTGCCCGTGGAGGTGGCCTACCAGCGTGGCTACTTTGATGAGGAGATGAACCAGACCCTCTCTGACCCCACTGATGACACCAAGGGCTTCTTCGACCCCAATACTCAGGAGAACCTGACCTATGTGCAGCTGAAGGAGAGGTGCATCGAGGATCCAGAGACAGGCCTGTACCTGCTGCCTCTGCGGGAGCCCGAGAAGCTGAAAGTGGTGGAGACCACCCAGGTGTATACAGAGGCAGAGACACGGAAGGTGTTTGAGGAGACACAGGTGGACATCCCTGTGGGCAGTCGGGCGGGCTCCTCCATGTCGCTGTGGGAGATCATGCACTCAGACCTGCTGCCTGAGGAGCAGCGGAAGCAGCTTATGGAGGAATTTCAATCAGGCCGTGTGTCCAAGGAGCGCATGATCATCATCATCATCGAGATCATCGAGAAGACTGAGATCATCCGGCAGCAGAACCTCATGTCCTATGACTACGTCCGGCGCCGCATCACGGCTGAGGACCTCTATGAGGCCAAGATCATCTCTCAGGACATCTACAACCTGCTGAAGCAGGGCTCCAAAACCTTCCGGGAGCTCCTGGAGGTGGAGACTGTCTGGAAGTACCTCTATGGGTCAGGCTGTGTGGCTGGCATCTACATTCCTTCCTCCAAGCAGACGCTCAGTGTCTACCAGGCACTGAAGAAGGGGCTGATCAACTCCGAAGTGGCCCGTTCCCTCCTGGAGGCCCAGGCGGCCACCGGCTTCATGATTGACCCCACAAAGAATGAGATGCTGACTGTTGATGAGGCGGTCAGGAAGGGCGTGGTGGGGCCTGAGATCCATGACCGGCTCCTGTCTGCAGAGAGAGCTGTGACTGGCTACAGAGATCCGTACAGCGAACAGAAGATTTCCCTCTTCCAGGCCATGAAGAAGGATCTCATTCCCAGTGAAGAGGCCCTCAAGCTCCTGGATGCCCAGATTGCTACTGGTGGTGTCATCGACCCGCACCTGGGCTTCCACCTGCCCCTGGAGATGGCCTACCAGCATGGCTTCATCAACAAGGAGACGTATGACATGCTCTCGGAGCCCAGCGAGGTGCGCAGCTATGTGGACCCCTCCACAGATGAGAAGCTCAGCTACACGCAGCTTCTGAAGCGCTGCCGGAAGGACGAGAACTCCAGGCTCCTCTTGCTCCCACTCTGTGACACGCGGAAACTCACCTTCCGGGGTCTGCGGAAGCAGATCACTGTGGAGGAGCTCGTCCGTTCGCAGGTGATGGATGAAGCCACAGCCCAACGCCTCCAGGAGGGCCTCACCTCCGTTGAGGAGGTCTCCAAGAACCTCAAGAAGTTCCTGGAGGGCACCAGCTGCATCGCTGGTGTCTTTGTGGACTCCACAAAAGAGCGTCTGTCCGTCTACCAGGCCATGAAGAAGGGGATCATCCGGCCTGGCACTGCCTTTGAGCTCCTGGAGGCACAGGCAGCCACAGGCTATGTGATTGACCCCATCAAGGGCCTCAAGCTGACAGTGGAGGAAGCTGTGCGCATGGGCATCGTGGGCCCTGAGTTCAAGGACAAGCTACTCTCTGCTGAGAGGGCCGTCACTGGCTACCGGGACCCCTACACTGGAAAGCTTATCTCCCTCTTCCAGGCCATGAAGAAGGGTCTGATCCTGAAGGACCATGGGATCCGCTTGCTGGAGGCACAGATCGCCACGGGAGGCATCATTGACCCTGAGGAGAGCCACCGCCTGCCCGTGGAGGTGGCCTACAAGAGGGGCCTCTTTGACGAGGAGATGAATGAGATCCTGCTGGACCCCAGTGATGACACCAAGGGCTTCTTTGATCCCAACACGGAGGAGAACCTGACCTACCTGCAGCTCATGGAGCGGTGCATCACAGACCCAGAGACTGGCCTCTGCCTCCTGCCCCTAAAGGAGAAGAAGCGGGAGAGGAAGACCTCCTCCAAGTCCTCTGTCCGCAAACGCCGGGTGGTGATCGTTGACCCGGAGACGGGCAAGGAGATGTCCGTCTATGAAGCCTATCGCAAGGGCCTCATTGACCACCAGACCTACCTGGAGCTGTCGGAGCAGGAGTGTGAGTGGGAAGAGATCACCACCTCCTCCTCCGATGGTGTGGTGAAGTCAATGATTATTGACAGGCGCTCAGGGCGCCAGTACGACATTGACGATGCCATCAGCAAGGGCCTGATTGACCAGTCAGCCCTGGACCAGTACCGCTCAGGCACCCTCTCCATCACTGAGTTTGCTGATATGCTCTCTGGCAACATGGGTGGCTTCCGGTCACGGTCGTCCTCAGTGGGATCCTCCTCCTCCTACACCGTCAGCCCAGCCCTGACACGGACACAGATCTCCATGTGGACTGACCCAACCGAGGAGACCGGGCCGGTGGCGGGCATCCTGGACACGGACACTCTTGAGAAGGTGTCCATCACGGAGGCGATGCGGCGCAACCTGGTGGACAACATCACAGGGCAGCGGCTGCTGGAAGCCCAGGCCTGCACTGGGGGCATCATCGACCCCAACACCGGCGACAAGTGCTCCGTTGCTGATGCAGTCAACAAGGGCCTGGTCGACAAGATCATGGTGGACCGCATCAATCTGGCGCAGAAGGCCTTCTATGGCTTTGAGGACCCGCGGACCAAGACGAAGATGTCGGCGGCACAGGCACTGAAGAAGGGCTGGCTGTACTACGAGGCTGGGCAGCGGTTCCTGGAGGTGCAGTACCTGACAGGGGGCCTGATAGAGCCCGATGCCGCGGGCCGCGTCTCTCTGGATGAGGCACTGCAGAAGGGCACCATTGACGCGCGCACTGCCCAGAAGCTGCGGGATGTCAACACTTACTCCAAGTACCTCACCTGCCCCAAGACCAAGCTCAAGATCTCCTACAAGGACGCCATGGACCGGAGCATGATTGAGGATGGGACTGGCCTGCGGCTGCTGGAAGCCTCCTCCCAGTCCAGCAAGGGCTACTACAGCCCCTACAATGTCAGCAGTGCTGGCTCCACCTCCGGATCCCGCTCAGGCTCCCGCACCGGCTCCCGCTCAGGCTCCCGGCGTGGCAGCTTTGATGCCACCAGCTCCGGCTTCTCCATGACCTTCTCTTCCTCATCTTACTCCTCCTCGAGCTTCGGGCGCAGATACGCCAGCGGTCCCCAGGGCACTGTGGAGGCAGCTGCTCTAGCCCTTGCCCTTTCCTTGGCTGCATCTGGGAGCTGTAGGCAGGAAGCGAGCGGGGAGCACCCCGGGGTGTGTGGGCCTCCACTCCATGTGGCCTAAGACCCACCAGACCCCGAGGCGCCACCTCACCTGCTCCGCATGTGGCAACGCTGCTGGCTAATCACTAGTATTTTTTTTAATTTTGAACCTCCACTCTTCTCCCAAAGCAGTGCCTCGAGTTTAACCAAAAAGACAAGACTAATAAATTAATATATGCGAATGTGCTGACAGTGTTTGTATATTAAGAGACAACACACACTACCCTCCCTGCCCTGTGCCCTGGGAGCTGGACGCTGTTCCTGCCCCCGGCTGCGTAGACTCTGCTGCCACTCACACATGGTGCGGTCAAGCCGGACACCAGGAAAACAGTTCCCTGTTTGGATTTAACCACTTAGCGCTCTTTTGTAATTAACCTGTCGGCTTCAACCCCCACATCCCGAAGGAGGAGATGACCCTGGCCCCATGGTGCACCCCACTGCAGCCGGCGTGCTGGAGGAGGATATTGTGGGCTCCTGGGCCCCAAACAGCCAGACACACCATGCTGGCCCTGGAGCTGCTGCCTGGACCCCTTCCACCCCTCCCTCAGCGTGTTGAGGAGGGGGCTCTGCACCCCGGCCCCCGAGCTGCCCCATGTCCCTGCCTTGGCCTCCCAGCACGTCCCCGCCACCACACCGCGGAGCCGGTGCTCCGACCGTAAGTCCCGCGCTGGTGCTACCCGGTGCTTCCGTGCCACGCGGGGGGACCTGCCTCCGCTCCGCCGCTTCGCCCACCAAGGGGCTTCGCTGCGCGCCTGCCTCCGCCAGCCCACCCGCTCACCTGCCCTCTGGGATGCTCCCACCGTGGCAGGCCGGTCTGTCTGTCTGTCTCTCCGTGTATCTGAGAAGTGCTTCTGCTCGAGGATGATTTGCTCACACTGATGTGGCTCCATGCACCCTTGGCAGGTGTCTGCCAGAGCCCATGCCCCAGCCTGGTTCTGCACAGCTCCTGCGCCCAGAGCCCCCCTGGCCACAGGGACTTTCCTGACCTTTGTGAGGGGTGTGGGGGCTCCAGGACCCCCGGAGTGTGGGGTGGGCCATGGGACACTGCAGTAGCCCAGTACATGCTCTAGTTAGGAAAAGGTGGATTTCTGTAAAACCAGCCTCCTTCTCCTTCCTCGCGGTAATTCCGACCATCCCTGCCGCCGGTTCTTGCTGCACCCGCAGTAACGCGCTCTCTCTCTGGCAGACATCTTTTTCCAGTCCCACCAAAGACGTCCCGATGCCGTTGGGTGAGCTCCTGAGCTGGGTCTCCGATGTCAGCAGGTCATGGATGGGCTCGAGGGGAGTCCGGGAGGTGGCAGCTGCTCAGCTGCGCTCGCCGGCACAGGTAATGCCAAGCTCCCTGCTCCGTCCCAGTCCAGCAGTGGGTGTGCAGCACTGCTGGTCGGGTCAGTGGCTTCATCTCATGGATTGTTCTCCCTGTCTCATCCCATCTTTTCTGTTCACTTTGTTGTAGTGTGGTTGGATGTCCATCTCACCTCCCCTCACTGCCGCCACGGAGCCAGTCCCCCGCCCCGGGGCCAGTGGGACCGCACCTGAGGACACGGGGAGATGCTCCCTTGCCCTTTACATTTGCCAGAGTCCCCAGACAGAGACCGGGGCTGCCGTACCTGGGCAGCCAGTGGCCCGAGAGGCACCCATGGGGTCACTCGGTCCCTCGTCGCCTTGTGCATACCCTCCTCCCCAGGGATGGCCTCCTGGCACGGTGCTGGGCTCACCGCAGATCTCCATGGCATCTCCTCCTTCCTCCCTGCTCTCATCTGCCACCTGTAAATCCAATCATGTTACCCTCTGCCTCTGGTGTCGTTATTGCTCTCATTACCCCATTTGGCTTTGCATGAGGTGCCGCTGCACACGGCTCTGGGATGCACCCCACTCCCTGGGGCCCCTGGTGCCCCAGCCCTCACTCACTGGGGCACTGGGGGCCCATGAATTACCCAAACACATCTCTTTTTGGGGGAAAAACACTAAAATCCTGACCTGTACATACCGTGAAGTGTCTGTAAAAGGAGCAGTGTGGTCCCAGGGCTCCCCTGTGAGGGCAGTAAAGGAGAATCCTCTGAAACCAGCCGGCAGCTCCGCGTGGTCTGTTCGCCCCTCCAGCCTTGCCACCGTGGCTGGGGGCTGGGGGCTTCCATTGCCTCCCATGGCTTTGTGCCGTGAGCTGCGTGTACTGCTGTGGGTCATGGTGGAATGTGCTGGGGAACAAGGGTCCTTTTTGGCTCTCAGCATGGGTACTGTACCCGTAGGCTGGGCCTTGGTGTCCCCATGGTGCTGCCAAGCACAGAGCAGGGCTGTGGGGGTGTCCCTAGGGCTGTCCCGGGCTGGCGGCAAAGCCAGCACTGCCAGGAGGTGAGTATGGGCACAGCCCCCGGCCAGCAGGTCTCTGGTTTTGGAGAGTGGGCACTGCTGGTGTTATGGGCCCTGTTGGGGCTTCTGAGGCCAGAACTCTCACATGGGGACAGACCCATCCCTCCAGCCCCATCGGTGGGGCTCTGGGCAGGGCAGGGCCACTGCCCCCCGCAGCACTTGTCCCTGTGCCCCTGTGTGTCATTACCGCTGCTGGTGCAGGGCTGTGCCCCTGGTCCCATGGCCTCTGCCCAGTGTGGGCTGTGCCACGGGCTCTCCCTTTTTAGGCAGTGAGAGGCTGTTGCGGGCAGATGGCAGTGGTTTTCTGTGAGGATGAGGGGCTGGAGGGAATTAGGGTGTGCTGGCCCAGCAGCTGCTGGCAAGGCAGCAGTGTTTGGAAGGGACAGCCCCAGAAAACCGAGAAATGTTGATACAGCCACCAGCGCAGGTGTGGGCAGCTCAAGGGATCTGACCGGCCCGATGAGCCAGGTGCCACCCCTCTGACTGAGCTGGGGCTCCCTGAGTGGGAGGATCATTCTCCAGCAGTGCCAGGAACACCAGGCACCGTGCCAGGAGTGCCAGAGATGTGCAGGGGCTGGTGGGACCCCTGCAATGTGCAGGGGCTGGTGGGGTCTCACCCGTGTCAGGAGCAGCTGAGAGTACCAGCCCTGGCAGCAGCCCTGGGTGGGGAAGCCGGGCTGGCCGGGACAGATGGCAGTGGCTGGGAGGACGTTAATTGCATTGTCCATCGGCAATTAACCACATCTGTCCCCACCGGCAGTGGGATGAGGCCGTTGGGTGCAGCAGGGCCAGAGGGACTGGGGGGGTTGCAGGCTCAGGAGGGATCCCAGGGCAACAATGACACTCCCTAAGGTGGCGCTGGGCTGCCCAGGACCATGCCCTGTTTCATTACCCCTCCAAGATATTCCCTGCTCCCCCCACCTTCCTGACCCCCCACCCCAAGCCAGTCACCTCTCCCAAAACTCATGAGGCCACCAAGAGCCCTCTGGCCCAGGGCTAAGGCCCGTGGTCCAACTCCACATCGCCACCTGTGGTGATCTGACCCTGGTTAAATGCCTGGTGTCCAGCAAAACTGTTTCAAGGCCTTTCTTTCCCCCCCCCCCCCCCCTTTTTTCCCCCCCCCCGCGGGGCGAGGAAANAGCTGGCTGTACCTGCTTAGGTGTGGGCTTCTCCCTCCATGGGTCTCAGTCGCAAATCTTTGCAGAGCTCCGCTCCACCTTGGGGGCCTCCTGCTAAGCAACAGCCTCTTTCATGCCTCCCCCTACTCTAGCAGGGGGGTCTTTGCACCCTGATGGATCCCATGGGCTTCGAGGGGACAGCTCGTAATCACCACGGTCATCACCAATGTAGTCAGGGAATAATAGTTTAAGTCCTCTCCCTGATCCGTGGGGTCCCCCCCATCTTCTCCTCTTCTCCTCCTGCACTGACCTTGATGTCTGCGTTGTGATGTTGTTAATCCACGGCTGCCAATTTCCAACTGTGCAACAACTTCTTAAATATGTTTTCACGCAGGGGCGTAACTTAATGGTTCAAAAGCAGGAAATTTTCCTCAGAGCTGGCCCTCATTGGCTCTGCTCTATAGGAGGAGGGAAACTTCCAGAGGCTTCCAACAGAAGCCAATCTTCCTCTTATTAAAAAAAAAAAGTAATCAGAGAAACCCATGACACCACCCAACACTGGGGGGGTCCAGCTCCACTCCCTGATGAGAGATCCCCCATTCCTGGGCCCCACCACAGGAACTGCATCTGCATGACAGAGAAGCCCCCATTCCCCACATGCCCTCAGTCCTGGGCCCCTGGCATAGGGACCCTCCCCAGTGTGCCCGGAGTGGTAGAATCCTGCCTTGGCTGGCAAAGGGGCATAGGAGATGGGAACGCCCCAAGATCTGGGCTGTCTGCTCTCAGTTAATGTGGAGTGAGCATTCAATCCCAAACCCACCACTGTGTCCTTTGTCCATGGACCCTCTCCATTGCCTCAATGCTGCTCCATGTCTCCATTGTTCATCCTGACCCTGAGACCCTCTGTCCCTCCCAAAACCCCTTCAGCACCATGCACTGGGAGCGACCAGGCCAGTGTGTAACCAGGCCAAGCTTGTCACGATGGAGAACTCCATGACATTTCTAATTTTAATGCCCTGCAGCTCATCCAGCCCCGCTGCCGTGCGGCTCGGAGCTCACCCTCCCCGACCCCTGGAGCAAAACCATCCCTCAGCATTAACACCGCGGGTCGTGGCACGTGAGGCACCGAGTGCCGCCCTGCCCCTGGTGCCGCTCAGACCTGGAGGGGTGCCTCGCCCCCCGCCCAGCGCACACCGGCGTTTGCCAACCGCCCGTCACGGCGTGAGCGGCAGCACCGCCCCGTCCTGGCCGCGGGCCGGTGCGTGGGACCCGTGGCCGCCGTCCCAAGCGTGTCCGCAGCAGCCGGCTCGGCCCCGCTGGCACAGAGCAGCTGCCAGCTCCCTGTGCCACAGCCCCGGGCACTGCTGGCTCGGCCCCCGCCTCGCCGGGAACGCTCTGTACAGCTTCTCCACAAAGCCGGACCGGCTTCTCCCACGCCCCCGCCTCGCCTGGGCGCTGAACCTCCTCATGGGCAGGGACCCCGAGACCCCCCCGGCCGCGTCGCTGGGGCTCGGAGCCCGTCTGCGTTGGCCAAGGCCGGCTCTGCCTCGTGTAGGCACCGGAGACTGTGGCCTGTCGGTCTGTGCTGGGGCCGCCCTTGGCAGGGCCGGTGAATCCTCCCGTCCGCGGCGCGGGGCTCGGGGATACGAGAGGGGAGAGTGCTGCCCCAGGGCTGCATCCATCACGTCCTGCCGGGCATCGGGCACCCCCAGGCTGGGCGCAGAGCCAGGATGACTCGGTGGGGACGGCGGCGGTGCCGTGTGGGCACCGCGGTGCAGGGACCTGCGTCCCTCCGCGGCACTGTGGGGCTGCTGTCGGGCAGCTCCAGGTCCGTGTGTCTCCGGGCGAACGGTGCAGGTCGAGGTGTCTGATGCCCGAGCCAGGGCTGGGGACTGCTCCGAACCCATCTTCATCGTGCCGGGGCGGGAAGCGGCTGCGGAACACTCGCAGGCAACTTGCCGCACCCAGCGCGTTGGTGTCCCGGTGCCGATTTGGGGTTCGGGACTCCTCGTAGTCTCTTGGCATGTCCCTAGGACCGGAGCTGCCGGTGCAGCCGTGTCTGGGACAGGCTGGCAGCATCACCGGGGCTTCATCCTCGGCTCCATCCTCACCAGCCTAGACGGGTTGCTGAAAGAGCGTTTCCCACTGCAGACGCTGGTGTCGTCTGTCCACCTGTGGCAGCATCCTCCAGCTCCCCGGTTCCTCTGCCCAACCTGTTGGCACTGTGGCACCGCCCCGGGATGAGTGCTTACCGTGAGGCACGCGGGACCAGGGACCGGCGGCGCGGAGCAGGAGGGCTGCGGGACTGCTGGAGCTGCCACGACCCTACAAGCTTCAGCGCCCACGGCCTCGCAGTCCCGCTCCCTCCCTGGACACCCGCCTGGTACGGGGCAGGAGGAAGCAGGATGCTGCTGGTGGCTTGGACAGCTGGCGGAGGGCACCGGTGACAATGCCGGCGGAAGGTGGCCACACTGAGGGTGTGTCGGGCGGGGGGACCCTGCCTCGGCTGAGGGCATCGTGCCCGCAGGGTCTGCCCGTGAATGCACAGTCCCGGTGCGTCTCCGGCGGGACCGAGACCTGCCGGCACACCTGGGCACGAGGGATTGCTGCGGCTCCGGCACCTGGCACCTGCCTGATGTCGTTTCCCCTCATTTCAGGAATTCCCTATTGCTCCTGCGGGGATCACTGACCAGGCCCTGCCCGCCGCTCCTTCCGCAACAGCCGCATCCAAGTCACCCCCAGTCTGTGGGTGACTGTTCCTTGTTCCCTTCTGGGATCACCAGAGTCATCTCCCCCTCGTTGTGCTCGGCCAAGTGACCTGGCTTAATTAATCACCAGGGTTTACGACCGGTTAATTACAGGGCTCCCTATGCTGTTGGGAGTAAGATCGCCCTCAGCCTTGGGAGCGGGCACGGTGCGATCCCTCCTGCCAGCCCCACTCTCCGCCGTGGAACGGAGCAGCCGCTGCCCGTTCATGCCCCGTCTTTGTGCTCGTGCCGAGGCGTTGCTGGCGTTTAGATCTCGGTGTTTGCCTGGCGTCTCCTCCCATATGTTGCAGCAAAGTGACCGTGTTCGCAGCACCGGAGCCGGGAGCGGCCGGTGTAGGTGTCAGTGTCAGCGCTGCGTGTCAGTGTAGTGAGTTTTCCATGGGTCGGTTTGTCGTGGGTCAGTTCGCCATTGTTCAGTTTGTTATGGGTCAATTTGCCGTGGCTTGGTTTGGGCTCAGCCAGACCCAGACAGTGGCTCTGCAGTGCACAGAGCTGGTGTAGGGAGACAGGGGATCAGATAGAGCCCAAGGGGCAGCAGCAGGGTGAGATCTGGGATTGATCTCGGGTGAAAAGGGCTCGGGAAACTGTGGGGCGCTGCAGGAATGCAGAGGAGCCGGAGTCGAGTCAAAACTCGCAGGCCTCGGTGACGGCCGGAGACAGAGGTCGGGAACCCGGCCAGGAGAGCTCTCCCCTAGCTGGTGAGCCTGGGCCGACTCTGGGGGAACACAGCGAGACTCCGAGACTTCCGCACCGGTGTTCCAGCGGGAAAGGCTGTGGATCCTCATCCCCTGCCCCTCTGCCGGGTCCTGGTGTTCCGTTCCCACCGTCCCTCTGCTCTCCCTGCAGACGCACCGCACTGCGGGGGACACTGGGCTCATCGGGGAGAACGTGGAGGGGTCATCACCGCATGGGGAGGAGATGGAGAGGTACGGGCACCGGCAAACACACCTTATCGGGGACTGCGGGTGTGTCTCAGTGTCTACACCGTGATGGGGGAGCTAGGGTGAACCTGTACCCGACGGGATGGGGAGGGCGCGTTTCGGCTGTGCCGGGGCGAGCCGAATAAGAGCGGGCGCAGCCATGAGCGCTGGTGTGACGGTGACGCCCTTCGCAGGGTCTGTTATGAGTGCACAGCGAGGCCGGGGCTCAGCATGGTGTGGACAGGGGGGACAGCGGCCATGTCCCCCACCCTGTGTTAGTGTCCCCGCTCTCTCCCCAGAGCCCGGCCGCGGTCAGAACGGAGGCTGGAGGTGCAGGAGCAGCTGCTGGCCCTGCGGCACTGGCTGGACGCCGTGGAGAAGCGGCTGCCGACGCTGCCGGAGCCCGGCACGGCCCCGCAGGTAACGTTTGGCCCCGGTCTGCGGCCGGGTCACGCAGAGCCGGGCAGGACCAGCTCATGTTTCCACCGAGGCCGATGAAGTCTTGGTCCCTGGAAGGCAAGAGGGTGCCTGGCTATAGCCGGCTGGGAGACCCTTCGATACAGCTTCATTGCCGGGAGACCCCTCGGCTCATCCCCACAACGAGCCGGTAACAGGTCACCCGTCCCCGGCTCCTGCTCCGCAGCCCGACGGTGCTGCTGGCTCAGAGCCCGTGGGCTCCGTGGCCCCGCCAATACTCGCAGCATCGGTGCCTCGGAGCCCCGCTGGCCACAGGGCCACTGTCTGCCCCGGGCTCAGCTGCGGCTCACGGCACCACTGCCAGGGCACGGGGGGTGCGGCTGTGCGAGGGCCGTGTGACTGTGCAGGAGGGGCGTGCGGCCACGCACGGGTTGTGCAGCCGTGCGCCGCTGTGCCCCCTGCCCAGGCCCGGAGCCGCAGCGGGAGCAGCGCGGTGGGGGCTGCCGGCAGCCCCTCCTCGCCGCTCCGCGCGCAGCCCCTCGCCGGCTCCTTTTGTTCGGGGCCTGGCCGGCACACGGGCTCCCTCGGCACACATGACGGCACAAACTGAAAGGGCCATTCATCCCGGCCCCGGCGCAGACAAAGCCGAGGCCGCGCAGAAACCCACCCGGCTCCCGGGATCTGAGGCTGCGGATTCCAGCCGACCGCTCCCGCCCGGTGCCCCGCGCCGGGCTTCTCTGCCCGGGGCGCCCGTGCCACCCCGAGCCCGGTACCTGGGGCTGTGGAGCGTGCCGGGCGAGCTGCCGGAGGGCAGCTCGGCGGACCGTCACCCCCTGCCCAGCTCCTGCCTGGCGGGTCCTGGCTGGGCGCCGTGGGGTGCTGTGGGGTGCCCGGGGTGCCGTGGTGCTCAGCCCCATGCTAGGTACCGAGCAGCTTGGTGCCAGCAGTGGAAGGCTCCAGAGCGGGGTGGGAAGGATGGTGCGGAGCCGTCACAGGAGGGTGTGGAGCCGCCGAGGCCCTGGCAGATGCTAATTCCCGGCAGCGTCTCTGACAGCAGACAAAGCCCCTAGCCCCGCCGCATGCCGCTCCCAGGAGACCCCGGGGAGCCCCATCCATCAGCGTGGCCGACGCGTCTGCAGCGGCCCCCCGGCCGCCGGGGCCAAGCGAGGGCCACCCGTGCTGGTCTGCGAGGCAGGACCTCCGCCCTGGAGGCTCTCACTGGCTGGGGGACCCGGGAGCTTGAGCTGTGTCCGGGAAGGGTGAGGAGGGGGCTCACACCACGGGCAGGAGCAGCCCCCACCCGGGTATCTCCGGCAGCCTCCGGATTCCTCCAGCACCCAGAGTGGCAGCTGGGGTGGTACTGGAGCCCTAGGTCTACAGCACCTCCGCTTTCAGGGTGGGCTTCACCACAGCATCTTCGCAGCTCAGCCTGGACCCCCAGCTGTTCCCTGCTTCACTGAGCCCCCCCAGACCCTGATTCAGAAACTCGCGCACCCACAGAGCCCTGAGGAACGGGGCGGAGCCCCTTGGTGACCACAGCACCCACTGCCTGGGGCTGGACCCGGAGGGACAGAACCGGGGTAGGGGGTCAGTGCTCCCTGGCGAGTGCAACCCTGGAGCTGGAGGGGCTGTGACATCGTGGGGCTGTGGTGCAGCCTGCGCTGGTGTCAGTGCCGCTGTTTGTGCAGTGCGGAGGCTGGTCCGGTGTGGGGGCAAGTGCAGGTGTCAGTGCTGGTGCTGATGCGGCTGCAGGTGCAGCGGCAGGTGCTGATGCCGGTGTCGGTGCAGGTGGCAGCTGATGTAAATGTCGGTGTTGGTGCCGGGGCAGCTGCTGGTGCGGGGGAAGGTGCTGGTGTCTGTAACGGGGCAGGGGCAGGTGCCGGTGCCGGTGCCGGTGCCGGTGCCGGTGCCGGTGCCGGTGCCGGTGTGGTGCCGGTGCAGGTGCAGGTGTTAGTGCGGTGCCAGAGCANGGGTCTGCGTGCGTGGGGTCGGACGGGGTCTGTGTCCCCGAAGCACCCCCGAGGCACAGGCGTGGTGCGGGGTTCCCCCGAGTCACCCCGTGTCGTGGCTCCCCTACTCGTGTGGTCCCACGGGACGCCGACACGCAGAAGGGAGCGATGGGGGGGTGCGATGCCCCGCGGGACTGCACCCACGGGGGTGCGAGTGTCAGGACCCTGCTGTGGCTATGAGTGTGTGCGATGGCCGTGCACAGCGGCCGTGCCCGTGGCGTGTTTTATGGCGTCTCGGGCCGTGCGTGGGGTCTCAGTGCACACGGCGGAGACACCCNGGGCCGGGCGTGGGGTCTCGGTCCACCCGGCGGAGACCCCCCTGCGTACACGGCCACGGCGGGTGCGTGTGTCCGCACGTGAGCTTCCCTCGCGTGTGCGGGGCTGCCACAGGTGTGTTTCATGTCACGGCTGACACAGTCGCGGGGGTCCTGCCACTGCCCCCTGCACAGGAGCGTGAGCGTGGGGTCTGCATGTCGGGGTGTGTATACAGATGTGTGGGAGTGTGAGTGTATTTGTGTACACACGTGTGGGAGTGTGTGTGTACACACGNCACAGAACGGACATCCCGGGCACTGCCGAGACGTCCCTGGGGATCCCCTCCTTCCGCCAGGCCCCAGTGACGGCCAGCATCCCGTCCCCCCTTGCCGGTGCCCTGGCTCTTGGCAGCCTTTCGCTGGGGGGCCAGAAGCCCCCGACACCGGAGCGGGAGGTCGGGCAGCGTAGAGGGGCAGGAGGGGTGACCCGGGCGCAGGACGGGGTCCGGGGCCCCGCGGTGGCCCCGGCAACGCGCGTCCCCTGGCTCGTTGCAGGCCGGGATTTGAGGCGGGGGCCCGACGCCCGCGCCATGGGGAACTCGGTGAGCCGGCCCAGCTGCCTGGGCGAGAAGAGCCGGCAGCCGGAGGAGCTCCTGCGGGAGCCGCCGTGCCGGGAGCAGGGGCTGGATGAGGGGCAACCGCC
>VWZF01003026.1:78342-115413 GCA_013396755.1 Sclerurus mexicanus
AGGGGGGTGTGCCCGCGGCCGAGCCGGAGGGCCGAGTATGGGGCCGGGGCCCTGGAGGGCTGCGGCTGCGGCAGCGGAGCTGGCAGGGGGGCTGCCGGGGGAGGGTCCTGCCGGGTCACACTGGGGATTTACGGCTGCGGCAGTGCTGACAGGGTGGGGAGGCCACCTGCCTGTCCTCTGCCTGTCCCCTACCCGCCCCNTCGTTAATCCAACGGCACAAGGCGACGCAGGGCGGGAGCATCTGCCTGTCCCCAGTGCCTGGCGCTGCCGCCANGGCGAGAAGAGCCGGCAGCCGGAGGAGCTCCTGCGGGAGCCGCCGTGCCGGGAGCAGGGGCTGGATGAGGGGCAACCGCCAGCTGGAGGCGTCACGGAGGCCTGTCCGGGGCTGCTGGAGAAGGCGCCGGTGCCGGTAGAGAACGGCTGGAGCCCGGTGCCCAGTTCCATTCGGAGCAGGCCGGGCAGCCCGGTGCTGAGGCGCAGCCAGTCCGAGGTGGCGGTGCAGAACGGGGGCACGGCCGGCGTCCCGGTGAAGGGGCAGGCGGGGGGCGCAGCCTGGACCCCGCCTAGGTCCAGCGTCCCCCGCAGCACCTGGTCCTGGAAACCTGTCACCACTCGGGAAGTGACGGAGGTGACGGAGGTCACTGAGACCATCGTGACGGAGATCGTGGAGGTGACCGAGTACCCGGCGGGCGAGAAGGGCGGCGAGCCCGTGGTCACCCGGAAGGTCACCGTGCTGACGGAGCGCGTGGGGGAGCTCGCTGTCGCCGGCTGCGCCGGACGTGCAGATGCCACCGAGGTGACTGCCGAGCAGCGACCCTCGCCGGGAGGACACTATGCCAACCCCGCGCCTCGGGGCTGCTCTCTGGCATGGTTCTCTCGACAACGAGTCTTCGCCTTCCTCTCCCTTGGCTGGGGCTCGTGCGGGGTCACCAGGGTCTATGCCCCGGTGCTTGTGGCACCCCCGGTGCTGGGCACCAGCCCAGTGCTGTAGGACAGGGAGTCCGCTCCCCTCCCCTGCAGCTTGTGGGGATCGCGTGTCCTGAGGGGTCCAAACGGAGTGCACAGCCCCTGCTTTGGGGACCACTGTGAGAGACGTCGGGGAGGACCCCGTGGGATGGGCAGCGCCACACTGTCCCCGGCGTTAACTCCCGGACAGGGCACAGTGTGGAGTCGCAGCCGAGCACCACGACTGCACCCTGTCCGCTCATCTGGGCGGCTCAGCCACCTCTCCCCACCCAGGTGTCCCCGCGGGCCGTCCCTGTCCCAGAGGAGGTGGCGGGCGCGGAGCGGGGCCAGGAGACGCTGGAGCGGCTGCTGGTCTGGGTGGCCGACATGGAGGAGCTGGTGAGCAACCAGAAGCCGCCGTCGGCGGAGGCGAAGGTGGCGAAGGCGCAGCTGGAGGAGCAGAAGGTCAGCAGGGCCGGCCGGCGTGTCCCTCCCACGTGCTCCGGCCGGGGATTAGGGGACCGGCGTTGGAGCGGCCGCCCGGGGCTGCGCCGAGGCTGCTTGTGCGGGCGGGGGTCCTCGGCACAGCGCGGTGCCCCCCTGCCTTGCAGCTCCTGAAGCGGCTGCTGGAGGAGCGGAGGCCGTGTGTGGAACTCGTCCTGCAGGACAAACCGACGGCGCAGGGCTCCAGCACGGCGGCCCCTGAGGGCAGCACTGGCCTCTCCGACCTTGGGGAGAGGTGGGACAAGCTGATGCAGGAGGCTGAAGCCAGGTGGGTCAGGGTCCAGGCCCTCATCAGCGGGTGGGCACAGGCTCTGGCCACTGGTGTCCCCACCAGCTCTATCATCATGACACCCCAACATCCCTGTGTGCTCTGCCCTGCTGGCATCGGGGTCACCGTGGCAGAGGAACCATGCCCATCCCATATGCCAGGGCAGTACAGAGGCAGCAGGTCTGGGGCTCTGTAGCCAGTCCAGCACGAGGCTCTTACCGCAGGTCCCTCTTTGGGGACACTGGCCTTGCCATGTCCCTTCTCCTTGGGGGTCACAGGGCATGGGGGTCCTGATGTGAGGGGAGGGGGTTTTGCTGGCTGACACCTTGGTCTTGGAGACTATCACCCCCTGGCTCACCCAGCCCTCCCAACACAGGTATAGCTGCCTGGAGCGGATCCTGCCGGCAGCTCAGGGCTTCCAGGAGGCTATGGATGCCTTCCAGGAGTGGCTCAGTGCCATGGAACGGCAGCTGGCACAGCTCTGGCGCACCGATGGTTGTGTCAGCCGTGTGCAGGATGCCCACCAGCAGACCCAGGTGGGGCCAGGGTGGGCACGGGGTGGGCACGGGCACCTATGTCATTGTCAGTCACTGCCACGGGAGCTTCTTGCCCAGGCACTCTGCGAGGAGATCCGTGGGCGGCTGGGAGAACTGGATGGTGTCCTGGAGAGTGGGCAGAGGGTCCTGGAGATGGTGACAGGTGAGTGGCAATGGCCAGAAGTGGTGGCCATGGTGTTGGGACTGCGGGGCATGGGATGGGATGAGCACAGAGTGTGGCAGCCCAGCCCAGTGAGGGCACCCCTGGGCACTGGGAGTCCTCGGGGAATGCTGCTCCCCACTGCGGGCTCTGAGGTGGTGTGAGGGAGCACAGCGTCCCACGGGATGGAGAGGGGCCAGAGCAGAGCCTGGGGGTCAGGGCCATGGTGGGACAGGGTGCAGCAGTAGTGAGGGGCAGCTGGGAAGGTGGATTTTACTGGCAGTGGGATGAGGGGCCAAAGCCAGCTCCAGGAGCAGCAGGAGAGGGGGAAGGTCAGTTCAGAGTGACCATCACAGGAGTAGAAGCTGTTGGTGTGGCTGATTCCATGCCCAGGGATGCTGGCACAGAGGTGCTGATGCCAGTGTGGTGTGGCTGCAGGGGAGGAGGCCCAGCTGGTACAGGAGAAGATGGAGTCACTGAGGATGCGGTACCTCATCGTGGGCCAGAGCAGCGCCGACACCGTACACCGGCTGGGGCAGACCCTGGAGGCCTCATCCCGACTGGGCACGGCTCCTGAGGACCTGGCGCTGTGGCTGGGCCGCATGGAGAAGGAGCTGGGCGAGCAGGAGAGCCAGGATGATGGCCAGGAGCCCCTGGTCAGCACCAGTGACAGGGAGAAGGTGCGGGACATGCGGCTTTGGGGACTGTCACCCTCTGTCTCCCTCACCATTTCTGGCATAGCTGTCTGCAGTGGGAGATGGGGGAGTTGGGTCTGGGTAGGATACTCTGGGTTATGACAGACAGTCCTGTGGGACTGGGATGTGCCAGGGGTGCGTGTCCTGGAGCAGCTGCCCACCCTGCCTGGCTGATGTCTGTCCCTTTGCTGCAGTTTGAGCAGGTGCTGGAGTCCCAACTTGCCCGTGTGGCTGAGCTGGGTGAGCGGCTGGAGGAGATTGGCCGCGTGCAGCTGGACTCT
This sequence comes from Sclerurus mexicanus, assembly GCA_013396755.1. Classification (NCBI taxonomy): domain Eukaryota; kingdom Metazoa; phylum Chordata; class Aves; order Passeriformes; family Furnariidae; genus Sclerurus; species Sclerurus mexicanus. The sequence continues at coordinate 81,732 of VWZF01003026.1, forward strand.
GAGACTCTTGGCTCACAGCTCTCCGAGCAGAAGGTGGGTCTGCAGTGGTGTCCAGGCGTCCCTGGGGACACTGGCTCAGCGCCCCCATTCCACTGGGTCCTGCACTGACCCCCCAGGACCTGGAACCCACTCGTTGCTCCATTCCAGTTGCTCTCTGCTGAGATCCTGCACTGCCGGGGTCTGGTTGAGCGTTTGCTGGGGATCTCAGACCAGCTGCTGCGCTGCTGCCCTGAGCCCCTGCGGCAGCACCTCCAGGTGAGCAGGGGTGGTGCCAGGGGGAATGCTGCCGTCACCTGGGGATGGCCATGCCCCACATTCCCAGCCGCCTGGTGACCCCCTCTCTCTGCAGCCGTCAGTGCAGGTGCTGCGGGAGCGCACAGGGCAGCTCTCCCTGCGCAGTGGTGCTTGTGCTGTGCAGCTGGAGCATGCCCAGTCCCTGCTCGCCCAGTTCTCCGAGGCACTTGAAGAGCTGCTGCCCTGGCTGGAGGAGACACAGGCCCTGGGGGTGCAGCTTTCCCCCAATGCCATCAGCTATGAGGCCTTCAAGGAGCAACAGGCGCTGCTGCAGGTGCAGGCAGGGACATGGAGGGATGTGCTCAGTGTCCCCGCAGGGTTGGGAGTGGAGAGGTGACAGGATGGAGGTGGCATCACTAGGGGGACCACAGGGCTGGGGCACCTGATGAGCATGAGTCTGCTGGGAGCAGCAGCACCAAGATGCACCAGTACATGTCCCCATGGGACATATCTCTGTTGGGCATGTGCCACCCCAACCTGGCCCTGTGGCTGTTCCTTATCCTCAGAGCCTGCGGGAGGCCATTGCTGAGCACCGGCCGCTGGTGGGGAAGCTGCAGCGTGTGTCAGCACAGCTGGTGGAGCTGAGCCCAGAGCAGGGGGCTCCATTCCAGCGGCGCTGGCAGGAGGCTGAGGAGCAGTATGGCTGCATCCGTGAGCGTGTGCGCCAGGCAGCGGCTCTGCTGGAGGATGCCCTGCCGCGATACAGCCAGGTACAGGGCTGGCACCAGAGCGGGGGGTGTCCCTAGGGACATCCCCTCGAGTGACCAGGCTGGTCCCCAGCTGACAGAGCGTATGGACCTGCTGCTGGAGTGCCTGGAGCGGCTGCAGAGCCGGCTGCAGAACCAGTCCCCTGTCCGCGGGGATGCGGCCCACCTGCGGGAGCAGATCCGGGAGAACAGCCTGGCCCTGGGCGAGCTGGAGAAGCTGGGGGTGGCCCTGGAGGGTGTTCAGGCACAGGGTGAAGAGCTGCTGGCCACCATGCAGGCAGTCAGCTCCGATGCTGCAGCCAGAGGTACCAGCAAGGAGGGGTGTGCGTGGCCCCATCGGCGGGTGGGTGGTCTGTGTCCCTATCTGGGCTGTGTGGGGGTGCCAGATCCCTCAGAGCACTCTGGTCCCTGATCCCCTGTGCCCTGCAGGCATCCAGGAGCGCACAGCCCAGCTGCTGTCGCAGTGGGACTCCCTGCGCAGCCGCTGCCAGGAGCAGGAGCAGTGGCTGCGGGAGCTGCTGGCGCTGGCTGAGCGCTTCTGGCACGGCCTGTCCGAGCTGGCCCTGGCACTCGGTGACACCCAGCAGCTGGTGCTGGGGCTGGAGGAGGCCGGCGGGGAGCCCGAGGCCATCCGCGCACAACTGCGCACCATGCAGGTACAGCCGGGGCAGAGGCTTGGGGGCAGCGCCTTGGCATGGCAAGTGCCATGGTATAGGCAGACCCCTGGTGTGAGCAGTGCCATGACGTGGCCAGCCCCCATCGCAGGCAGCCCTGACCCCTGTGCTGTGCACAGGCGCTGCGCGAGGAGATCGATGCCCTGCAGGGTGAGCTAGACACACTGGGCAGCCTGGGTGTAGAGCTGATGGCCTCCTGCGGGGACCCTGACAAGCCCGATGTCACCAAGAGCCTGGACGATGTGAGTGTCCCTGGGGCTGGGTTCAGTGAGGGGTGGGATCCTGGGGCTGTGGGGATGGGCTGTCCCCTGACCTCGGGCAGTGCTACCGACCTCTGCACTCCAGACCCCTCTGCAGCACCACTGACCTCCATGCTCAGGCTCCTCTACGGTGCCACTGACCCCCATGCCTGGGTGCCTGGGTGGTGCCACCCCTGTACCACAGACCCTATGGCCTGTCCCTACTGTGGCACTGCTGACCCCGTGCCCTGTGCTCCCATGTCCCAGCCCCACTGTGGCACTTCTGACACCACACCCTGTCCCCCCACACCCTGTCCCCACCACCGTGGCACCACTGACCCCATGCCCTGTCCCCCCACGCCCTGTCCCCCCACACCCTGTCCCTGTCGTGGCACTGCTGAGTGCCGTGCTCTTTCCCCTCATGCCCTGACACCCCCGATGGCACTGCTGACCCCGCGCCCGGCCGCAGCTCTACTCCTCCTGGCACAGCCTGAGCCGGGTGTGGACGGAGCGGAACGGGCGCCTTGAGGAGCAGCTCCAGGCCGCCCTCAGCTACCAGGACACAATGCAGGTGGGCAGACCCCCAACAGAGGGAGCGGTGTCACCCTCCTGTCCCCGCTCAGGGGTGTGAGGGGCTGTGGGGTGAACATGAGACCCCCCCCAACCCTGTTCCCCTCTCTTCCCCCATACCCAGCGGCTGCTGGAGTGGTTGGACATGGCCGAGCTGCGCATCGCTGAGGAGTTCCTGGTTGGAGGGGACCTGGACATGGTGCAGCAGCAGCTGGCAGAGCTCAAGGTGCCATGATATGCCATGTTGTGCCATGTTGTGCTGAGCCATCTTGTGCTGCTGAATGGGCACCTGAGCCCAGGGGGCAGGTGGGAGGCAGGGAGGGTAGTGGGGCGCTCTAGACAGTGGTGGGATGGAGGGGTGGCAGGTTGGACGGTGCTGGTGCCCCCATGGTGGGTGCTGAGTTGCCAAGTCCTGCCCCCTACAAGGTCCCTAGGTAGGCTGAGTCTTCACTCCCTGTGAGGAGCAGCTCTGGGCCCAGGAGCCCAAGCTGTGCCATGCAGTGCCTGGTGACAGGCAGACCCTGTCCCAGTGTGTAAGGCTGTAATCACCCACTGGTACCACCCCACAGGAGTTCAAGCGGGAGCTGTACCAGTGCAAGGTGGATGTGGAGAGCCTGCGGCACCAGGGGGGCGGGGGGCAGGGGGACCCCCCAGCTGCTCTCAGTGACTTCCGTCAGCGCTGGGACCACCTGGAGGAGGAGATCGTCAGCCGGCAGGTGGGGAGGGGACATGGGGGATGCATGGAGTGATATGAGAGGGCTGTGTGGGTGCTGGGTCAGTGTGGAGGGTTCGATGTGGGTGCTGGGTGCATGGGGCTGGGTGGGTGAGGTGGGTGCCATGTGGGTCTGGGGGTGTTCATGACAGTTCCACGTGGGTGCTGGATGTGGTGCTGTGAGGACACACGAGGCAGTGGAGTTGTTGGGGACAAGGTGCCCTGTGGTGCCAAGTGTCCATGCAGGTGCTGGGCACATGGTGCCGGGTGGGTGCTTGGGCCCGTGTGTGTTCTGGGTGGGTGTGTGGGAGCTTTGTGGGTACACAGGATGCCACATAGGCACTGGGTGTGTGGGACCGTGTGGCACTGAGTGGTTGCTGAGTGTGCACATGGGGCCAAGCAGGCACTGGGTGGGTGCTGGGTACTGAGTGGGCCATGTGGGTGCTGGATATGGGGCCGGGGCTGCTGTCGTTCCCCTGACATCACCGCTCCCCCCCCGGCAGCACCAGCTGGAGGCAGCACTGCTGGGGCTGGGGCAGTTCCAGCACCAACTGGCCGAGCTGCTGCAGTGGCTGAGCCGCACCGGGGAGCAGCTGCGTGGCCCCGCACCCCTGCGCCCCGACCTGCAGAGCTGTGAGATCGAGCTGGCCAAGCACAAGGTGAGGCTGTGCTGTGGCTCAGGGCAGACGTGGCACAGCCCTGCTGTGGGGACACAGCCAGGGGGCGTTCCTGAGGGTCATGGGGGTCTTGGATATGGTCCCACCCCTGGGTGTGTGTCCTGGGTGTCCCAGCTGTGGTGGCACCCCCGATATGTGTGTTCTGGGGGTCCCGGTTGTGATCCCACCCCCGGGGTGTCTATTCTGACCGCAAGGTGCTGCCCAGCCCCTACTTGGCATGCTGCTATCGAGCCCTGGCAGTGGTGGCCAGGCTGGGCAGGCTGCGGCGTGAGGACGCGTCCCCTCCCGTGGTGACACCATGGAAGGAATGAGCTGTGTCTGTGCCATCCCAGCGCTGCGGCCCTTTGCCTGGACATGCTCATGCAGTGCCTGACGCAGGCGAGGCTGTGCAAGGGACGGGTTGGCTCCACACTAAGAAGGGGAGCCATGCAGGAGGTACCGTGTCACCTCTGTGCCTGTCCTGGCCAACCCCTACCACGAATCAGCAAATCTGGTGTCTCAGCCCCACACCCTCCTGAGAGCTAGAGTTGGGGGCACCGGGAGTGCTGTCCTCCTTCTGTGTGGCGCCCCCAGACCCCAGCACGGTGGTGGCAGTGAGGATGTGGGTGGCAGAGGTGTCCCCGGCATTAGTAGTGAGGGGCTTTGTGTGGCACAGCTGGTGGGGTATGGGATGCCCCTGCCACAGTCCCAGCCATGATCCCCCCCGCCCCTCCCCAGGTGCTGCGGACTGACGTGATGTCCCACGCCCGCACAGTGCAGTCGGTGACCGAGGCCGGGCAGGGGCTGCTGCTGTCCAGCCTGGGGGAGAGTGTGGAGGGGCTGCAGCGCAGCCTCCAGCAGCTGGGCCAGCGCTGGGACCTGGTGTGTAGCGAGACTGAGAGCCGACAGCTGGAGCTGGAGAACAACCTCAGCCAGGTACGGGCGCAGGGCCACGGTGCTGCCGGACGGTGGGGCCAGCGCTGAGCCCCTCCTTGCCCCCAGGTGCAGGACATCACGCTAGAGATCACAGAACTGCTGCAGTGGCTGGAGCAGGTGGAGCTGCAGCTCTTCTGCTCCAAGCCTGCTTGGGGCCACCCGGATGCCACCAAAGAGAAGCTCAACGCACACCTGGTGAGCGCTGGCACTGGGCCAGGCCCTGCTATAGGGCTGTTTCCCGGAGTCCCTGGGGGGATGTGTCCCCCAAATTCACCCCTCTTCATGCCAAGTGGCCAAGACCCTTCTCTGCTGCCTCCTCTCCCCAACCGGGTAGAGTCTGGTACCCCTCTCCAATCCCCTCCAGCTCCCTGAGACAGAGCAGAAGTCATCCCTGCCCTTGTCCCCTATCCCTGACTCTGTTCCTGTCCCCATCCTCTGTTTCTGTCCACCGTCCCTGTCTCCCTCTCCATCCCTGTCCCCCTCCCCTGTCCACTCTTCCTGACCCCTTCCTCATCGCCATCCCCCTCTTCGTCCCTATCCTCGTCCCAATCCCCGTCCCCATCCCTTTCCCCATGCCAATCGCTGTCCTCTTCCCCATCCCGTTCGCCGTCCCCCGTCGCGGCGGGCGCTGAGCGGTGTCCCCGGCAGGAGCTGTGCCGGGAGCTGGAGGCGCGGGCGGTGACATACCGGGGGCTGCGGGAGCGGCTGCAGCGCCTGCTGGAGTCGTGCCGCGCCGGGCGGCCGTGCAGCACCGAGCACAGCCTGCGGCTCCTGGAGCAGAAGTGGGAGAGCGTCCAGGCCGAGGCCCAGGAGAGGAAGGTGTGTGGGGCGGGGGGCTCTGATCCCCGTAGGGGGCTCGCCCTGGCCGGCCCTGGCCCCCGGGCGAGTGCCCGTCCCGGTCAGCGCCTGCCCTCCCGCAGGAGCGCCTGGCCGAGGGGCTGACGGTCACCACCGAGTTCCACGGCTCCGCGCAGGAGCTGCTGCGCTGGGTGGCCCACGCCGAGGAGCTGCTGGGATCCCCCGCGCCTCCCAGCTTCGTCCTCGACACCGTCACCGCCCAGATCCAGGAGCACAAGGCAAGAGCCGGAGGAGCCAGTGTGGTGCTCCCGCCGCTGATTCATGAGGCTGGAGTCTGTCCAGAGGGCACCGGCAGGGACATCTTCCCCGCCTGGTTCGTGGGGGTGGGTTCTGCCCAGAGGGGTCCCGCATGGGCACACACCCACAAGGACATCTGCCCGAGGCTGTTTGATCTGTCTGGGGTCTGTCTGGAGCGGACCCATGTGGCACCAGGAGTGGCAGCATCACACAGATCTTCCCTGGGCTGGTTCATGTGGCGGGGGTCTGCCTGAAGGGGTCCCATGTGGCACCCACAGGGACATCTCCCCTGGGCTGTGGGTGGGACACATGTCCCTGCAGCAGTGGAGTGAGTGGGCTCCATGTCCCATACTAGTGCAAGCTGTGCCCAGAGGACCTGTGTCCCATCCTAGTGCAAGCTTTGTCCCGGGGTCTGTGCCCCATCCTGGCATGAGCTGTGCCAGGGGCTCCCCACCTGCCCTAGGACCACCCACCCTCAACTGCCCCCTTGCTGCAGGCCCTGGTGAAGGAGGCAAATGCCCACGGGGAGAAGCTGAGTGGCCTGGAGGCTGTGGCTGCGCGCCTGAAGGATTTCAGCCGTAAGCAGGATGGGGCCGTCATCCAGAACCTGGTGCTGGCAGCGCGGGAGCGCCTGGGCAAGGTGCTGCAGCGGGCGGCCGAGAGGGGGGTGGCGCTGGAGGAGGCCCGAAAGCGCAGCAAACAGGTACCAGGGACATGGCCCGGCTGCCCCCGTGGGCTGGGGAGGGGAACTCTGCCTCTTGATTTGCTTTGAACATCGGCCTGGAGTGCCAGGACAAGGGGAAGGAGCTTCCCACTGCCAGAGAGCAGGTTTCAATAGAATACTGGGAGAAAATTCTTCCCTGTGAGAGTGGGGAGGGTTGCCCAGAGAAGCTGTGGCTGCCCCATCCCTGGGAGTGTTCCAGGCCAATTTGGATGGGGTTTGGGGCAACCTGGTCTAGTGGAAAGTGGCCATGGCAGGTGGTGGCACTGGATGAGCTTTAAGGTCCTTCTAACCCAAACCATCCTGGGACTGATGATGCCATGACATGGGTCCTGCTGGAAGCAGGCTGCAGTGCTGTCACCATGCCATGCTGGCCCATAGTTTGCCTCAAAGTGGTGCCAGGGCAGTGCCACTCCCTTGTGTGGCTCCATGGCTCCTGCCTGGGTCACCCTGGCCCCACTTTGCCCCCACAGTCCCCCTCAGCCCCCCACAGCCTTCCCCTCTGTTGCAGTTCAGCGAGTCCCGGCGGCTGCTCCTGGACTGGATGGATGAGGTGGAGCAGAGCTTGGAGGTGCCACAGGACGCTCCCACCAGCCAGGAGGAGATCAAGTGCCAGCTGGCTGAGCACAAGGTGAGGCTGACCTGCTCCCCAGCATGGGGAGTCCCAGGAGGGCTATAGGGAGCAGAGCTGAGGGGCTGGGGGCTCTAGAGAGGGGTTCTGCAGCACCCAGAGGGAAACAGTCAGTGCCAGCAGGAGGTCAGACACCTTCTCAGGGCCATTCTGCAAAGTGGGGAGACCCAAGGAGGACTAAGGGATGTTGGGACCCCAACCCCCCTACAGTGCTTGGGGGAGCAGGGAGTGCCTCCCCCCAGCTGGGGGACTCATCACCCAACTCTGGGATTCCCCTAGGCGTTCCAGAAGGTGCTGCGGATGAAGCGGCCGGTGTACGAGGCAACCCTGCGGAGCGGGCGGGCTCTGCGGGAGGGGGCCCAGCTCCCTCAGGACCTGCAGCCACTGGAGGAGCTCCTGGGGGAGCTCAAGGAGCGCTGGGATGCACTGTGCAGCCATGCAGCGGAGAGGTGGGAATGGGGTGGGGATGGGATGTGCATAGGTTGGAATGGGGAAGGGGTTGGGATGCAAGTGAGATGTGGTGGGGATGGGTTGGAATAGGCATGGGATGGGGAAAGGGCTGGGATGCAGGTGGGATGCAATAAGGATGGGTTGGAATGGGCATGGGATGGGCAGCAAGGTGTTGGGATGCAGATGGAATGGGATGAGAATGGCACAGGATGGAATGGGATGGCAGCATCTGTTCTCTGCTCACTGTGTGGGTCCCAGGTGGATACGTGGCACTGCTATTCCTCCCTGAGCATCCTGCTCCAGGACACCTATGCCCAGCACTGCTGGGCTCTGCCACTTGGATGCAGGCAGGTCCTGTCCCATAAAGGCACTGCCAAGGCCTGTCTGTGTCCGAAAAGGCACTGCCAGGACCTGTCCCTGTCCATGATCACACTGCTGGCTCTGTGGAGTGGCTGTACCTGGCTCTGTGAGTGACCCCCCACACCTGGGCACTGTGACATTTCCTGTGCCCCCTGACAGGCAGCACAAGCTGGAGGAGAACCTGCTCTTCTCAGGCAAGTTCACAGATGCACTGCAGGCCCTCATGGACTGGCTGTACCGTGCTGAGCCACAGCTCAGCGAGGATGTGCCTGTTGGAGGGGACCGGGACCTGGTTGGGGACCTCATGGACAAGCACAAGGTAAGTGTCTCAGGGTGCGTGGGAGGACCCTGCCTGGTGTTAGCTCTCAGGGACCCCTGGGCTCTGCCCCTACTCCTGGGGAGCCCTGGGCTCTGCTACTGCCTTCCCTACCCTCCATCTGGGACAGGACTGGACCCAGGCACAGGACAGGGCTTTGCCCACCCAGAGCAGTCCCTGCTTGACTCCAGCTTGTGCCCCCCATTCTGGGTCAGCACTGGGGGGCCCTGTATACCTCACTGCTGCGAGGGTTTGGGGTGCAGAAGAGCCCTGGAACCACTGCCGTGAGGGTTTGGGGTACAGAGGAGTCCTGTTCTCACTGCTGTGAGGGTTTGGGGTGCACAGGAACCCTGCACAGTAACAGGGTCCGGGTGGGGTGCTGGGACCCCCCGGCACCTCCCACCCCTCCTGCCCTCCCTGCCAGGTGTTTCAGAAGGAGCTGGGCAAACGTGCCAGCTGCATTAAGACACTGAAGCGCTCGGTGCGGGACCTGACGCGTGGCAGCAGCAGCGTGGACTCGCAGTGGCTGCAGCGGCAGGTGGAGGAGCTCAGCACCCGCTGGGACCTGGTCTGCAAACTCTCCCTCTCCAAGCAGGCCCGACTGGAGGCCGCACTGCGGCAGGTGAGGTCTGAGGGGCAGCAGGGGGACCCCCGGGTTGGGGTCTGCTGTGACAGGTGAGGACCAGGGAGGCAACAGGGTCAGTGTCTGCAGCTGGTGCCCTCACGTGGGAAGGCTGAAGTGGCCGTGGGAGTGTGGGGTGCCCAGGCAGTGGGTGATTTAGCTCCAGGGTGCTCTGTGGGGTGTCTGGGCAGCGTGTGGATGTGCATTTGGGAGTTCTCCATGGCTGATGTGTGGCTGTGCTCCAGGGTGCTCTCTGTGGTTCCCAGGCTCGGTAGGTGGCCATGCATTTTGGGGTTCTCCATAGGGTGATGAGGCTCAGTGTGTGGCTGCACTGCTGGGGCTGTGGGGCTCTCTGTGGCTGTGTCACAAGGTGCCATGGCCAGGTGCCAGGCTGGGTGCTGCAGGCACCTGTTGCAGGTGCGCCTGTGTGGCACAGGGTGCCTGAGGCAGGGGCCTGCATGGCACAGGGAGCCACTGAGTTGCTCAGAGGAAATTGTGTCCAGGCACCGAGCCAGGGTGAATGGTGTCCCCTCAGTCCCACTAGGAGGGTTGAGTGTGACTGTCAGCAACTCTCCTTTGGCACAGTGCAGTGCCAGTGCCTGTGTCAGGGGCTTCTCCAGCTGCAGAGAGGAGCAGAAGCTGCAGGACTCAGGGTCTGGCCAGGGATCTCGGCAGCTGGGGGACTCAAGGGACAGGACCTGGGGCCACAGCGTGGGTGCCGAGCAGGTCTCTGATGTTGTGGCAGGCAGAGGAGTTCCACACCCTTGTGCACTCCTTCCTGGGACGCCTTTCCGAGTCAGAGAAGACCCTCAAGTACGGTGTCTTTCCTGAGGAGGAGGCGGCTGTGCAGGAGTGCCAGAACCAGCTGCAGGTGGGTGCCAGCCCCCACCAGCCCCTGCCGGCCCTCACCTCTGGGTGGTTCCAGCCTTGCCCAGGACACCCCATCACTGAGGTCAGCCAGCGCCAGACAAGCCCTGCTGGGGTGTGGGCTCCCCGCAGTGAGACGTGGGATGTTGGGTCCTGCCACAGAGAATTGTGGGATGTTAGGTCCCCCTACACCAAGAACATGGGATTTGGGGCCCCAAACACCCCAGGGTGGGGAGATTTGGCATCTCAAACACCTCCAGCTTGGTGGAGGCTGGTCTGACAGGGCTCAGGGAGCTGACATCTGGCAGTACCACCATCTGTGCCCCCCAGGAGCTGATGCAGTCCCTGCAGTGCCAGCAGCTGGAGCTGGAGTGCATCACCTCACTGGGGGAGGAGATCCTCACCACCTGCCACCCTGACTCCGTTATCACCATCAAGTCCTGGGTCACGGTCGCCAAGAGCCGCTTCCAGGAGGTGAGCTGGGCACCCTGTCCCCATCCCTGCCCAGGGCAAGCATGGCCCCACACCTCTCCCACCACTGGGGTCTCCACAGTGCTGCCCCCCTGACCAAGGTGTTGTGGGGATTTAGGGGTGCTCAGCCCTGATGGCACAGAGAATCTTGGCCTTTCCCGTGTTCCCCCATGCTGTCCTATCCTGGGGCCATACAGGGAGTCACTTGGTGCCCCCTCAATCCCCCCTGGAAAGTGGTGGCTCATTCCTGTGTGATGGCAGCCACCACACAACCCAGGCAGGGAGACCCAAGAGCAATGTCCCAGGGACTCCCACCTCAAACCCTGCTCCTGCAGCAGCTTGGAGCCTCCCTGCATTGTGGGTTTGCAGGCAAGAGGCTCCTGGCACTCCTGGGACCGGTCTGGCAGGTTCAGGCGATCCTACACAAAGCCCTTATTGAACACAGACCTGCAGGATCTGCTCTGGATCTGCCCCAGGCCTGCCTCACTCACCCCACTCACCCTGAATAGCGAGGGCAGCCGGCACCTCTGCACTGCACAGACTGGGGACCCTCTTAACATAGGGGGCAGAGACCCCACCCCTGCCCCAGCTGCCCCACGGGAGCTCAGACCTGCCCCTTGTCCCTGCCTCGTGGTCACTAGGTGCCTGTCCATGAGCCTGCCCCATGGCCAGAGTGGCCGTGGCTCCCTGTGCTGACCCATTACCCCTGAGAGGATGGCCCTGCAGCATCTGGCCAGGGTGGGAGACCTCGGTGTCTACAGTGGGGTGGCAATCCTATGGCCCAGCACCCCTCGCTGCCCCGCAGGTGCTGAGCTGGGCACAGCAGCAGGGCGAGCGGCTGCGGGTGCAGGCGGCCACACTGGCAGCTGAGCGGGAGGAGACGACGCAGCTCATGGACTGGATCACAGCGGCCGAGGAGGCCCTGGGGCTGCGGGACCAGGAGCCGCTGCCAGAGGAGGCCGAGCAGCTGGAGGAGCTCATTGCCCAGCATGCGGTGAGGGACCTTGTGCCCGGCTGTCTCCAGGGACCTGACTCATCCCCTGACTCTGCCTGGTCCCAGGCGAGCGCCTGACCCGGCCGAGGGCTTTGGGGTGCACTGGGCTGGGCTGTTGGTGCTGCTCGTGCACGCAGCAGAGACACCACAGCACCTTTCACTTTGTGCAGCCCAAACCCCCAGGTCTGCAGCACACGCTGCTGGTTCAGGAGGCTCCTGGGAGGGGAGGCAATGGGGACAGTCTGTGGGGCACACCAGGGAGCTGTGTTGGCACGGGTGGCAGGTGCTCAGTGCTGGTGCTCTGTGGCAGGTGTTCATGGAGGAGCTGAACCGCAAGCAGCCTGACGTGGAGAAGGTCACCAAGAGCTGCAAGCGGAAGCTGGCAGCAGATCTGGGCCCCCCAGCCACCCGCCGGCTTGCCACACGTAAGGAACTCCATCACTGCCCCCAGCACTGCACCTCAGACCCCTGGTTGACCCTCACCGGACCCTCAGCCGCCCCCTCACCGCCCATCTCCACAGGGCGCCGGAGTGGTGGGAAGGCACAGGGGGCGGCGGCAGTGCCGCTTGGGGGGCTGGAGCCCCAGACGCCCCTCATGGCCCAGCTCCTGCACCGCTGGCAGCAGCTCTGGCTGCTGGCCCTGGACAGGCAGTACCGGCTGGAGACGGCCCTGCAGCGCCTGCGGGAGGTAGGGGGTCCCAGGGGTACTGGGCAGCTTCTTCCATGGGAGATAGAAGGGCACTCTGGGGTCCTGGGCAGCTTCTCCTGTGGAAAATAGGGGCACCCCAGGAGTCCCACTGTCCTGGGGGGCATGGATAGCTCCTCCCATAGGAGGTAGGGGAGCCCTGAGGGTCCTGCTGCCCTGGGGGGTACAGGCAGCTCCTCTCACCTTCTGCCCATGGAACCGCATGGCCCCAGGTCAGATGCGAATGGGCTTGGTGGGTCCCAGAACCCCATTACTGCAGCTGTGGGTCCCCACACAGCTGGGAGGTGCACCCTCACACTGCAGAATGACTGCTGGAGCTCAGGACCCCTGTGCACCCCACAGCTGGGGGCCCTGAGCAGAGATCCTCTTGCAACCTCAGCAAGGCCAAGGCTGGGAGCAGCCAGGCTGTGCATCTGAGTCGGAGCACAGGGCACAGCATGGTCAACTTGGCTGTCACAGAGGGGCTTGGGGGGGCTCCTGCCAGTGTATTAATCCCCATTTGTGCCCCACCCTGAGCTGGAGGAGTTCGCGCACTTTGACTTTGGGGTCTGGAGGAAGCGCTACATGCAGTGGATCAGCCAAATGAAGTCCCGTGTCCTGGATGTTTTCCGTGGCATCGACAGGGACCAGGATGGGCGCATCAGCCAGCGGGAGTTCATCGAGAGTGTCCTCGCCTCCAGTGGGTGCTGAGGGGGCTGGAGTGGGCTGAGGGGGCTGGCACTGGGGGGCTGAGGGTCCCTGTACCCCCACAGAGTTCCCCACAAATGTCCTGGAGATGAATGCTGTGGCCACCATCTTTGACATGAATGGTGACGGCTTCATCGACTACTATGAGTTCGTTAGTGCTCTGCACCCCAACCGGGACCCGCTGCGCCGCTCTGCCGATGCTGACCAGATCCAGGATGAGGTGTGGTGGGGGCGCCGTGACTGGGGGGGGCTGGAAAGGTTGGGGACCTGCCTGGGGCTGAGCCAAGCATGCCCCTCTAGGTGAACAGGCAAGTGGCCCAGTGTAACTGTGCCAAGCGCTTCCAGGTGGAGCAGATCAGCGCCAACAGGTACCGGGTAAGTTCCGACCAGTGGGGTCCCGGGGTCCTGGCTTGGTGTGACACCTGTGCACAGCCTGCCCCGTGCAGGGGTCCTGCAGTGCCCATGTCCTGTGGCAGGGAGGGAAACATCCCCATGGCCCACAGAGCCCTGGGCTCCGTGTGAGGGTGGTGCCAGCAGGGATGGAATGGCCACAGAGATGGGCAGGTCTGGGTGCTAGTACTGCTCTGGCACCCCCTCCCCAAATCCCAGCCCTGCTGAAGCCCCCAGCCCTACCGTGCCCTGATGTCCCTTTCTCCACAGTTCGGGGAGTCCCAGCAGCTGCGGATGGTGCGGATCCTGCGCAGCACCCTCATGGTGCGGGTCGGCGGGGGCTGGATCGCGCTGGACGAGTTCCTGGTGAAAAACGACCCCTGCAGAGGTGGGTGTGGGGGTCCCACACCGGGCACTGGTGCAGTCTGGGGTCCCCATGCCCAGCGCACATTCTGTGGGGCCAAGCCAGTCAGTGGGGCCCGTGTGGGGCACAGGCCATGGGGATCCCCAGGGTCTTGAACTGCTGGGACCCCATTGCCACTGCCCTCACTGCCTCCATCATCCCCAGTGAAGGGAAGGACCAACCTGAAGATCAACGAGAAGTACCTGTCCCCGGACGCCTTCGGGGCTGCCGCCAGGTGTGCGGGGAACCAGTCGGCTGCCTCCTCCAAAGTGCTGTCCCCGAGCCGCTCTAACTCCAGCCTCAGCCTCTACAGCAGCGCCTCGGCCCCCAGCAGCCCCCTGGCCAGGAAGGTGAGGGCTGTGAACCCCCCCAGAAGTTCCCCCCCACTCCGGCGCTCCCGCCGCAGGCACTGACCGTCTCCCTCCCCAGTCGGTGCTGCGGAGGACGCGCTCCGGAGATCGGTGTCCGCGCTCCCGCGGATCCGGGCTGCCCGACGGAGCAGAGCTGCAGTTCAGCGCGGCCGAGGAGAGCCTGGCTGTGGCACCCCCAGGTGAGGGCTGTGCCGCTCGGGGGGCCCTGCCCGTCCCCTGGGACGGGGGGTCGGGAGGCACAGGGGAGCCGAAGAGGGTGTGTGGTGTGGGGCAGGGCAGCGGGGCTGTCCCCGGCGCGCTGGAGCTGGTGCAGGAGAGCTCCCCGCTCCAGCCCCTCCGTGCCCTCGCAGAGCCGCCCGAAGGGTCTCCCCCGGAGCGCTGCAGCCCCTGCCGCTGACCCCCGCGCCCGCCCTGCGCCAGCACCCTCGGCCGGCCCCACTCAGGACCCTCCTCCCCGAGGCTGGAGGACGGCGAAGCCGCGGCCGTGCGCCCAGCGGGTCTCCGACCCGGCGCTGCGGCCCCCTCGAGCGGGGCTGAGCTGTCTGTCCGGCATCGATCCCGCCGGGACTGGCCCCGGCGGATATGCAAGTACCCCCCGATACACACCAAGCCCCCGGGCACTGGCCCCCTTCCCCACGGCTCCACCGGGCAGTGCGAGGGGGGCCGAGCCCCGGAGCCCAGTTCCAAGTGCTCGGGGCTATGGATCAAGCCGGGCATCCCTTCGCTGAGCCCTGCCCTTCCCCTGTGCCGTCAGCTCGGGGTGGCTGCGGTGCCCCCCGACAGCTGGTGTTGCTGACGGGGGTCCCCCACCCTGCTGCCCGTGCCCCGGCAGGAGGTGGCCGGGCTCGGTACCCGCGCCCCGGGATCCCTGGCCGGCCGCCGAGCCCCGTTTCTGGTGCTAACCCTCACCCCTCGGCCTTCGGTGTGTGCGCAGGGGGCCTCTGCTCCGGCTGCCCACCGCCTCGGCGGGGCTGGGGCTGCCACGGGCGGGGGTCCCTCGTGCCCACGCCCCCGTCGCGCCGGCGGCTCTGGCGGGCAGAGGGACCCCCGCCCTGCTGCCGCATGCTCGCGCACCCCGCTAACCGGACAGCAGTAGAGCTGAATGTAACCCCGGCCGGGCCCGCCCGCCGCCACAATAAACTGTAGTGAGGTTCCTTTTTCTATGAGCCGTCTGTCCGTCTGTCGGCTTAGGGAGCGGGCTGCACTCTGTCTGTCTGTCCGCTCGGGAAGGGGGTGCACTCTGTTCATCTCTCTGTCCACTCAGAGGGAGCCTGCACTCTGTCTGTCCCCTCTCGGGGTGGGGGGCTACATTCTGTCCGTCTCTCTCTCTGCTTGCCCCGCTGTTGAGGCAGGGGTCCATCACTGTCTGTCTGCTAAGGGCAGAAGGGTTCACTCTGTCAGTCTGTCTGCCTGCTCATTGTGCTGTCAGTGTGGGAACTGCAGTCTGTCCATCCATCTGTCCACTCACCCCACTGTCAGTACAGAGACTGCAGTCTGTCCATCCGTCTGTCTATTCACTCCGTTGTCGGGGCTGGGGCTTCCACGGCCGGGGTGGGCTGTCACATCACCAAAGCCAGTGCACACTGGCACGATGGCACATGGGGTGGCCGGGCATGGCGGGATGCGCCTCAGCTGGTGCCACCGGCAGGGCCGCCTGGCGCCGCAGCCGCAGTTGATGAGCCCCAGGCACCGCAGTGGGTGCCAGCGGGCACCGCGCCACGTTACCTCCTTTCCGAGGAAGGCATTGCTGGCATTCCTGCTGTGCCCACGCTGGGCACTGCTGAGAGATGCTGGGTCCTCATCCCTGGGTGCTTGGGGTGGTGCATCTTCCCACAGTGCTGGGTGCCCTTTGGCCACGCCACAACTCATAGGGGAGCCAGGAGTGCCTGCGTGGTCCCTGGGCAGCGTTGTCCAAGCAGCTGTGTATCCATTGCCTGCCTGCCCCATCCTGGTCGGGATGGCTAGGGACCAGCTGGGATGGGCCTAGCTGCTGTCAGGATGGGTGAGGTGTCTGGAGGCACTGGCTGTGTCCCTGATCTGAGAGTTGGGGACACCTTGAGCACAGGGATCATCCCCAGGTGTCGCAGCACCATGGCCCTTGCCTGGTGCCTCCCCACTTTGGGGGAGTCCCAGACCCCACAAATGGGGGCTTGGACCTGTTCCCTCTGATCCCCCACCAGCGCTGGGGGTCTGCCTGGCTGCCCCCTGCCTATCCCAGTCCCCTTGGATGTCTGCCCATGCCCTCATGGCTTCCAGTCCCATTTCTGCACTGTTTAACCCTAAAACCCTGCCCTCACTAATTTCTTTTCTAAACAAACACAGAGCCAAAGGGGCCAGGGCTGGAATTGTGCCAGTGAGTTTTTGCCGGGGCACATCCCCAGTCATGCATGGGGGAGCCCCACAAACACCCCAGATCGGGGCCCCTCGCTCAGGATTGCCACAGCCTGCCTGGAACAGGGCTGAGCCCACAGCTCTCCACGGCACATCCGCCAACACGTCCTGGGATGGTCCCACAGTGCTGCTGGCACGGGCTGGGACTGCCGATACGAGTTGTGTTGCACATTCCTGTATCTATGGAAATCTCTTCCACCACTCCCAACTGGGGCAACACGCCCGGCACCACTGGCACCACGGCCTGTGTCAGCCACATCCTGAGCCCCGGGCAACAGTGCTGGCTTGGGAACCAAAGGCAACAGGCACGGGGTGGCCGGGCCCACACCAAACTGTTCGGAAGGTGTTTACACAGTGACACAGACCCTGAGGGTGCAGCCCCCCAGCGCTGGGGGTGACACGATGGATAGGGATATCCACCCAGAGCACAAGGATGGGGACATAGGATCCCAATGGGACTGCACCATCCACAAGGAGACAGGATGGGGAGCAGGGATGCCCTGGGAGAGCCTCTGTGGCCCATGGCATATGCTGCGTTTGGGGAACCATGTTGCCAGGACAGCAGGCGAGGGGTTGGCAGCAGCGGGGGCTTAGCCATGGGTGGGACTGTCATGCCTGGGTGCTCAGAACCCCTGAGGTCAGAGCAGCTGTCCCACCTGTGCCCTGTGGAGCCAGGTGTCCCCCACACAGGGAGCAGAAGGCGGGAGCCGCCCTGTGGGCCAGCTGCCACTGCACTCACCCTGGTTGTGGGAACCCCAGGAACAGGGTCTGCTCTGCCTGATGTGCCACCCCAACACCCCACACAGCCACACTGACCCCGGCTTGAGCCACATTCTCCATCCCAGCCAATGGAGCCTGACCATGCTGTGGGATGAGTGGCCGTGCACTGGGGCTGGGCTGGCAGAGGGGAAAGTGCTCAGGTGTGTCCCCCCAGTCACCTCCTGTCCTGTCCCCTCTCTAGGGTGTGAAGAGAGACAGTGCCAGGGCAGCTCCTTCAGTCCCAGGGTGCACAGCCCAACTCCCACCACTGTGGTCCCGATTTTCCTGTCCCCGGCACGAAAGTGTCCTGGGCTGCTTCAGCTCTCAGCTGCAGGCGCTGGGCTCTGATGCCTGCAGTTTGCACCCATGTCCTGGGCAAAGCCCTTTCCCAGTGCTCAAGTACAGTGTGAAAAGGAGCAAGAGCCACAGCCCAGAGCCCTCTGAGCCCTCGCCCAGGCACAGTGTGGATGGGGAAGGGGCAAGAACCACAGGCTGGAGCCCTCTGGGCCCCCATCCTGCCCTGTGCAAAACCACTATCTGGGCCCAGGGCTGGGACACCAGTGGGGCTGGAGACGATGGCACAGTGGTAATGGAGGCTGGCAGGGCTGGAGGCCTCGGTGCTACATGGATTGGCACAGCTCTGAGCCCTGGCCAGAGCCAGCCTGTGTCCAAGCACACACTGAGTGTGCAGAACCACTGGCACAGCAGACCTGTGTGTGCCCTCTGCGTGAGCACCTGCGCTCACCTGTATGAGGTTGTGCGTGTGAGCACCAATCTCGGGCAGCAAAGCCCCGGCAGGCACCTCCTGGCGCTGAGCTCAGCGTCTGGCCCCAGCCCCAGCTTTGGGCTGTGCTCCCACTGTGCCTCGCCCCTTCCCCAGCGTCCGCCCGGAGGGGTGGGGAGTGTGGCGTCTAGTGCCCAAGCTGGCACGTTCTCCTCATGTTGCCGCTGCCACCTCAGAGGTGTGTCGAGCCCTCCTGCCAGAGGCCCCAGAGCCAGGGGGCTGTGCCCTTTGCTGCTGGCCCTTGGGCTCTCCATGGGCCCAGTCTGATGGCATCTGGGACAGATGGAGGTGGCACAGGAGGCATGCGCTGCCTAGTGATTCTGGGCAATGTGGGTAAGTGTCAGGGGCTGTGTTGGATGGGATGTCCCTGTGGATGGGAATCCAGCCAGTGGCAGCACAGTTTGTGGGAGGTGGACTGGCCACTTCTGGGACCTGTCACCAGCTCTACCAGCTCAACCCAAGCCCTGTTGCTCCTTCTTGGACCCAGTGCCTTCCCCACAGCCCCCACTGGGGCTGGGGCTGGTGGCTCTGGCAGTGCACCCATGACACCTGGCTCAGGCTTGCACCAACCCACCCACGAGGGCTTTCCTGCTGTGGATGACTCGTCCAACACTGACTGACCACATCCCAGCACCTCCAGGCTTCCCCTTCCCAGTGGCAAATGTCCCCATGGCCCTGTGGCTCTGCAGCCGGCACAGCAGGAGTGTCACTGAGGCTCCAGGAGCTGTGGCCACCCACGGGCAGGGGAGAGGTGCCCAGGCTGGTCGCTCCTTGTACTTGTTGGCAGCCGAGGAGCTTTGATGAAGCCGCATGTGGTTCAGTCGGATTCACCGGAATCGCAGCTGCTCGTTACACCTCATTTATCACCACGGCCCCTTCCCACCACCCCAGGCAGCAACAGCCACTCAGCGCTGGCAGGTGGAGCATGGCAGGGCTCAGCACAGCCCAGTATGGTCCAGCACAGTCCAGTATAGCCCAGTATGGTCCAGGGTGGCCCAGTTCAGCCCAGTGCAGCCCAGCCCAGTATGGCCCAGCATGGCTCAGTGTGGCCCACTATGGCCCAGCACAGCCCAGTGTGGCTTATTATAACCCAGTATTGCCCAGCATGGTGCAGTAATGTCCACCCTGGAACAGCACAGCCCAGTGCAGCCCAGCACAGCCCAGTACAGGTCAGTACGGCCCAATTTGATGCACTAATGCCCAGTACAGCCCAACATGGCTCAGTATGGCCCAGCACAACCCAGTATGGACCAACACAGTGCACTGGTTCCTGTGTGCACAGCCATGCTGCCCAGATAGGAACACGAGGTCCCCTCCTTGCCTGTCACTGCAGCCTGGTAGGGAGGTGATGTTGGCCATGCCCATGCCAGGCTCTCTGGTCACTGGCCACAGTGCCTGTGCCTGATCCTTCTGCAGCCCGAGGGCTGCCCTGGCTCCCAGCACAGGTCACAGGGTCCCAGGAGGGCTGCACCCCACCCCATTAGAGGGTGAGCACATCGGTGCCTTGGAACCTTGGCAGTGGAAGCTCAGCGGTGCTGGCACCGAGTGCCAAGCCCTCTGTGGTGGCGGCAGTGAACACTCATCCCTGTTTGCTGAGGGATTAAGACTCCTCAGCACCTTCTGGGAGTGAAACCTCTGCCAACGCCTGGGCAGCCGTCTGAAACCTGTGCTCGTTTCTGGTATGCAGCCACCTCTCCATGGGCCACAGGAGCTGGGATGGGTATAGTGGTGGATGCAGCCCCCACCCCTCTCACTGGCCTCACTGGTGCTGCCCCTGTTTGGATATCGCCCTGTGACCCTGGGACATCATCCAGGCCAGCCCCTCTCTTGGCCCCACAGCTCTGGGTGACCCTCCTGAGTGTCCCTCTGCCGTCATGGACCACTGGCTCAGCACTGCCTGAGCAGCAGGCAAAGAGGGGGGTCCTGCCCAGGTATTTGACAGTGCCATTCCCATGGGAATGCCTCTCCACATGGAGGGAACCGCCACTGCCAGGGCTGGCTGCACCCACGATGGGTACCAGTGCCTAGACCCTGCTGGACTGCGCTGTGCCACACCAAGGGCTCACCCAGCCCAGCCCCGTGCCTAGATACCGGCACCTCTCCAGACAACACACTCCCACACACCACAAACGTCTTGCCCAAGCACCGCATCCCTCCCGCAGCACCTCACCCTGCAGGGCGGCAATGGAGGCTGCAGCGTGATCCCCCTGCCCCAGTGGGCCCAAAGGCGTCTTCCCACTCTGCAGTTCCTGCTGCTTTTTCAGGGCCCACTGAGCCCCTGTGGCAGCAGGAAGAAGGGAGGGGGTACTCAGGGGGGAGCAGGAGTGGGGTGTGGAGCTGGGAGCAGGGTCTGGGGAGAGGGTGTGGGGCTGGTGACGAAGGCAGGGCAGGAGTGTTTGTGTGACTCAGGTGGCAACAGGATAGTTTGGGCATGTTTTGGGCAATTCAGGCTACACGTGCACATCCAGGGGTGTGAGCAAGGCTGGGGGAACAGGGAAGGGTCCCCCCTCCATCCCAGTTGCTGTGGTGCCAGGGTCAGGCCTGCAGTGGGGGTCTGCCAGCCCTGCAGCTGCAGCCTAGGGTTTGGCTGCCAGGATGAGGAGCAGAAGCACTGCTGATGAAGGGGAGGGCTTGGGTTGTGATGGGGAGAAGGATGAGGGGCTGCTGAGGATAAGGGCATCGCTGGCCCTGGAGAGGGAGGTCTCTGCCACTTGCTCTCAACTCCTCTGTGGGGGGCACGGCCCACGGGGTCAGGGCCACGTCCCGCACCGCCGCCGTTTTGGGACTGGTGGACCCCTGCGAGGGGCGACCCCAGCATCCAGAGGGAGCCGTGGGGAGGGCTGGGCCGCGAGTTCTGGCAGGGCTGGGCCGCTGTGTCATCCCCAGGGGCGGGGAAGGGCAAGGTTTTAAACGTGCTGTGGTCCTGGGCAGGAAACAGCGGCGAAGCAGCGGGACTGCGGACACCTGCCAGGTGAACCCGTTCTGCGATCACCGTGCACAGGTGGGAGAGATCGGGTGGAGAGGGGCCTGGCGGGGCACTACGGGTCGTGTCGGGGGGCAGCAGGGGACGGAGCCTCTCGCCAGGTCTCCGGTATGTGCGGAATGCGGCACCACTCCCGCCCGCCGGTCTGGCCGGGCTGAGCCGGGAGCCGGGGCGGGACCGTGGGTGTAGGGCACGGTGCTGTGGCACCCTGGGCACTGCCAGCCCTCCCGGGGCACAGCGGGAGGGTGGTGGTCCCTGACCCTGGCATGTCCCAGAAGCAGAACAGGACGTGTCGGCTGTCCGGATAGGACGGCTCCCGGGAAGAGCCCGTGATGCCTCGGGGCTCCGATGGCACAGA
Organism: Sclerurus mexicanus; assembly: GCA_013396755.1. Taxonomy (NCBI): domain Eukaryota; kingdom Metazoa; phylum Chordata; class Aves; order Passeriformes; family Furnariidae; genus Sclerurus; species Sclerurus mexicanus. The sequence continues at coordinate 102,879 of VWZF01003026.1, forward strand.
GGCGCTCGGCGGGTGCAGAGGAAGAGGCAGGTGGTGGGATGGGACAGAGGGGGGAGTAGCAGCACCGTCCCACAGTACCCGGTGACGTGGGTGCATGGTACGATGGGGTTCTCCCTGGGGGCAGGATGTGACCCCATCCCACCGTAGCCCCTCTCCGGGAACGGGGCAGGAGTCTGTCTGTCCCCGACCATCAGGGGACTCCGACAGTGCGGCCACTGCGCCGGGGCAGCCAGGCAGGGAGCGCTGCCCGGGAAGGGTGGTGGGTTACCCCCAGCCGCTCAGAGCAGGACCCCCCGAAGTGCCCCAGATACGTTCCCTGTCTCCATCACCCTCTGTCACTGCCCCACAAAACTTCTCTACCGTTCTCCCTCATCGGAAACAGCCCCGGCCTCAGCCTATCCCACCAAAGACCACCCTACAGGCTCCCACCCCCAGTCTCAGCCCCTCCCAGCGCTGTGCTGTCCCTGCCCCAAAGACACCTTCTCCACCACCCTCTCCCTGACACCTTGTCCCCCACTCTGCCANGCAGCCAGGAGTGAAAGCCGCGGAGCAGCGGCTGCGGCTGCCAGGGAATGCTGCCCGTGTCGGGAAGAGACCGTGGCCCCGGGGAGGGCGGCAGGTGCCAACACCTCTGCCAGGAATCTCCCTGCCGTCGTAGGTAGAGTCGGTTACTCAAAATTTCCATGGGGCTGACGCCTTCTGACGAAAGGGAGCAGAGTCCTTTTCCTGCTGCGTGCTCACTGCCTCCCCCTGCCAAGGAACGGTGGGGGCAACACCTCGACCCTCGACTCCCCAGCCCCGATTTGGGGATTTGGGTTTTCCATCCGCCACAGTTATGGGTGGCAGTGTCCAAATTCCATCTGCACTCTGGTGCCCGTCACCAGCTTGGCTCTGGGACATGCGGGGACCTGCTTGGGGCGCTCCGGATACCGGAGCCACACTGGTGATGGTGTCGTCTGACTTGGCAGTGGGACATGTGGAGACCTGCCTGGGGCTCTCCATACCGGAGCCACACCGGTGCGGGTGTCTGTGCCCGTCTCAGCTCTGGGACACGTGGGGACCTACCTGGGGCTCTCCAGACACCGAAGCCACACCAGCGCTGTCCAGCGCTGTGCTCGCAGCACGGCCGGGCTGAGCCCAGTTCCTTTCAAGCGCAGCACAGCCGGTGCCGTCCAACCCGGCATCTGTGTGCCAGGAAAGTCCTGCGGGGCCAGGAACAGCTTTCCGGCCCCAGGACCGGGGCGGGCAGACCTGGTGGCGAGGTGCTGCCAGCCCCGCGTGTGTTTTGGGGGTGTGTGGCGCAGGGCTGTCCATCACTGGCGCGTGTGGGTGTGTGCACCCAGAGGAGGGACAGAGGAGGTGGGATGCGGGAACACTCTCGCTCCCACCGCAGAGCGCAGGACAGAGACACTCCTCCAGCTCTCAGCCAGCGGTTGGGCCCCTCGCCTGCCCCCCCCGCAGGACCCTCCCCGCCAAGTAGAGACCCCCGAGTCTTCTTCCCCTCTCCCGGTCCTTCCCGGGGGCAGGCGCAGCCCCGGGGCCTCCTACCCGCCGTCCCCACCTCTTGGCGCCGGAGCCGGGCGCAGTCCCGATCCTGCAAACACAAACAGCATTGCCTGGGCAGATCCGAGCCGCGCTGACATCACCGGGCGGAGGGAGCCGGCTCCTGTTGGGACCTTTCCCCGTGCCGGGCAGCGAGCCCAAAGCACGGCTGGAACGGAGGAGCCCTCGTGAGGAAAAGGTGCTGGCGTGGCCGGAGGGCATGGGTTGGTCTGGAGGAGCACACGGGGATGGAGCCGGGCACACGGAGCCCTGTTGAAGAAGCTGCTGCCGGGGTGAGCAGGGACCCGGGCACAGCACCCGCCGGCACCGTCACATTGTTCTTTGCTCTCTGGTGTTTACACTGGTGGAGGTGGGGAGGATGTGGGTCTCTGAGCTCCGGGTAGCGAGATGTAGCTGGTCCACACTGTCCCCACTCAATGTGACCTCTGCAGGAGGGTCAGTGTGACACCAGCTTCCGCTGGGGCTCGCAGCCGGGTCCAGAGATGCTGGTGGGCAGCACTGTGACCCCACTAGCTCGTCTGCAGGAGCATTGCCAAGCAGATCTCCTAGGTCTGCTGCAGCGCTTTGTGCTCGGCCCGTGGCCTCACCTGCCCCTGTAGGGCTGGTCCAACCTGGCACTGATGTTGTTGCTCTGCCTCGGGGGATGACAGTCACGAGGGAATAAACCATCGGTGCTGTCCCAGCATAGCAGGACCAGCCCCCTCGCTCCTCAAACCTGCTCCGACCCCACAGCCTCCCGCTGCAGGATGTCCTCCTGCCCGGGACTGTGCTGGCACGGACACCGTGCTGCAGCAGGCTGTGGGCAGGGAGGCTCCTCCAGCACCCTGTGCTGAAACCACAGCCTGGAGGCAGTGGCTGACCACAGCTCCCAGAGCTCGGCACGCCCACGCTCGGCCACAAACACTCTCCAGCCTCCCGGTGTGCACAGCCCAGCACCACAGCCTCATGCTCCCTCCGGCACCATCACTTCACTGTGGCATATCCCAGCGTGTCCCGGGGCTTTGCAAACGGGAGCGCAGGTTTGGGTTAGATGTTATCTTACCCTGCGGCAGCCCCGGAGGCTCCTTGCCTGGTGCCCGCTGCTCACTGAGACGGAACCTCTGCCTTCCTTGCATTACTTGGAGAGTGTGGAAAGGAGGGACAGTGGAAGGAGAGGCAGGTTCATCCAGCAGCCACAGTGGGAGCACATGGACCTGCATGTCAGGACTCCTGGAATCACAGAATCATGGAATGGTTTGCATGGGAAGGGACCTTAAAGCTCATCCGGTCCCACCACCTGCCATGGGCAGGGACACCTTCCACTAGATCAGGTTGCTCCAAGCCCTGTCCAACCTGGCCTTGGACACTTCCAAGGGATGAAGCAGCCACAGCTTCTCTGCCCAACCTGAGCTAGGGCCTCCCTACCCTCACAGGGAAGAATTGCTTCCCAATATCCCATCTATCCCTGCCCTTTGGCAGTGGGAAGCATTCCCTCTTGTCCTGTCCCTCCATCCCTTGTCCAAAGTCCCTCTCCAGCTCTCCTCGAGTCCCTTTAGGTACTGGAAGGGGCTCTAAAGTCTCCCCAGAGCCTTCTCTTCTCCAGGCTGAACACCCCCAGCTCTCCCAGCCTCGTTCCAGAGCAGAGGGGCTCCAGCCCTCAGAGCATCTCCGTGGCCTCCTCTGGACTCCTTCCAGCAGCTCCACATTCTTCTTATGTTGGAGCCCCAGAGCTGGAGGCAGCACTACAGGTGGGGTCTCACCTGAGTGGGACAGAGGGGCAGAATCCCCCCTCACCTGTTGCCCCTGCTGTGGGATCAGCCCAGGACATGGGGGGTTTCTGGGGGCCAGGCCAGGGCATGTGGAGCTTCTCCTCCATCGACTCCTTGAGCTTGGCCAGATCCCTTGGGATGGCATATCAGGTTCAGACATGTTCAAGCTTTGACTGTCACTTCCTCCTGCCTGGGGGTGTTTATGTTTCTGATTTCCCTGTATCTAACATGCAAAGCACAAAGAAGTTGATTTCTCACGGACTCTTCCCGTTCTCTCCTCTCTCTCCAGAGTCCTGGGAGCCTGGGAGCTGTGGAAGACCTGCAGCGGGAGGATGGAGAGCAAGCCAGCAGTGAATGGCCATGTTGTCCCCAGCTTTCCCAGGGAAGACATGCCAGGGAAAAACCACTTGTGCCAGGACGCGATGCCATGCAAACAGCCAAAAGCAGCTGGCAGGGATGTGGCGGGGCCGGGTGCTCCTGGAGAGCCCTCGGAGGCAGCTGGCAGCATTGCTGGTGTGTACGTAGAGGCTTCAAAGAAGATAATGAGCTTTTATGAAGCCACCAGAGAGCATCTGCTGGGCCTGGATCCAGCCCTCTCCCTCCTCGAGGCCCAGGCAGCCACAGGCTCCATCGCCGACCCAGTGACGCACCGGCGCGTCTCGGTGGCAGAAGCCGTGCGACTGGGGCTGGTGGGGCTGGAGCTGAAGGAGAGGCTGCTTGCAGCAGAGAGAGCTGCCACTGGCTTCCTTGACCCCTACACAGAGGAGAAAATCCCCCTGTACCAGGCGATGCAGAAGGAGCTGGTGGGGAGGGAGCAGGGTACCCGGCTGCTCCAGGCCCAGATGGCAACTGGAGGCATCATCGACCCAGCCACTGGGGCTCGGCTGCCAGTGGACGTGGCCTGTGAGAGGGGATATTTGGATGAAGAGATGAGCCAGCTCCTCTCTGACCCCAGCCATGAGGACAGCAAAGGGTTCCTCGATCCCAGCACTACAGAGAAGGTCACCTATTCAGAGCTTAGGAAGAGATGTGTTGTGAATCCGGCCTCAGGCTTCCTCCTCTTGCCCCTGCAAGTCACGTTCCCGGGGCTGGGAGGCAGGGTGAGCAGCAGGGACCTGCTGCACTCTGGCATCATCAGCCATGACGTGTTTCGAGGCCTTGAGGAGGGAAGAGTCTCTGCCCAGGAGCTGGCGGAAAATGACGTCGTTCAGCAGTTCCTGCGTGGCATGAGGAGTGTGGCTGGTGTCGTCCTGCCTTCTGGGGAGCAGAAGAGCCTTTACCAGGCGCTGAGGGAGCATCTCCTCGTGCCTGGTGCTGCTCTGATGCTCCTGCAAGTCCAGGCCTCCACTGGCAGCCTGACAGACCCCCTGAAGAACAAAACCTACTCAGTGGATGAGGCTGTCAGGGTTGGTCTCGTCGGCCCAGAGCTTCATGAGAAACTGTCTTCAGCTGAGAAAACCATCACTGGATACAGAGACCCATCCACTGGGGAGATGCTCTCTCTGTTCCAAGCCATCAGGAAGGGATTTGTCCCCAGGGACCATGGCCTCTGCCTTCTGGAGGCTCAGATGGCCACGGGGGGGGTGATTGCTCCAGGCAGGCACCTCCGTGTCCCCACAGAGACAGCCTGTGAGTGGGGGTACCTGGATGAGGCCACCAGAGAGCTCCTCTCCAGCCCTCCTGACCACATGAAGGGGTTCTTCGACCCCAGCTCCAAGGAGAAGCTGAGTTATGCAGGGCTGCTCCAGCGCTGTGTCACCGATCCCAGCACAGGGCTCCTGCTGCTGCCACTTGGGGACAGAGGTGAAGGATCCCAGGGAACCCATCTCTTCTTTAACCATGGGGCCCAAATGGCTCTGGAAAACACACAGGTGCCCATTGCTGCAGGGAAGTTCAAAGGCAAGTCGGTGTCTCTCTGGAAACTCCTCTTCTCCGACTACATCCAGGGTGAGCAAAGAGCTGCTCTTGCCAAGCAGTTCCTGGCGGGAACGCTCTCCACGCAAGGACTGGGTGAAGCCGTCAGAGCTGCCATCGAGGAGATGGCTGCCACTGCCAACGTCACCTTCGAGGGCCTGCGGGACCAGGTGACCGCCGACCAGCTCCTGAGCTCAGAAATTATCAACAAAGACTTGTTTAAGAAACTCAAGGAGGGTGAAACGTCAGCCAAAGAAGTTGTCGGCATGGACACTGTCAGGAAGTACCTGCAGGGCACAGGGAGCATTGGTGGGCTGCTGCTCCCCGACTCCCAGGAGAAGATCAGCATCTACCAGGCGAAGCGGAAAGGACTTCTCAGGCCAGGAACATCTCTGATCCTCCTGGAGGCACAGGCTGCCACGGGGTTTGTCATTGACCCCGCTGCCAACAGAAAGTATTCTGTGGACGAAGCCTTACGAGCAAACGTCATTGGCCCGGATGTTTACGACAAGCTGCTGGCTGCGGAGAAATCAGTCACCGGCTATAGAGACCCCTACTCAGGCAGCAAGATCTCCCTCTTCCAGGCCATGCAGAAGGAGCTGATCGTCAGGGAGCACGGCATCCGCCTGCTCGAGGCGCAGATCGCCACCGGCGGCATCATCGACCCCGTGCACAGCCACCGCATCCCCGTGGAGGTGGCCTACAAGCGCGGCTACTTCGACAAGAAGATGAATTTAATCCTGTCCGACCCCAGTGACGACACCAAGGGCTTCTTCGCCCCAACACCCATGAGAACCTGACCTACCTGCAGCTGAAGGAGAAGTGCATCACCGAGCCCTCGACCGGGCTCTGCCTCCTCCCTCTGAACAGCAGGAAGCGCCAGTTCATCGACGAGGCCACCAGGCAGGTGTTCAGGAGCTCCTGGCTGCCCGTCAGGTTTGGGCGCTTGCGGGGGGAGAAGGTCTCTGTGTGGGACCTGCTGAACTCTGAGTACTTCAGTGAGGGGAGGCGCCGGGAGATTTTCAACCACTTCCAGCTGAGGAAGCTCAGCCTGGAGCAAATCCGACTCATGCTGGAGGAGGAGATGAAGAAATGGGCCCCCATCAAGTTCCCGGCCATACGAGGCAGTGTCAGTGCTTACCACCTGATGGAAACGGGTGTCATCGACAGGGCCCTGTTTGAGAAGGTGCTGGAGGGATCTGTCACGCCGGAGCAAGTCCTGCACATGGACTCTGTCAGGAAGTACCTCTACGGCTCGGGCAGCATTGGGGGGATTGTGCTCCAGCCATCAAACCAGAGAATGAGCATTTATGAGGCCATGAAGCAGAACATCATGGTGCCGGGAGTAGCCCTGCCCCTGCTGGAGGCCCAGGCTGCCACGGGCTTCATCATCGATCCTGTGAGCAACCAGAAGCTCCGTGTGGATGAGGCTGTCAAGGAGGGGGTCATCGGACCAGACGTCCATGAGAAGCTGCAGCACGCAGAAGGGGCTGTGACAGGTTATAAAGACCCTTTCACAGGCAAGAAGATCCCCCTGTTCCAGGCAATGAAGAAGGGCCTGGTTGCGGACAAACAGGCCATGCAGCTCATGGAGGTGCAGATGGCCACAGGAGGCATCATTGACCCAACATGTGGCCACTACATCCCCCTGGAGTCGGCCCAGCAGCGAGGGTGCCTGGATGAGGACACGAGCAAGGCCCTGTCCAAGCCCAGTGATGAGCACAGAGCCTTTTGTCTCCCGGACAGCAAAGAGTCCGTGACCTACGCTGAGCTAATCCAGCGCTGCCAGAAGGACGACGTCTCCGGCTTCCACCTGCTGCCTCTGTCCCAGACAGCTGCTCCTGCCTACACAGACGAGCAAATCCAGCAGATTTTCAAGGAAACCATGGTGAAGGAAAAAGGGGTTTCTCTCTGGGAGCTCATCCACTCAGGGTATTTCACTGAGGAGCAGAGGAGTGACTTCATGGAGAGGTTCCGCTCAGAGGAGCTGTTGCTGCAGCAGCTGGTCGCTCTTGTGCTCAGGCTGGTGGGGGAGATGGAGATGAAAGCCCGGACCCAGATCTCCCTGGAGGGCCTGCGAGGCAGCGTCCCCGTGGTCTGGCTGCTGGACACTGGCATCATTTCTCAGAAGACGTTTGAAGAACTGGCTCAGGGCTTAAGAACTCCTGAGGAAGTGGCTGCGATGGAGAGTGTGAAGAGGTACTTGCAGGGCACAGGCAGCATCGCTGGCGTCTTCATAGAGGCATCCAAACAAAAGATGAGTCTCTATGATGCCATGAAAAACAACCTCCTCCTCCCCGGGGCTGCTCTGAGGCTGCTCGAGGCTCAGGCAGCCACGGGATACCTGACTGACCCCGCGACAAACCGGAGGCTCAGCGTGAGGGACGCTGTGAGAGCAGCTGTCGTGGGTGAAGAGCTCACCGAGAAACTCCTTCTCGCCGAGAGGGCCGTGATGGGGTACACGGACCCCTACACAGGGAGCTCCATCTCCCTGTGCCAAGCACTCAGGAAGGAGCTGATCCCCCTGGGAGAGGCTGTTCCCTTGCTGGAAGCCCAGCTGGCAACGGGAGGGGTCGTTGATCCCATCCACCACCTCCATCTGCCGCTCCAGGCTGCGTGCAGGTACGGCTTCTACGATGAAGACATGAACCAAACACTGTCTCAGCTGAATGACGGCACCAAGGTCTTTTTTGATCCGAACACCAAGGAGAACGTGACCTACCAACAGCTGAAGGAGCGGTGCATCCGTGAGGCTGAGTCGGGGCTGTGGCTCCTCCCTCTGTCAGAAAACGCAATGTTCTGTGTGGATGAACAGACCATGGAGGTGCTGAAATCTGTGAGTGTTTGTGTCAATGTGGGCCGGTTCAAGGGGCAGACAGTGTCTGTCTGGGACCTCCTCAACTCCGAGTACTTCTCAGACAACAAGAGAAGAGAGCTGGTGCAAAAGTACAAAGATGAGAAGGCTGAAGTGCTCCAGGAAATCACAACGATTATCACCACAATCATCCAAGAGACTGAGGCACAAGGCAAGAAGTTCGCATTCAAGGGCCTGCGGAAAAGAGTGTCTGCTAGTGACCTCTTCCAGTCCCAACTGATAGACAAAAAGACCCTTGACGAGCTCAACCAGGGGAAGAAAACAGTCAAAGAAGTCACAGAAATGGAGTCTGTCCGTAGGTACCTGGAGGGCAGCAATTTCATAGCAGGGGTCCTTATACAGCCAAGCAATGAGAAGATGAGCATCTACCAGGCCATGTGGAAGGGCATCCTGAGGCCAGGGACTGCCCTGGTGCTGTTGGAGGCACAGGCAGCCACCGGCTACATCATAGACCCCCAAAAAAACCAGAAGTTTTCTGTGGAGGAAGCGTTAAAGGAGGGTCTGATCGGAGGGGAGATTTTTGAAAAGCTGCTCTGCGCAGAGAGAGCTGTGACGGGCTATACCGACCCCTACACCAAAGCCCCAATGTCCCTGTTTGAAGCCATGAACCAAGGGCTGATCGTGCAGAGCCACGGCATCCGCCTGCTCGAGGCCCAGATCGCCACCGGCGGCATCATCGACCCCGTGCACAGCCACCGCCTGCCCGTGGAGGTGGCCTACAAACGTGGTTACTTCAACGAGGAGATGAACCAGATCCTGTCCGACCCCAGCGACGACACCAAGGGCTTCTTCGACCCCAACACCCACGAGAACCTGACCTACATGCAGCTGCTGGAGAGATGTGTCCAAGACTCCGAGACTGGGTTGTACATGCTGCAAGTTGTAAAGGAGGGAGGGAAGTACTTCTACATCGATGAGTCAACAAAACAGGCCTTGCGCTCAAAGCCCCTTCAGGTGAAGGTCGGCAAGTTTAAGGGCCAAACAGTTTCCATCTGGGAAGTCCTCTGCTCTCACTACATCTCAGAGCAGAAAAGGAAAGAGCTGGTGATGCAATACAAAAGCAAAACCTTGACGCTGGAAGGTCTGATATCCCTCATTTTAAAAATCATCGAGGACACTGAGCAAAGAGCAGAAGCCCTCAAGGTCAAAGGACTGCGGGGAGAGGTGTCAGTGTCAGAACTGTTCAACTCTGAGATAATTGACAAGAAAACCCTGGATCAGCTGCAGGATGGGAGTCTCACACTTTCCACCCTCACAAAGAGGGACACCATCCAAAGGTACCTGGATGGCACTGGGAGCATTGCTGGGGTCCTTCTTCCTTCAAGGAAAGAGAAGATGAGCATCTACCAAGCACTGAAGGAGGGCCTCCTCACAGAGCAGTGTGCGCTGGGGCTGCTGGAGGCACAGGTGGCCACCGGCTTCCTCATTGACCCCCTAAACAACCAGAAGCTCTCGGTGGACGAGGCTGTGTCATCCGGACTGGTGGGCAGTGAACTGCGTGAGCAGCTGCTGTTGGCAGAGAAAGCTGTGACGGGATACACAGATCCTCAGACAGGAGAGAAAATATCCCTCTTCCAGGCCATAAGGCAGAAGAGAGCGGTCAGGGATCACGGCATCCGCCTCCTTGAGGCCCAGCTCGCCACTGGTGGCATCGTCGACCCCGTGCACAGCCACCGCCTGCCGCTGGACGTGGCCTATCGGCGTGGACACCTGGATGAGGACATGTTCCTCCTGCTCTCAGATCCAGACCATGGCAGCAAAGGCTTCATAGACCCAAACACCCGTGAGAAGATCAGCTACAGTCAGCTCCTGCAGAGATGTACCAAGGACAGGGAGAGCGGCTTGTACCTGCTGCAGGTCCTGAAAAAGGAGGAGGACTATTTCTACATTGATGAGCAAACGAAGAACGCCCTGTTGTGTACAATGGTCCAAGTGCCTGTGGGGAAATACAAGGGACAAGTGTTATCCCTGTGGGAACTTCTCTGCTCTGAGTACATCACAGAGGAGAAGAGAAAAGAACTGGTGAAAAAGTATAAAGCGGAATCCCAACACATCATACAAGGAATCATCGAGACAATACTAAAGATCATTAGAGATAAAGAGGAGGACAGAAGCGACGTCTGGTTCCAGGGAATCCGACAACAAATCACAGCATCAGAACTGCTCAGTGCACAAATAATTACAGAGGAAACCATGGAAAAACTTCATGAAGGAAAGGAGACGGCACAGGAAATAGCAAAAATGGACAGTGTGAGGAGATACCTAGAGGGAACTGGAAGCATCGCGGGCGTGCTGGTGCCCTCCAAGGCGGACCCCAGCAAGATGGAGAAGATGAGCATCTACCAGGCCATGTGGAAGGGCATCCTGAGGCAGGGCACGGCGCTGGTGCTGCTGGAGGCACAGGCGGCCACGGGGTTCATGGTCGACCCAGTGGCCAACCAGAAGCTCTCGGTGGACGAGGCCGTGTCGTCCGGGCTGGTGGGCAGCGAACTGCAAAAAAAACTTCTCAGTGCAGAGAGAGCTGTGACGGGGTACACCCACCCCTACACAGGGCAAAAGATGTCCCTCTTCCAGGCCATGCAGAAGGAGCTGATCGTCAGGGATCACGGCATCCGCCTGCTCGAGGCGCAGATCGCCACTGGCGGCATCATCGACCCCGTGCACAGCCACCGCCCGCCCGTGGAGGGGGCCTACCAGCGTGGCTACTTCGACCAGGAGATGAACCAGATCCTGTCTGACCCCACTGACGACACCAAGGGCTTCTTCGACCCCAACACCCACGAGAACCTGACCTACGTGCAGCTGCTGCGCCGCTGCGTCCCCGACCCGGACACGGGGCTGCTGATGCTGCAGCTGATGGACAAGGGCTCCGTGCTCTACCAGCTGACCGAGGACGCCCGCAGAGCCCTGCAGGCTGCCCGCACCACCCTCAGCGTGGGGCTCTTCCAGGGCCAGAGCGTCACTGTCTGGGAGCTCCTCTTCTCCCGCTACATCCCTGATCACCGGCGCCAGGACCTCCTGCGCCAGTACAAGGCAGGGACAGTGACGGTGGAGCAGATGATCGAGCTTCTCACTGCCATCATCACCCGGGCCGAGGCTCAGGGCCACGGTGCCGACCTGGCCCCCCAGGTCAAGCAGCGGGAGGCCCCGAAACCGCCGGTCCAGAACGGTGATGCCACTGGCTCAGAGCAGGACCGGGAGAGGGAGCGGGAACTGGAACTGGAACGGTCCCTCAAGTCCTACACTGTCGAGGTCTCTGCTGGAGGCTTCCAGGGCAGGAAGGTGTCCCTGTGGGAGCTGCTGCTCTCCAAGTACGTGTCCGAGGCCAAGCGGCAGGAGCTGCTGGGGCAGGCGCGGGCCGGGAGCGTGGCGCTGGCCGAGCTGGCCACGCTCCTCACCCTGCTGGTGGAGGAGGCGGCGCGGCGCAGCAGCAGCGTGAAGTTCACGGGGCTGCGGAGGCAGGTGACGGCCTCGGACCTGCTGGACTCGGGCATCATCGACAGGGACACGCTGGCCGAGCTGGTGCAGGGCTCCAGGACGGTGCAGGAGGTGACAGAAATGGCCTCCGTCAAGCGCTACCTGGACGGCACGGGCGTCATCGCGGGCGTGCTGGTGCCCTCCAAGGCGGACCCCACCAAGATGGAGAAGATGAGCATCTACCAGGCCATGTGGAAGGGCATCCTGAGGCAGGGCACGGCGCTGGTGCTGCTGGAGGCACAGGCGGCCACGGGGTTCATGGTCGACCCAGTGGCCAACCAGAAGCTCTCGGTGGACGAGGCCGTGTCATCCGGGCTGGTGGGCAGCGAACTGCACGAGAAGCTGCTGTCGGCCGAGCGGGCTGTGACGGGCTACTCCGACCCCTACACGGGCGACCAGATCTCCCTCTTCCAGGCCATGCAGAAGGAGCTGATCGTCAGGGATCACGGCATCCGCCTGCTCGAGGCCCAGATCGCCACCGGCGGCATCATCGACCCCGTGCACAGCCACCGCCTGCCCGTGGAGGTGGCCTACCAGCGTGGCTACTTCGACCAGGAGATGAACCAGATCCTGTCCGACCCCACTGACGACACCAAGGGCTTCTTTGACCCCAACACCCACGAGAACCTGACCTACGTGCAGCTGCTGCACCGCTGTGTCCCCGACCCGGACACGGGGCTTTATTTCCTTAAAATTCTTAGATAATAACTGTAATACCTTTTTGTTGTTTTGTTTGTTATTGCCTTGGGGAACAATGTTGCTATTGTGAATTATTCTTTTGCTGCTGTTGTTTGTCTTTCTTTTTTTCCTATATTTGTTTTAAGATTTCTGAGCCCACCGAGGGAATTTCCTCTATGATCTCTTTGCTTTCCTACCTCCCACCCATCTCAGGTGCAGCTTTGAAGTTCCCCCCCCCCCCCCCCCCCCCGGTCGGGGGGGGGGCGGGGGGGTGGTGTTT
>VWZF01003026.1:115425-144358 GCA_013396755.1 Sclerurus mexicanus
AGTGCTTTGGGCTTTGTCTTGGGTTGTTTCAGGAACAGAGGAACCAGCCTGGGTTATCTCAGGCCATTGTGCTGAAATATGTCATCCTCCTCCTCCTCACCCAGGTTTAAGTGCAGGTCTTTGTTCCGTGTGGGTGTTACTGTGACTGGTATTTTTATCCTCTTTTTCCTCTGTTTCCTTGCACATGCTGAATATCTTTCCCAGCAGCTTTGCAGGGCAGTATTCACCTGAGTTTTGCAGGGAGAGCAGATTGCTGTGTGGGCAGGATGTCAGGCTGGCACTGGATGTCACTGGCATGGGACACATCATTCTGTGTTTGGTCTCCTCTCAGCCTGTCTTGTGTTTCTTGGGGTGTCTGGAGTACAAACACCCTCAGCTCAGAGCGGTTTGGTCACTTCTTTGTTTTCCTTCCCTCCACGGGGGTGGATCCACACAGGAGCTGAGAGCCCGGAGCGTACCTGGCCATGCTGGAGTTTTAGTCTGTCCATCCACAGTGGAGCTCCCATTCCCTCTCCTTCCTGTTGCCCTCCCGTATCCTGAGCTGGCCCAGCCCCTGTGCCCTGCTCCATGAGAGGAGCAGCCCTGGAGCCACTCTGCTGTAGAGTTCGGGGCTGAATAGTTCTACTGCTCTTTAATAGAAGGAAGCTTGACCTCCTTAAATGCACTGCCTGGGGCTGTTTGCCTTAATTAACCCGGTAATGTCCTGGATAATGGATTTTTGGCCACAGCTTGTGCAGCTGTTACTTGGGAACAAGTGTAGAGGAGCTGTGGGGCTCCTGACTTCAACCTGCTGTGGAGCCTGGAGGTCTGCACAGGCTCAAAAGTGGTGGGACAAATTAATGGGAGAGAAGCCACAGAATTGTTTGGGTGGAAAGGGACCTTAAAGCTCATCCAGTCCCATTCCCGCCATGGGCAGAGACACCTTCCACTATCCCACACTGCTCCAAGCCCCATCCAGCGTGGCCTTGGACACTTCCAGGGATGGAGCAGCCACAGGTTCTCTGGGAAATCTGTGCCAGGACCTCACCACTCTCATAGAGAAGAATTCTTTCCCAATATCCCATCTAACCCTGCTCTCTGGCAGTGGGAAACCGTTCCCTGTGTCCTGTCCCTCCTTTAGGCCCCCTTTAGGTACTGGAAAGCCACAATGAGGTTTCTCAGGATCCTTCTCATCCTGGAAACTTGAGTTCCTGTTCCACAATGGCAGAGAGGGACGGATGGTGTCGGGTCCCGGTCACACCCAACTGCGCCAGCAGAGCCCCCGCAGCTGCTCCTGCCCTGTACCAGGAGCTGGGACACGGTCTGGGACGCCTCTCCAGCAGCATCCAGAGCTGGGCCCTGGCACTGGCAGGTGCTGAGCTGAGGTCTCCAGAGATGGAAGCCCCAGCCCCAGGCGGGTGTGCCGGCTCCTGCTGCCTCCAGAGCCCTCAGGACCTGCGGACCTTGTCCTCTGTGCCACACTGTTCCTGCCCTGCCTCCCTCCCCGCGTTCCTTCCTGCTCATAGAGCCCTTTAGTCACAGACTGCCTTGGCTTGGAAAAGCCCACTGAGTCCAAACACTCCCCCAGCACCGCCAAGGCCACCACTGACCATGTCCCCAGCTGCCACATCCACCGAGATGTTAAATCCCTCAGGGATGGGAACTCCACTCCTGCCCTGGGGCAGCCAGTGCTAGGGAAGCCCTGGGTGCCTTTGCCCTGTGTCCCAGCTCTCCACAGCACAGCAAACTCCGTGTCCCAGAGCGCCTCCTGGATTCCTGGATATTGGGAAGAAATTCTCCCCTGTGAAGGTGGATCGGCCCTGGCACAGGTTTCTCAGAGAAGATGAGGCCCCATCCCTGGAAGTGTCCAAGGCCAGGTTGGACAGGGCTGGGAGCAACTCGGTCTAGTGGGAGGTGTCCCTGCTCATGGCAGGGGTGGGACTGAGTCATCTTTAAATCCCACTCAAACCATCCTGTGATTCCACGACTCCTGAGCCCCTGGCAGAAGAACATCTACCTTTTGTCTGTGTGCAGCCCTTGTGGGCTTTCGGGAGCCCTTGGCTGAGCAGAGCACCCACGTTATGGGGAGTCATTTATCAAGGGAGGATCTCTGTCCTGTCTCCTCTCAGCAGGACATTCTGCCAACACCCACCATATATCACCTGTCTCTGAGGAGCTGGAGGGGGGACAGATGGCTGACCTTGGCCCCCAGAGAAGGGTGAGGGAGCTGCATCATTTGCTGGCTAGGGATGGAGAGCAGGGCAGAGCCCACCAGCTCCACTCAGCTCTGCATGTCCCCGCTGCCCAAAGGGGATGTCCCCACTGCCAAGGCTGTGGGTGCTCGAGGGGGCTCAGGGCCCCCCCAGAGCAGGCTCTGCACAACCAGAGCTCTGTCTGTACCTGTGCCCTGTCCTGGTGTGTCCTCAGGGAACAACAGGACTGTGCCTGAGGGGACCTGGACCAGACCTTAAGCGTGATCCTTCCCCTCTCTGTGACCTGAAGCTGCCAAGGGAAACTCAGCTGCCAGGAAGCCAAATGAGAAACCAGCTTCCTTCAGCAGGAAGCAGTTGCAGCAGTGATTCACCCCTGGCATCACCACAGTGCCACTGGCACCTCCCCAGTGTCCCTGACACCTTCCCACCACCTCTGGCACCACCCAAGTGGCGCTGGCACCACCCCAGCATGCCCAGCTTATCTTCCTCCCAGCCCCTGCCACTGGCCAGGTGTCCCAAAGCACCAGGAAAAGCCTGGCCGATCCCTGTTTCCCAGGAATCATGTGTCAGGGCAGAGGATGCTCGAGAGTCCCTTTCCCACAAGGACGAGTTGTGCAATCACGTCTCTCCCAGACAAAATAAAGAGCATTTTTATCTACTGTGTGCCTATGTAAATCGATCTGTGCCCCTCCCCTGGGCGCAGGGCTGGGCCGGTTCCTCGGGGCCTTTCAAAGGGAACATTTTTGTTATTCTTTCCTCCAGAAGAGCCTGCACAGTGCAGTGTGGCTGGGCGGGAACGGGCAGAGTGGGTGTGGTGGCTGTACCTGCTGTCCAGGTGACGTTCCCTTGGGCCCTGCCAAGGTGACATTCCCCCTCGAGTCCAACGCTGCCAAGGTGATGTTCCCCCTTGGGTCCAACTCCACCGGCTCACACAGTTCTGCAGCTCTGGAGTCAGCTCCACGCCTGCCCTGAGCTCCCGTATGGAGCAGGGATGCTCCACACCTTCCTGGAGCTCCCACACGGGTGGTTCTTTGCCACAGGACTCTGCTGGCACCGGGAATGCTGGTGGAGCACGAGCTCCACACTGTGGGTCGTGTCAGGCGGAGGGGTACCGGGTGCTGCTGGATTCCTCTGGCTACTGGTGTCCCCTGTGTGACAGACCAAACTCTGTTCAGGCAAACTGGTGCAGCTCTGTCACTTACTGGTCCCTGGTGCCCTGGGACTGATGCCTTAATCCAGCGGTTTTCTGCCCAGACAAAGGAAAAGGTTGGTCAGAAGCAGATCCTGCGGAGGGCTGGGAAAGTTTCTGTCAGCCCATTCCTTCTGATAAGGCACATCTGACTCAGCCACCCTGGCACAAGGAGTGGGACCAAAGAGTGTCATGGCATTAGAAGGGGCCAGAAACCGTCAAAGACCCCCACGTACCCCAAAGCACCCCTAGACTCAGTTCTGAGGCTTCCACCAGAGGATAGCACGTGATCCACAGTGTTGCATCAGACAGAGTAAAACTCCCCACCAGGGGAGGTACCTGGACACCCCCACCTAAACCTGAATGTGTATTAACCTGTTGAACTCTTGTTTTGGGGGTCCTTATCCCTGAAGGACCAAAGCTGTGACCATCATTCTGACCACGGACACTGAAATTGCAGCAATCAACTCTCATTGCTGGGTCATGGGTGGTGAAATATTTCCTCTCCACTATCTACTCTTTTCCTTTCTTTCTCTTTCTTTCTTTTCCTTATATATTTTCTTTAGAGATACATTTATATATTTATGTTTTCATAGATAATAACCAAAACAGCCACATCTCTCCTTTCCACTGCAATTAAATTGTTTTAAAACAAACCTGCTCGTATATACACGGTGTTGTTTCACTCTGATCCACCCCAAGGGATGTATTAATGAGAACCTCACTTATCCTCTCTCAGAGGTGAGTTGCGTCACCCTGCCCTGTGCTGCCCACGTGTGGATGTTCCTGAGGGTGTCTGAGCACAGGGGCTGCCTTGCCCACATCAGGTGTGGGCTGTTCCCTGCTCTGTGTGTTCCCCTTCTCAGTAACACGTCCTCAGCATCACAGATACAGGGGCTCAGGGACAGATGCTCCCAGGACCAGCTGGAAGGGAGCCAGGAGCTGTGTCAGCACCTGAGCTCTGGCACAGGAGGTTTCCCAAATCAATCGCTGAAGGAAAACACTCCCTGAACACTCCAGTGCTGAAACATCCTTGGGAAAGGCATCTCCCAGCTCTCTGATGTGGTTCCTGGCTCCTTCAGCCAAGGACTCCTACACCTTCCGGCAGGTGAGGACGAGCTGCTGGGCTGCAGATGCCCGAGCCCAGGTGTCTCCGTGCCAGGATTCCTGGAAAGCCGCAGGAGCGGCTGGTGAGCCAGGGAGCACAGGGGCATCCCGTGCATCTGGAGCCTCTCTCTGTTCCTGTGGAGCTGCAGTGAGGGGCACTTGCAGAGGATGAGGCAGCACATGCCAGGTTTGGGGGCTTCCCCAGACCTGCACCTGCCTGGTGTTTCTTCTCAGCCTGAAAGAACATCGGCCCTTTTAACACCTGCCCATTTTAAGGCCACACAGCAGGTGGGTGGCAGCCCCAGCAATCCAGTGCCACAGAACCACAGAATCACGGAATCACAGAATTGTTTGGGTTGGAAAACTCCAACTGTTCCCTCAGCACCGCCAAGGTCACCACTGACCACGTGCCCAAGGGCCAGATCCACAGGGCTGTTAAATCCCTTCAGAGATAGGGACACCACCACTGCCCCAGGCAGCCTGTGCCAGGGCTGGACAGCCCTTTCCAGGAGGAATTTGCCCAATATCCCACCTAAAGCTTCCCTGGCACAGCTTGAGGCTGTTTCTTCTCACTCTATCCCTCATTCCCTGGGAGCAGAGCCTGACCCCCACCTGGCTCCACCTTCCTGTTTGGGAGTTGTAGAGAGTGGGAAGGTCCCCACTGTCGTGACACAAACTGTCCCCAGATGTGACACTGTCCCCTCCCTGCCTTCCCTGAGTGCAGGTTGTGAAAGGTGGAGTTGCTGTGTTTGAAAACCCAGCAGGAGCTGCAGCCCCAGCCACAAACCTGTGACAATATTCAGGGTGCAGGAGGCCCAGTGCCAGCTTCCATGGCACATCCACTGCCATCCAGAGGGAGAAGATAAAATGGGTAAACTCCCGGGCATTGCTCATCAGGGACAGCGAATCCCAAGCTCCCTGCAGGTCCTTCACCACTGCACTTAAAGCCCATGGCGTGTTCAGCACTGTGGGGGTCCATGTCATCCACCCAGTGATGAATCTGGAGTGGCTCCGGAGCCACCTGCACCGTTTCCTCTCCAGGATGTCTCCAGGGGTCCGTGCAGACTGGGAGCAGCCTAAGGAACAGCTTCCCCATGGGATGGAGAGCTGACAGACCGTCCTTACGCCACTGTTTCCAAAAGCACAGGATTAATCCCTCGGTCCTTGTCGGGGGAGAGCCCCGTTTGTTCTCCACTGAAGAGGGGACGGTCTGGGAGCGGCACGAGGGGACGCACCGGCGCTTCCACACCATCCAGCTCCGTTTGAGGCAGCTGGTGCCTGCGAGGGAGGTGGGGCTGCTCCGAGCCCGGCGTGTGCAGGAGGAGGTGACGCTCTGGCTGATTCACTGCAGGTGATGTTTGTGGGCAGCCCAGGGCCAGCGGGGCCGTGCGGCCACTGGCTGCTTTGTGGACGCAGCCCACAAGTGCCAGCGGTCAGAGGAGTCACGCCCCGGGCTCCGGAGAGTGTCCCGGTGAGTTCTCCACGGCTGTAACGGGACCGGGGCTCCGGCGCCGCGGGAGGTGTCCGGCGTGGGGAGGTAAATCACAGCCTGTTTCTCAGATGGAAAATCACATCCGAGGGGAGCCGCCAACTCCCGGCACTTCCAAGGAGTCTAAACGAGCTGTGTCAGCGCCAGGGAGTGCTCTGATGCCGCTGGCACGGCTCGGAGGAGGGTCTTGCCCGGCGGTGGCAGTGGCCGAGGGGCGAGGGGACTGAGGTGGAGTGGGGAGACCCAGCGCTGCCGTGCTCATCGGGCCGGGACTGCGAGCGGGTCTGGGCTGAGGGGGGCAGAGCTGAGCGAAGAGAGAGCTGGGTTTCTCCTGCCCAGAAAGGCCAGGTGACCCCTGCACTCGCTCCTGCCAAGATGCAGCCCAGGAGGAAGAGTTGCTGCAGCCCAGCTGGAACGGCTGAACCTTCAGGAAATCACAGAATCGTCACGGGATCATGGACTGGCTTTGGTTGGAGGGACCCTAAAGTCCATCCAGTCCCATTCCCGCCATGGGCAGGGACATCTTCCACTATCCCACGTTGCTCCAAGCCCCATCCAACCTGGCCTTGAACACTTCCAGGGATGAGGCAGCCACAGCTGCACTGGGAAACCTGTGCTAGGGCCTCCCCACCCTCACAGGGAAGAATTCCTCCTCCACATCTCATCTAAATCCCTCTGTTTTCAGTTTAAAACCAGACACTTTATCCTGTCACTCTCTGCTCACGATATAAGAAATGCAATTACTGAGTGCAGAGTCAGGCAGGCTGAGAACAGATGCCAGGCAGGGCAGCGCTTCAGCAGAGGGAGCGAAGACACCGGGTCCAAGTCTGTGCCCGCATGCCGAGGACAGGGGACCTCCTGCCCAGGTGTGTTCCCTGGAGCCAAACCCCCGCAGTGAGTCAGAGGGTAAAGCTCTCAGTGTGCTGATCAGCCAGTCTGGTGAGCGCCTACGCAGCCAGGAATGTGCTCCTGAAGCAGGACAGGACACCCGGGAAGGCAGGGCCAGGGCAGGGAGCCCCTCCTGCACACAGGGACACGAGTCACACACACCCACTCAGGGCCAGGGCCACCGTAGGGCACTGTCACACGCCCCGGCTGGGGCAGCTGTACGTGCTGCCTCCCCCATGCCGCGCACACACACTGTCACACGTGTCCAGGCTCACGCAGAGTCACACACACATGCAGAGCCACACCTGAGTCACACACCAAGGCACGGACACGTGTAGGCTGATGGGAGCACATAGATCATCACAAATGTCCCCGTGCACACACACGGCCAACACCTGCCCCTCACTGTGGGCCCAGGCACGGCCGAGCGTGGCCACAGCGAGGGACAGGCTCGGTCTGTCCCAGCCAGGGCGCAGGGACAATGGCAGGAGGGTGGCTGCAGCTCCTCAGCCAGCCAGGGGCATCACCCAGGGCAAAGGCAGATCTAACAAGCCCAGATCTGTGGAGACCTCTGTGACAGCCAGGACACGGGCTGCCCATGAGCGGTTGTGCTGTCAGAAGAAGGTGATGGCCGAGTCCAGAAGCCTCATGAGACATTTTCCACAGTTTGCACCAGGGCTGCTCCCTGTGCCCCAGCCCTGCCACCCCATGGGGTCCCAGGCCCACCGTGGGTCCGTGCTCAGTGGTCCAGGTGTTTATTCCAGGTGTGATCTGTGTGTCAGCACAGGGCAGGGCCTCCCTGCCATCCCCAGGGGCGGGGAAGGGAAGGATTTAAATTGGGCATTTGCCTCAGCTGCTCATCCTTGCTGGGAGGCGGCAGGAGGAGAACAACAACAACCAGAGCCTGCCACGGATCCACCGCTCTGGATACGTGTCCAGCAGGTAGGACAGAGCCCACCTGCGGGTCACTGGGGCCGCCACAGCCCTGCTGCTGCAGGACCCCCTCTGTGCAGCTGCCAGGGACCTGCAGGGGACGTGGGGACTTGCCTCTGCCCCAAACCTCATCATGAGGAGCAGAGACCCCCGAGACTGGTGAGCAGGGGTTCTCCAGGCAGGACTCGGTGCTTTTCTGGGAGGGGACAAAGTGACTGGGTGGCACCAGGGCTGGCCGGAGCTGCTGCTCCGTGCGATGAGCTTTGTGAACCCTACGCTTCAGCTGAACTGGGATGCGGGAGGGAAACAGGAGAGCTGTGGGATTGGCCTGAGCCCGCAGGCACCCAGGGCCCGAGGCTGTGGCTGGCACAGCGGGACCCAGTGGGATCCCAGAGCTGGAGACTATGGATGGGGCGATGGGGCTTGGCTGGGAGCCTGGTGAGGAGGCTGTGAGTGAGCACCAGACTGGGGGGACTGGTGTGATTTCTCTCCCCAGGGCACAGGCAGGGCCGGAGACCCCTGTGCTGTTGGGACACCCCCACTCACTCCGGCTGGAAAACTGCTTCCACTGGGGCATCTTGGGCCGGGCTGCTGTGACAGCTTGCAGGACCAGCCAGCCCCTGCCCCAGGAGCTGCGTGTGCAGCCCAGCCCCGGCATCAGCAGACTGATTAGAGACCAGCTAATGACAGGCTGCAGTCGGGAAACGACTTTGCAGTGCAGGGTGTTCACACGACATCCCTGTCCTACAAAGGTGTCTCCGGCTCCAGGGTGTGACACAGAGTTGTCCAGCACTCAGTGCCACCCCAGCAGGCGGCACAACCAGCCCATCTCCTCCCAGCTGCATCCTCGAAGTCGGGCAGGGAGGGAGAGAAGCTGCTGCCAGGGGCTGGAGGAACAGGGTGGGCCAGAGCTGCGGGTGGTAGAAGAGCCTGAAGCCATGGGCAGGGTCCCCAAAGAGCAGGGGCTGGGCTGGAACTGCTGGGATAAACCTCTCCCCCATTGTGATGCATCTGCTCTAGCATCAATCCGATATTTAAATGGATCAAAAGCAATGACTCAGAGACTTTCCGACCAGTTGGGAAAACAGTTGGAGGCTTAAGCTCTGACCCTGATAATGAGTTAGAGGTGTCATTACTGTCAGTCACTGTGGTTTATAGGAGATGAGTGTTCCCAAAGAAATGCTTTGGGTTTCGATTCTGCTGTTTTTATAAGACCGTGGCCTCATCACTGCACAATGTTGGAGAGGCTGAAAGTTTGTTTATAGGACTTCCCAAGGGGATCAGGGGACAGTGTGTGACACAGCCCGTGAGTGGGTGGCATCCCTGCCCATGGCAGGGGGTGGAACCAGATGAGCTTTAAGATCTCTTCCCACTCAAACCATCCTGGGGTTCCGTGATGATTCTGTGTTTACTACAGAAACCAAAACCGTGCCCAGCTCATGGAGCCACGGGCAGGACCAATACCCCTGTGGCAGCTGCCCCAGTGGCCTTAGAACAAGAAGAAACCCAGAGAACCAGAGAGCCACCTCAAGTGCAGCAGAAGCACAGTTGCAAGGATGGTTTCTGCCAGCTCAGACCTGCTGCTGCCTGTGGATCTGAGCAGCCACTCATCTGTCCCTAAGACCATTCCTGTGCCCTGTGTTGTGCCATGGTGTGGGATCACATAGCCAGGAAGATCTCCACAGACAGCTAAGTGTTGGGCTGTGCCTCTCACCCTGCCTGCTGCTGGCCATGTCCCACCATTGCCACAGCCAGTCTGGGACCAGTAAGGAGCCAGCCAGGATGGAAAATGACTGGCAGCACCAGCCAGCACTTTACTGAGGCTGGTGGCCAGAGTGTCAGAAAGCCACAGCTGTCTCTTGGCATGACCTGTGAAGTGAAAACCAGCAAAATCTGCCAGGGAGAGAGCAGAGAGGAGAGAAAGGAGGGGAGGAGGGAGGGAGCGGGGAGGTGAGCAGTAGTTCTGCCTTGTGCTGGCACCCAGTGACATCAGCCCAAAAGTGAGCCGTGGTTTTGTCACACAGGAAGAGAAGAGGAAGGTGGCTGAGGCCACAGGTTTGAGGCAGTGTCAGGCTCTGGGAGAGCAGGTGGGTCCTGAGGGGCTGGAGTGGGCCCAAGGAGTCCACGCTGCTGAGAAGGTGCATCTCTGTGCGATGCACGTCTGTCCCTGACCTGTGAAGTGTCTTGGAGTGCTTGGCTTGCACCCTGCGATTGCTCCGAGGGAGCGATACAGCAGCAAAGCCCCAGATCCTCCTCCCTGCCTCTTCCTGGGCTCCTGCGACGACCTCCAGGGAGAGGCTCCATCCAAACCCACCAGGAAAACCGCGCAGGGACCTGGGTCTTACCGCAGGCTCTGTTTGTTTGTCCCTCCTCAGACACACACGGTGCCCCGCGGGAACAGGACTGTTCCCCAGAGACGATGCGCGAGATGAGTGGACGCCCCGGGAACAACAAGTCGAGCGACATGGGGAGTCACCTGATCGCAGGTGAACAGAAAGAGATGGGCGGGCGTGGGAGCAACTTCATCGCCGGAGTCTTCATCCAGGCCAAGAACAAGAAGCTGAGTATCTACGATGCCATGGTGAGGGGGCTCCTGACGCCGGGCACGGCGCTGGTGCTGCTGGAGGCACAGGCTGCCTCGGGGCTCCTCACAGACCCCACGAGGAACGAGCAGCTCTCGGTGAAAGCGGCGCTGGCGTCGGGACTCATCGGCCGGGACTTCTACGAGAAGCTGCTGTCGGCAGAGGGAGCCGTGACGGGCTACACGGAGCCCTACACGGGACGCAGGATCTCCCTCTTCCAGGCCATGAAGCAGGAGTTCATCGTCCGGGAACACGCCATCCGCCTGCTCGAGGCGCAGATCGCCACCGGCGGCATCATCGACCCCGTGCACGGCCACCGTGTCCCCGTGGAGGTGGCCTACGAGCGCGGCTACTTCGACCAGGACATGAGACAGTTCCNTGAGTGGACGCCCCGGGAACAACAAGTCGAGCGACACGGGGAGTCACCTGATCGCAGGTGAACAGAAAGAGATGGGCGGGCGTGGGAGCAACTTCATCGCCGGAGTCTTCATCCAGGCCAAGAACAAGAAGCTGAGTATCTACGATGCCATGGTGAGGGGGCTCCTGACGCCGGGCACGGCGCTGGTGCTGCTGGAGGCACAGGCTGCCTCGGGGCTCCTCACAGACCCCACGAGGAACGAGCAGCTCTCGGTGAAAGCGGCGCTGGCGTCGGGACTCATCGGCCGGGACTTCTACGAGAAGCTGCTGTCGGCAGAGGGAGCCGTGACGGGCTACACGGAGCCCTACACGGGACGCAGGATCTCCCTCTTCCAGGCCATGAAGCAGGAGTTCATCGTCCGGGAACACGCCATCCGCCTGCTCGAGGCGCAGATCGCCACCGGCGGCATCATCGACCCCGTGCACGGCCACCGTGTCCCCGTGGAGGTGGCCTACGAGCGCGGCTACTTCGACCAGGACATGAGACAGTTCCTCTGCAACCCTGAGAACCAAACAAGGAGCTGCTTCGACCCCAACACCCACGAGAACCTGACCTACGTGCAGCTGCTGCGCCGCTGCGTCCCCGACCCGGACACGGGGCTGCTGATGCTGCAGCTGATGGACAAGGGCTCCGTGCTCTACCAGCTGACCGAGGACGCCCGCAGAGCCCTGCAGGCTGCCCGCACCACCCTCAGCGTGGGGCTCTTCCAGGGCCAGAGTGTCACCGTCTGGGAGCTCCTCTTCTCCCGCTACGTCCCCGAGCTCCAGAGAGAGGAGCTGCTGAGGAAATACAAGGCGGGGACAGTGACCATCCCACAGATGATGACCGTCCTCACCACCACCATCACCGGGGCAGAAATGGGAAATGGGGGTCTGAGCTCATCCACGGCCAAATCCAACAACGAGGTGAGGGCACCGCTCCCAGTTCAGGACACACAGTCCCAGGACCAGGAGTTGAGAAAGTCCTTAAAGTCTGCAACTGTCCGTGTCACTGCTGGGGAGTTCCGGGGGCAAAACATTTCCCTGCTGGACCTGCTCTTTTCCAAATATGTCCCTCAGGGGAAGCGGCAGGAGCTGCTGGAGCTGTACAGGGCAGGGATACTGAGCACGGGGCAGGTGGCCACCGTGGTCACCACCCTCGTGAACAGAACAGAAGCTGCAAACGCCGCCCTCGTGGCAAATGCCAGAAATCACCACAGGGCACTGGCGAGGGCAGGGGACAATGGAGATGATTGTTCAACACAACACACACACCTGGATGACGTCCTGAAGTCCACCACCATCGATGTGCCAGCTGGGGAGCTACAGGGGAGGCAGGTCTCCCTGTGGGACCTGCTCTTCTCTGACTGCATCCCTGAGGAGAAGAGGCAGGAGCTCCTAGATCTGTACCATGAAAGATTATTAGCTCTGGAGCAGATGACAACAATTGTCACCACTCTCATTAAGAAAAAAGAATCTACAGGCAGGAAATTCCACATTAAAGTCAAGAGTTCTGACAGGGACACTGTGACAGTGGCAGGAGAGGAGGGTGACAACCCCCCCAAAGAGGAACCGTGGGAAACGCCTTTGAAAACCACAGTGGTCGACATGGAGGTCGGGGAGTTTCGGGGCCACAAGGTCTCCGTGTGGGACCTGCTCCACTCCCAGTACATCCCCGAGGAGAACAGGAAGGAGCTCCTGGAGCTGTACGAGGCCGGGGAGTTGACCCTGGAGCAGGTGAAGACCGTCGTCAGCACCATCGTGACCAAGGCAGCGGCAGCGAGAGCAGAGCAAACGTCACCGGTGGGTGGCCCTGGGGCAGAGCTGACTGGCACAGAGGCTGAGCCCACCCCCCTGCAAGGGGACAGGTCCTGGGAAGAGACCCTGAAGGCCACCACAGTTGAGGCATCAGTGGGTGAGTTTCAGGGGAGGCAGGTCTCCCTGTGGGACCTGCTCTTCTCTGACTGCGTCCCTGAGGAGAAGAGGCAGGAGCTCCTAGAGCTGTACCGTGAGGGAACAGTCACCATCCGGGAGCTGCTCAGCACCACCAGCAGCCTCATGAACGACAGCCAGGAGAGGCACCTTGCGGCCCTTCCCCCCCAGACCGTGGATCTCCTGCGGTCTGAGGGTTCCTACATCACATTTGGGCCGTGCCAGGAGCGGAGAGTGTCGGTGTGGGAGCTCCTCTCCTCCAAGCAAGTCTCCGAGTACAAGCACGAGGCCCATCTGGACACGTACGGCACCGGAGGTCTGACAGTGAACAAGATCACCATCACCACCACCGTCATCACGGGTCCCCAGCGCCAGAAGAGCCACCAGCGGCACCACTAACACCTGCCCCTGGCAGAGGAGGGGGCTCAGCCCCCCCGGGCACCTGTGGGACTTCGCCCTCCGTGTCCCTCCGGGTGTCACTCTGGTGACAAACCACTGGCTGGAGCGTGACGGGCACCTGGTTAAACTCCTGCTGTCTCAAACCACCCCTGTGCTGAGATTTCTTTTGCCCAGCAGGGCTTTCCCGGAGGGGTTCTGGGGGGTCCAGGAGCCTTGTGACTGTGCCGTGCACATGCAGGCACCAACCAAGGACAGGGGGATGTGGGGCTAGCACCCAAGTCGAGTGGGCTGGGGAGTACCCCGAGTGGGGCAGAGACCCCAGCGAGGGGCTGTGTCCAGCACAACCCCGGCCCCGGGAGAGCCACAGAGGGACAGACACCCCGTGTTCGGGATGTGTGGGACCCTGGCCCTGCTGCACAGCGGGGACAACACACGTGGCTGTGGTCAGTGGGACACTGAGCCCTGACCTGTCCCTCGGCTCTGCTCCACGATGGGGTCACGGGGGTCTCTGGGCTGCTGGATCTCATGGCACGTGAGCACCGGGAGACAGGGGCTCTGGAGCCAGGGCGGTGACACCTGTGACACTGAGAGGCTGCCGGGGGCACTCACAGGAGTGGCGATGCCTCCACAGGGCACGAGGACACTGCACAGAGGGCATGGGGTGCTGCTCCCATGTGTGCCAGGGAACCCCAAATCCCTGTGCCTATGAAGGTGTGTGTCTGTGTGTGTTTGTGTGTCTGTGTGTACTTGTGTATGTCTGTGAGTGTCACACAAGGTTTGCTCTGGCTGTGACACCGTGTGTGTCACAGCTGCTGCCACTTGTTGGAAGGGTGGCACTCAAACTGGACAAGCCCCCAGCTGGCTCGAAGCCCTCAGTCCATCCCTCAGCTCATCCAATTCCTCCACCGGTGCCTCAGCTTTGCCAGTGCCTCTGCCAGGACCCCCAGCCCAACCCACGGCTGCCCTGTGCCACTCTCCAAGGCCAAGCTGCCTCCCCCCCATGCCCACCCTGCCTGGTTTGGCCGTGTCAGTCCCACCATGGCAGGGCCCATCTGTCCCCAGTCGGGTTGCAGTGCCACGTCCCCTGGAGCTGCAGGAGCTTCATCCATCCCGCTGGCACACTGCCAGAGCCACAGCGAGTGTCCCTCACAAGGAGGGCCGGGGGGGCCCTGGCTGTGCCCACCACAGCTGTGGGTGCCTCTGGAGAGGGTTCCACAGGCACAGAGCTCCGGAGCCACATGAGAGCGCCGGGAGAGTTGGGCACTGGGGCTGAATGAACAGTCTCATCCCTTCCACCCTCACAGTAACCGTGGGCAGCATCAGAGTCCTGGGTGCCACATGGAGCCCACGGCCCTGGGGAGGACCAGCTGCAGCAGGAGCACCGAGCCCCACGGCGTGGGATGGGGCACGGGGAGGGGCTGGCACAGGTTCCCACCAGACTTGACCCCCAGTCCCAGGGCCGAGGAGCTGCTCCAACAGCAGGAGCTCACAAAAAAACCAACTCAGTGTAATTTGGGTCTTCAGCAGCGCAGGGACTTCCGAGATCTGTCCTTTCCAGTCCACAGAGGGAATGAGGATGCTGGAAATTCCTAGGAAGGGAGCAGAGAGCAGAATGCCATGTCCTGAGGTGCTCATTGTCCTACCCCATTGTCCCATCCCATTGTCACATCTCATCCCATTTTCCCATCCCATTGCCCCATCCCACTGTCCCATCTCATTGTCCCATCTCATCCCATCCCATTTTCCCAACCTATTTTCCCATCTCATCCCATCCCATTGCCTCATCTCATTGTCCCAGCTCATCCTATCCCATTGTCCCATCTCACTGTCCCATCTCGTGAGGACTCAGAGAAGCACAAGAACTATGAGATGCAGGAAAGGACAGGGAGGACGAGTGAACTTCCTGGATGGAGAGATGCCCGAGGTGGATGGCCCAGCATCCGGCACTGTGGGGATGTGCTCCGTGTCTATTCCAGCGCCAGGATTGTGGGTCATTGCCAATCCAGCACAAGGCCAGCTGAGGCTGAAGGGAGGAATTCTGCACACTCTGGGTGCCTGAGCCTCTTGCAGGATGCCCTGGGAGCCAAAGGTTCCTGCGGACTCACAAAGCATTTGGGGTAAGTCAAGGAGGAAAAGCAATCGCTAAATATGTCCCTTGTCCTCACCGGGTGCCACCAGTGGGACAGACTGTGACGCTGCAGGTCCTGCTGTGTCCCCGCTCCTGGCAGGGATTGGGCACCAACCTGTGCCACTGGCACTGGGGCACTCCAAGGGCTGGGTGGTGGTCAGTGGTGGGAGCGAAGACTCTCAGCCGGGGTGGGGAGGGGTCCGCGGGGACTCGGTGCCAGCTGCAGCCTGCCCGAGGAGCTGGAGAGGCTCCCGGTGGCTCCCGGGGACTCGGGTTGCAGTCCCACAGGAAGTGCTGGCTTTCCAAAAAAGCAGCTGAAAGCAAACAGGACGCTGTGCGGGGCGAGAGCCGCATATATTTGCATAGTGAAAAGCCGGTTGCGTAACTGAACAGCCCGGACAGCCTCCGAACGCTGTCCGGGAACAGGAGGGGAAAGGAGGGATCAGCCCGCGGCTCCGTCCCTGCGGGAATGTCATTCCACAGAGGATGCGCCGGGTAACTCTCGGCTCTGTGCGAGAAGAGGGGGGTGAGGGCAAGAGCCCCGGGACGGGACCTGACCTGCTGGGAAAGGAGCAGGAAACCAGCAAATCCCTCGCTGTGCCCACGGGCGGTGAGTGGAGGAGCAGCTGCAGAGCCCGCAGCCGCTTCGCCTGCTGAGTGAACGCGGAGTCACGGAATCATGGAATGGTTTGGGTGGGAAGGGACCAGACCACCCAATTCCAGCCCCTGCCGCGGGCCGGGACGCTTCCCACCAGACCAAGTTGCTCCAAATGCTGTCCAGCCTGGCCTTGAACACTTCCAGTGATGCTCTGGATGTGCCAGGGTCTCACCACCCTCACAGGGAACGATTTCTTCCCAATATCCCATCTAAATCTCTCTTTTTCCCCCCTTAAAGCCACTCCCCCTTGTCCTGTCACTGTGTGCACATGCAAAAAGTCCCTCTCCAGGGACCCATGGGGGCCACTGACCCTCACAGTGGTGCCTTCAAGCTCAGGCCATGGTGCTAGCCAGGGCCAACACCCCACTGGAGCCCCCCAGCCCACCCGGGCACAGCCAGGGCGGCTGCCAGGGCACTCCCGGGCCACCCTGTTGGATCCCTGTGGCAGCACTTTTCCAGGAATCCTTCTGTGGAATGGGCAGTTCTGCTTCTGCTACAAACGTCCTCTGAGTGCAAACCCCCCATCAGCTGGAGCAGACCCGCTCCTGGTTCATGTTTGTCCCTGATAAGGCTGCCCTGGGCAATCTTATCTCCTGGCACGTCTGTCCTGCCGGAGCTGCTCCGGCTCTGCATCCCCTCAGTTGTGTCTCTGCCCATTTTCCACAACGAATCCCTGGTTTTTGGCGTCGCTGGTGCTTGGGCTGCACACAGCTCAACCCCTGGCACCGTCTGCTCCTCTGGAAACACATCCCGGGGGAGCTGGGAACACACCGTGGCCTCGTGGCCACGTTACCTGGGAGCCCACGTCTCTCCTGAGGCTGCTGAACTCACACTGGCCTTCTCTTCTGTAATCACTTCCAAACTGGGGCTGAATTCATGGCACAACTGTTTGTTCAGTGACTCCAGGGCATGACTGTGCATTCGGGCCCGTTCCCGATGGTCCCATGACTGTTCATTCAGCTTCAATGTCACCTGTTCCAGCCCTCTGCTCCACCCCAGCTCAGCTCACTCACCTCACCTGGTATTTATTGACAGAGCCGTTGATGAAAAATATTGAATTAATCTGGCTGTGAGAGCCCATGTTCCCACTTACAAGTCCCCGTCCAGCACACTCCAGTCTCCGAGGGGCAGACAGGACATGGCAGTGTCCCTGTGCCACCTGTGCAGCACCAGGGCTGCCACAGGGCACAGGAGTTTCCTTTTTGCTTCACTGTGATCTGCTGGTGTGTGCAAATTGTCCTGGTTTGCCCGAACAGCACAAAGAGGGAGTTCAGCAACGGAGCCCCAGCATGTCCCCAGCCCCAGAGTGACACTGACAGCAGCTTCACGCCCCGTCTGTCAGAGTTCTGCTCGTGGAAGGTGTTGCCTTGAAGACAAAAAGGAACAAACCAGCCTGTTATGGTGAAGCTTTGCTCCATTTTCCACTGAACTGGTTCCACTTCTAGGTCTTAATAATAAGCTCAGAAAAGCGTTTAAAGGCTGCCGGGACAGGGAACTCCCCGGCTGTGATGTGACAGCCCAGTCTGTGAACTCCTCACACGGTGACAGCCAAGGGAGGGTTTTCACCCCTAAGTCTCCAGGCTGGGTGCCTGGGGTGTCCTTCCTCCTCATCCTCATCCTCACCGGGTGGGAGAGACTCAGCCTGAAGTGTGTCATGAACTGTCCCCTTCTCACCTCACCAGGAACTGCCCATCCCGTCCCCCCCATCTCCAGAGTCCCCAGGGCCAGCGTGGGGAGCAGGACAGGGGGCCTGGCTGGCTCTGCCAGGGAATGGGACTCCTTCAGCTGGGCCACAGAGGGAAGGGGCCTGAAGGAACCAGCAGAGATTTACAAGGGAAGCCTGGAGAACAGGGAACACCCCATCAGCCAAAATCAGGATTCAGGACGTGGAAGCCCTGGGGTCGGCGCCACCTCAGCCACGTGTGGCACTGGTTGTGCCATCCCCACTGAGAGCTCTGCCTGCCACTGGTGA
The DNA here is from genome assembly GCA_013396755.1 of Sclerurus mexicanus. Taxonomy (NCBI): domain Eukaryota; kingdom Metazoa; phylum Chordata; class Aves; order Passeriformes; family Furnariidae; genus Sclerurus; species Sclerurus mexicanus. Next base: position 133,291 of record VWZF01003026.1, read on the forward strand.
ACGGGGCCAGGAGTTGGGAAACCCTTCCAGGGCCCTGTGGAGCAGCTCCAAGCCCTCTGGCTGCTGCAGGAGTGGTGGGCAAGCGGCATCGGGGCCTGACAGAAACCAGGCGCACTTTGTGCGTGACCAGCCACAGGCAACAGGCAAAATCCAACTGACTGCCTCCAAAATCCAACTGACTGCGCCCAAAATCCAACTGACTGCGCCCAAAATCCTGCCAGCTGTCTCCAAAATCCTGCCAGCCTGCTCCAAAGCACAACTGGTCTCTCCCAAATACAACCATCCTACTTGCAAAGACAATCAGCTGTCTCCAAAATCCAACTGTCTGGCTCTGGTGGGAGCAGCAGGACAGCTGCTGACAGTGCTCCCAGGGCCCTGGTCCCCACCTCCCTTTGCCAGCTCTGCCTTAGAATCACAGAATCATGAAATTGTTGAGGTTGGAAAAGCCTCTGAGCCCGCTGAGTCCAACCGTTCCCTGGCACTGCCAAATCCTCCATCAATGCATGTCCCCAGGTGCCACATTCACAGGTGTGTTAAATCCCCCAGCGATGGGGACTCCACCACTGCCCTGGGCAGCTCTGGACAGCCCTTTCCAGGAGCCTGTCCCACGCCCTGTGGTCTGTCCCGTGCCCTGTCCCACAGCCTGTGGTCTGTCCCACACCCCGTGGTCCGTCCCACACCCTGTGGTCTGTCCCGTGCCTTGTCCCACACCCTGTGGTCTGTCCCACACCCCGTGGTCTGTCCCACACCCCGTGGCTGTGCTCTCACACCTGCAGTCCCCCAGCCACTGCCCTGTTCACTGCGCAGCCTCTCTCCTGTCTCTGCCCCTCACTCCTGCCCCTGGCTGCCCCTGACCCGGCGTATCCCCCTGCTCCAGGAGGAGCCTTCCCGAGTGGATTCAGACATCCCATTTTTAGCTGTGGCCGGTTCCCCGTCCCCGCAGGCGCCCGTGGCTCCCGTGGGCAGCCTCACCTCCGCCTCCGCGCCGTGCACGCGCTGGCTCCCTTCCCACTGCTGGGAGCACTTATGGAAGAGCCGGAGACGAATTTCCTGCCCAGCGGGAGCACAGGCAGGGCTGGAATGAGCAGGCTGAGCCATCCCCAAAGCCTTCAGCCCCTCTCCGAGCTCTGGATCCTGCCCTGTGTCCTGGGGGGAGAGTGGGGATGCTCTGAGCTGTCAGAAGCACCTTCAGGAAGCTGCTCTGCCCCTGTCCTGGGATTGCTCTGATCCCAAGGCATTGGATTCTGGCTAATCTGCCCCACCCTGAGTTCACACACCTGAGTTCCCTGCGAGTCCCACACCTGCACAGGGGAGGCTGCAGGTGAGGAGATGCAGGACAGGGGATGTCCCAGCCTGGGATGGGAACACAGGTCGCACAAACAGATCCCCGGGGATTCATGTGTCGGCCACGCTGGCCCTCAGAATCCATGGACAAACACACAGAGAGGGACAGAGCCGTGGGAAGGTGTTTGTCAGATCCACGGACCCGGTTTGGCACCTGAACCTTCAGCCCCGACACCGTGCAAGCTGTGCAACAACACGTGATGTCACCACATCCCAGCCCCATCCATCAAACCTGGGTAAAAATAGACACACGACAAGAGGGGCCTCCTGGCAGGGAGGAAGGGAACGAGACGGAGCTTCCCCCAGCCCTGGGGGCCTCCAATCCCAGTGCCCTGCAAAGCCACTGCTCCCAGCGTGGGGTCAGTGCCACTGGGGGGTCCTGCTCCTCAGGGAGCGGTGGTCCCATGGCACAGCATCGCCAGGGCCTTCCTGAGAACTTCAGGGGCTGCAGAGTGTTCTGGAAAGGGATAAAAGCAGACTGACTCTGAGAGGGGTCAAAAATGCCCCCAGACTCAGGCAATTTAAAGTCAGAGGGATCTATGCCTGGGACCCACACAGAGGACACCAAGGAGCTCCAGGCTGGCTGCACATCCCTGTGGGATAAACCCCTCCAGAGCTCCATGCTGAGAAGCAGCTTTCAGACCCTCTGCACCCTCCCAGCCCTACTGTGACCAGTGGGGTCTGAATGTCCCAGTCCAAGGGCCGGTCCAGTGCCCTGGTCACCTGATGATGGGATGACACCACACAGCACCCCAGTTCCACCCCTCCAAGTCCCTTTTGTCCAGGGATGGTGGAGCAGGAATGGGCTCTTCTCCCTTCCAGACAGTGGAGACAGAGGACTTGCCTCAAGGAGCAAATCCTCCCTGCCTGGCCTCCCACACACCAGAATCCTGGATGGAAACCAAAGCCTGAATACTTAAACTGGTAATCTCACTGCTGAGATCCCCAAACTCCTCAGCCAAGAGCCCTGGCCCAAGCGGAGGGACTGAGGGTGTTCCCGTGCTCGGGGCAGTGGAGTTCAGGGATGGAGGGGCTGAAGGCAGCATAGACCACGTGAGCTCGTCTGCCCTGCCAACAGCATTCCCTCCTGGAGCCCTGCAGAGGAGACATCAGACCTTCTCAGGGTCCCTGACTGCAAACTGGTGGTGGAAGAAGGTGAGACCAAGCAGAGGGACAGGACAGAGTCTGGGACAAAAGGTCTCTGCAGCTGCCACACAGCAGGGGATTCCCAATGGGAAAAGCCTTGTAGGGGCTGGTTGAGGAAACACAGCCAGCTCCTGGGCTAGAGATACATGGAATCATGGAATTGTTTGGGTTAGAAAATCCCTCTTAGCCCATTGAGTCCAATCATTCCCCCGGCACAGCCAAGGCCACCCCTGCCCATGTCCCCGAGTGCCACATCCACAGGGATGTTCAATCCCCCCAGGGATTAGGATCCCCCTGCTGTGCCAGGGCTGGACAGCCCTTTCCAGGAGGAATATTCCCAGTATTCCACCTGACCCTCCCCTGGCACAGTTTGAGGCCATTTCCTCTTGTCCTCTCCCTGTTCCCTGGGAGCAGAGCCCGACCCCTCTGGCTCCCTCCTTGTGTCCAGGGAGCTGCAGAGCCAGAAGGTCCCCTCTGAGCCTCCTCTTCTCCAGGCTGAGCCCCCCCAGCTCCCTCAGCCAGTGCTGGTGCTGCAGACCCTTCCCCAGCTCCATTCCCTTCCCTGGAACACACTCCAGCCCTTCCATGTCCTGTACTGGGAACCCCAAAGCTGCCCCCAAGGATTGGAGGTGCCCCAGCAGTGCCAGCACAGGGGGATGGGCACTGCCGTGGGTCTATGGCCACATTGTGGCTGCTACAAGCCAGGTGCCATTGCCCACCCAGACCCCCCTGGGCACACCTGGACACACTGGGCAGACTGGCAGGGTTGTGCTGTGCAGCCCCTGGCCCCAGACAGAGCTCTGGGCTCCAGGTGCAGGCTCAGAGCAGCCTGTGTGTTCCATGTTCCAGGGACAGCAGCCACCGGGCAGGAGTCAAGCACAAGGCAGGCTGTCCACACTTCCCGGCCCTCTGCTCCGTGTCAGAATTCCCCGTTGGAGCCCTGGGGAGCAGCTGGGGCCAGGCAGCTGCTACGTGAGGTCACACTCAGCACGAGAGCACAGAGGCCACCAGGACAGAGCCTGTTTCTCCTGCCTGTGGATGATGTGATAGTCAGGACAACCTGTGGAGGAAGGACTGTGTGACTCCTGCCTGGGAAGGAACAGGCAGAACAGGCATCACTGCTGTGTGTCCAGCAAAGGGAAAGTCACGGATGGGACACTGAAGGTGAGGAGGTGGGACATTGGGACATCGTCTGCACAGGGATGATGGGCAGTGAGGACACAGGAGATGGTCACTGCTGTGGGGACAGCCACTGTCTCTGCATCACCTCCTGTCCAAAAAAGCCAAGGGTATCCCATACCAGGAACGCTGCACTCAGGGAATCCAAGTCTGAACAGATCCAGGGCCCAGCGAGCTCCTGCTGCCGAATGGGATTTAGGCGCCTCAAAGGACCTTAAAGATTCCTGTAGGAGCTGCCGAGCAGGGCCAGACCAGGGACACGGGGACCTCCAGCCAAGAGCGTGTCCAGCACGTGGGTGACAACAGCAGAGATCCACAGAGAGCCTGTGAACACCAAGTGCTTCCTCCCCAGAGAGTCGGGAGCAGGGATGGCATGGAAGCAGCTCCCCGGCTCAGATCTGAGCTCCCTGTATCCCTGTATCCTATCCCGGCACGTTGCCAGAGGTGGATCCCAAGAGGAAGAGCACAGGGACCTGGGCAGGGATGGAGCTGTGTTTCACCAGCTGCAGCTCCTGGCAATCCACAACTCAGAGCCTCCGGAGCCAGAGGCTGCATCTGCATCTCTGCTTAATAGCCCTCAATCAATTTTTCTCCCACAAATTTGCCTAATGGCTTTTAAAATCCCTTTAAAATCTACTTGGGCCAAGCAAACGCCCTGTGGCAGCGAATTCCACCGCGTATCATCCACGAACGCTCACCCCAAGGAATACACTGTGGAAGATTTCCCCCATCCATGTAGTTTACAGCTCCACTGGGCATCTCGAGGGCATCCCAGCTGCTGCTCCGTGTGGAATGACAGGCCTGGAATGAACAGGCGGGGCAGATCTGCTCTGCTGTATCTCACTAGTAAAGCAAAAGGGAGTCATAGAAGGGAGGTGATGTGTGGAATGGTGAGGAACCGCTCCCATGTGCTGTCCCCACACTGTCCCTGCTCCATCCGGGCATGTCCCTGGCTCAGGTGTTCTCTGAGCTGAGTAACTGGTTGCACTTGAAACCTCCTCCACACCTCTGCACCCCTCCCTGTGCCACCAGACCCAGCGCTGGAGCGGAACCGCCCTGGACACTTTGGTGTCATCAGCGAACAACTCATTGTTGGTCTCATTTCTGGGAGGCTTTTGGAGGTGATGAAAGGCAGAGCTGGGTCCAAGCCAGTCCCAGGCACTGCAGGACGTGCCCTGGCCACATAATGTCCGTGTCCCTCCGGGCCTTGGGGTGACACCTCAGCCTGGTGGTTTGTCTGGTTCGTGTCACCAATTTGTTCGTCTGGTCTTTGTCAGCATGGAGAAGGGAAGGCTCTGGGGATACCTTTGAGTCCCTTCCAATGCCTAAAGGGGCTCCAAGAGAGCTGGAGAACTTTGGACAAGGGATGGAGGGACAGGACAGTGGGGAATGGTTCCATACAGACAGATGGAATAATATGGAGAAATTCTTCCCTGCCAGGGTGGGGAGGCCCTGGCACAGGTTGGGCAGCGAAGCTGTGGCTGCCCCATCCCTGGAAATGTCCAGGGCCAGGTTGGACAGGCCTTGGAGCAATATGGTCTAGTGGAAGGTGTCTGTGCCCATGACTGTCCTTCTGTGCCATGGTGCCAGAGGGAAGCGGCACTGGATGAGGATGGGAAGTGGTCACAGGAGCGCCACGGGGGCCTGCGGAGCCGCAGCAGATGGGAGAGACCCCTGGGTGTGGTGTGTGGTTTATGTTTGCTTCCAACCCTTTTATTCCTTGTCCTTGAATATTCCCAGACGAACTTTTGCCTTCACTGTGATAAGAACCAGGGACTGACTTCCCTTCCAGCCCTGTCTGGCAGGCTCAGGACAAGGTCACCCACTGTGGGAGCGTGTGGCACCCGGCACAGACGTGGAGCAGGGCAGAGCAATGGGGGTGGAGAGGGGTCCCTGGAGGGGGCTGTGGCCTGTGGGTTGGCGATGGGATCTGATAAGGCCAGCACGGTGACACACTGTGACAATGACACGCTGCCTCACAGTGACACTGAGAGCTGACAGCAGGGACTTACCGGGCTGGGCTCAGACCCAGGGACAGCACCGGGCCCTGTCAGAACCACGGGGCTGTAGCCGCTGGCACCAGTTACCCTGGTGCCACGGCCAGAGCAGACCAGTCGGTGGCCTGGCAGAACCTGGGGATGGCCCACACCAGGAAATGCTTCTTGTTCCCTTCTCCCGTGTCAGGGCCGGGATGTTGTGCAGGATACCTGGTGTGCACCGTCCGTGTCACCTCGCCCAGATCCGCCCTCGCTGTGGTTCCCTCGGTCAGCCACAGCTGCCAAAGCAGCCACGGGTTGGAGGGGGAGGACATCACCCAAAACCAGCCAGGCGCCGGTGTGGAGGGAGGGTGGGACAAGGAATGGTCGGGATGAAGTAACCGGAGACGGCCAGNGCTCGGCTCGGCTCCGTTCCGTGCCCGTCGGCTCGGGTTGGTTCTGCTCGGTCCGGCGCGCATCGGCCCGGCTCGACGTGGGTCGGAGCGGCTCGGCTCAGATCGGAGCGGACCGGAGCGGAGCAGATCGGCACAGCTCAGCTGGGCTCGGCACAGCTCGGCTCAGCTGGGCTCGGCACNGGGGATACCTTTGAGTCCCTTCCAATGCCTAAAGGGGCTCCAAGAGAGCTGGAGAACTTTGGACAAGGGATGGAGGGACAGGACAGTGGGGAATGGTTCCATACAGACAGATGGAATAATATGGAGAAATTCTTCCCTGCCAGGGTGGGGAGGCCCTGGCACAGGTTGGGCAGCGAAGCTGTGGCTGCCCCATCCCTGGAAATGTCCAGGGCCAGGTTGGACAGGCCTTGGAGCAATATGGTCTAGTGGAAGGTGTCTGTGCCCATGACTGTCCTTCTGTGCCATGGTGCCAGAGGGAAGCGGCACTGGATGAGGATGGGAAGTGGTCACAGGAGCGCCACGGGGGCCTGCGGAGCCGCAGCAGATGGGAGAGACCCCTGGGTGTGGTGTGTGGTTTATGTTTGCTTCCAACCCTTTTATTCCTTGTCCTTGAATATTCCCAGACGAACTTTTGCCTTCACTGTGATAAGAACCAGGGACTGACTTCCCTTCCAGCCCTGTCTGGCAGGCTCAGGACAAGGTCACCCACTGTGGGAGCGTGTGGCACCCGGCACAGACGTGGAGCAGGGCAGAGCAATGGGGGTGGAGAGGGGTCCCTGGAGGGGGCTGTGGCCTGTGGGTTGGCGATGGGATCTGATAAGGCCAGCACGGTGACACACTGTGACAATGACACGCTGCCTCACAGTGACACTGAGAGCTGACAGCAGGGACTTACCGGGCTGGGCTCAGACCCAGGGACAGCACCGGGCCCTGTCAGAACCACGGGGCTGTAGCCGCTGGCACCAGTTACCCTGGTGCCACGGCCAGAGCAGACCAGTCGGTGGCCTGGCAGAACCTGGGGATGGCCCACACCAGGAAATGCTTCTTGTTCCCTTCTCCCGTGTCAGGGCCGGGATGTTGTGCAGGATACCTGGTGTGCACCGTCCGTGTCACCTCGCCCAGATCCGCCCTCGCTGTGGTTCCCTCGGTCAGCCACAGCTGCCAAAGCAGCCACGGGTTGGAGGGGGAGGACATCACCCAAAACCAGCCAGGCGCCGGTGTGGAGGGAGGGTGGGACAAGGAATGGTCGGGATGAAGTAACCGGAGACGGCCAGAAAGGAGAAAAACATCCAACGAGCCAGACACTTGCCAAGGGAATGAAAACATCTGTCGGGCGCTGGGTGGGGGCTGGTGCGGCCGTTTTGGGGTACCCAGGGCCCGGTGAGCGGTCCTGCAGCGGCTGCCCGGGAAGATGCCACGGTGGCCGCGGGCGAGCACGTCCAGGGACGGGCTGCGGGGAGCACGGGAGCCCCCCGGGACGCGGCTGGAGGGGGCGGCGGCCGGGGGGAGGCTGAGCAAGGAGGGGCCAGCAGGGTGGGACGCCTGGGAACGAGGCTCCGAGGGGTGGGACGAGCCCGGGGGGCCGCGGGTCGGGGGCGGNGCTGGCAGAAGCGCCGCGAGCAGGTGGGAGCCGGGCGCGGCGGGATGGGAATGGCAGGAGACGGGAATGCCGCAGATGGGGACGGCGGAGGATGGGGATGCCGGGGGATGGCGATGGGGACGCCGCCGGGCCCTGCGGGGCCCCGGGCTGTGCGGGGCGCCCAGAGCAGCCTCCGGGCAGGTTCAGCGCGGAGGGACCCGGTCAGTGCCCGCGGGTGCCCAGGGCAGGGCGATGGCAGCGGCTGCGGGGGGAGCGAGTCCCGGGGGGCGGCCGAAGGCGCGGGGAGCCCGGTGCGGGTCGTGCCGGTGCGGGGAGCCGGGCTCGCCGTGCCCTGGTGAAGGGAGCCGGGCTCTCCATGCCCCGGCGCGGGGTGTGCCGGCGCGGGCACTCCGTTTGCGGCTTGTCTGGTGCGGGAACCGGGCTCGCCGTGCCCTGGTAGGGGGAGCCGGGCTCATCGTGCCCCCGTCCGTGGGGCTGGTGAATGCGGGGTACCCAGTGCAGAGAGCCAGGGTCGTTGTGCCCCAGTGCAAGGTGCCAGGTGCGGGGAGCCAGATTCACTGTGCCCCGTTGGGAAGGCCCAGGAGCTGAGTTCACCGTGCCCTGGTGTGGGAAACCCTGGTGCGGGAAACCCTGGTGCAGGGAGCCAGGTGTGGAGAGCTAGGCTCCATTTCAGGGACCTGAGAGCTGGGCTCACCATGCCCTGGTGGGGGAAACGCTGGTGTAGGGAGCCAGGATTCGTTTCAGAGCTGAGTTCACCATGCCCTGGTGCAGGAAGCCCCAGTGTGGGTGGGGATTCAGGTGTGGAGAGCTGGGGCCCTGGAAACGGGCTCACCATGCTCTGGTGTGGGAAGCTCCGGTGCAGGACGCCAGGTGTGGAGATCCAGGCTCTGGTGCAGGGGTCTGGGAGCTGGGCTCGCCATGCCATGGTGCAGGAAGCCCCGGTGTGGGGAGCAGGGCAGTCCCAGGCACATCCCACACCAGAGGGCTCCCATGCCTGTGGGACCAGCCGTGCTGGGCTGCCCAGAGCCGTCCCGAGGGGCTGCCAGAGCCAGTACTGAGCCTGGGCCTGGAGGGTTTGTCTGGGCTGGGCCCTGGAGCTGTGCCTGGTGGCCGCGGTGCAGGTCGCAGGGTGGTGAGCCCGGGGTGCTGGCCGGGCAGGGCAATGATGTAGTGACGGGGCTGGTCCCAACAACCCCACAGGGCTGGACAACCCGGTTCCTCCTCTCCAGAGAAGGGGCTTGGTTCACTTCGGCTCATCTTCCCAGGCCAGGGCTCAACGTTAGGATCGTTTCCACCGACAAAGGAGCCAGAGTCTCCCTGTCTCTGGCAGGACATCCAGGAATGGGGACCAGAGTCAGTGGGTGAATCCTGACCCCGGGCAGGGGTGGGACAGCACTGAGGGACAGACAGAGGTCACAGGCACTGTCACCTGTTTATTTTCCATTATCTCCCTCCTCCCCCATCAAGGACCCGGCCCCAGCCCCCAGCGCTGGGCTTTGCCTCAGGCTGCATTTCCCAGGCTGAATTCCCAGGCTGGGCTTTGCCAAGACCTTGATAACCTGTTCCTGTCTGATAACTTGCTCCTGTCAGTGCTGTCAGCACCTGCGCGTCTGTCCCTCGGTGCTGCCAGGTGCTTCCACACCCACACATCCTCCTTCCATCCCCATTCTGTCTCCCTTTTCCCCTCTGACAGACACCTTCCCTACTCCAGGGTGCACCTGCCTAACCCTGACCCCCGTGATAAAGACATTGAGGGGCTGGAGCATGTCCAAGACAGGAATGGAGCTGGGGAAGGGTCTGGAGCACCAGGAGGGGCTGAGGGAGCTGGGGGGGCTCAGCCCGGAGAAAAGGAGGCTCAGGGGGGACCTTGTGGCTCTGCAAGTCCCTGCCAGGAGGGGGGAGCCGGGGGATCAGGCTCTGCTCCCAGGGAACAGGGACAGGACAAGGGGAAATGGCCTCAAGTTGTGCCAGGGAAGGTTTAGGTGGAATACTGGGAAAATTCCTTCCGTCTGTTCTGACCGAATGTTGACGTTTAATGATGAGGATTTCAACACTAATTTAGCACAGGAGATTTCAGGGGCTGGAACTGGGTTTTTTGGGGGGGAGGGGAGGTTTCATCCCTCTGTGCAGGTGTGGGAGAACTGGAACCCCCTGGTGCCATCTCCACGCAGGTGCTTTGGTAGCTGTGCCGTGCTCTCTGTCCACAGGGATTTTTCTTGCCAGAGCAGTGGGAAGGGTGGGTTGGCCTTTCCAAGGCCGGGACAGCTGTTCAGGAGCAGCAGGAAGGCTCCTTGATTGCAAAGTGGAGGAAGTTTTATGTGGAAGAGCCGTGTTTGTGTGATTTCACAGCTGCCTCATGACGTGCAGGAAGGGACTGAGCGCAAGCAGCCAGTCCTGTCTCCTCTCAGGGGCTGCCCAGCACAGGCTCCAAGTGCCCTGGGCCCTCCCGCGATTGGCATCGATAGGGATCTCCCCTCACTGCCCTGAAGATTCGCTGGAATTTTTTATTCTCCCTAATTTGGCCCAGCCAGAAGAGCCGAGCCCTGTGTTGGGAGCTGGAGAGCTGAGTCTGATCTCAGGTTTGGAGAATGGGGCTGGTGAGTTGGCACTGTCCCGATGGGCACAGCGAGGCTGGCACACCCTTGGGGTGGCGTTGGGAGCCTGGAGAGCTGACAGGGCACAGGCAGCGCCTCCCCTTGACCCGGGGGGCTCAGCAGAGTCTCAGTTTGGAGAAAAGGGGGCTTAGGGGGGAGCTTCTTGCTGCCTACAACTTTCTGATAGGAGTGGGGAGCCAGGAAACAAGGGACAGGACAAGGGGAAATGGCCTCAAGTTGTGCCAGGGAAGGTTTAGGTGGGATATTGGGAAAATTCCTTCATGGAAGGGTTTGTCCAGCCCTGGCGCAGGTGTGGAGCCCCCATCCCCGGGGGGATTTAACATTCCTGTGGATATGGCACTTGGGGGCATGGGCAGGGGTGGCCTTGGCAGTGCTGGGGGGGCAGTTGGACTCAGTGGTCTCCGAGGGCTTTTCCAACCCAAACCATTCCATGATTCCATGTTTCCATAGGCTGAAAATCAGGGTAAGATGCACTAACATGTACATTAGTGATGAGTACACAAGAACTGGCCCTTCTTTTCATACACGATGCTGTGGGGCGTTACTGCACCATGTGTCAAGTACAGTCAGGGACCTGAGCACTGTGCTGGGCCTGCCCCTGCCCCCCGAGGAATAAATCCTTTCCTTTCACAGCCTCCTGTGCCTGTTTATTTATTCCCGAGGGACTTGCAGTCACAGGCAGCCACGAGCACTTCAGGAAATAGAAGCACTTAGAGGAGGTGTGAGGAGAAGCAGCGCCATGATCCCTGCAGAGTCACTTGGCCCCAGCCCAGCCCCTCTCTGCCCCTCTCA
>VWZF01003026.1:145376-166461 GCA_013396755.1 Sclerurus mexicanus
CCCCTCTCTGCCCCTCTCAGAGCCCCCCAGCCCAGCCCCTCTCTGCCCCTCTCAGAGCCCCCCAGCCCAGCCCAGCCCTGCTCTGCCCCTCTCAGAGCCCCCCAGCCCAGCCCAGCCCTGCTCTGCCCCCCTCAGAGCTCTCCTGTTATTTGTGAAACGCCTTTGGCACAGAATTTTCCATGTGGGAACACCGGGGCTCTTTCAGCCTTGGTTTGATGACCTCATTTACTTTCCCCACCCACCCTGGGGCTTGCGAGCAGAAGGAACGTGGTTCTCTGCTCATGTGAAAAGTTTTGCACCTTTGCTGGTCTGAACATGAGCTGTGGCCGAGCCCCAGCACCTCGTGCTGGGATCAGTCCCGTTTATTCGTCTTGCTCTGCTTTCCCAAACCCTTGGTCTCTCGGGAAGGGGAATGTTACGACCAGCAGGTATTTGCTGCTTGTGAGCGCTGGTCCCGTCACATTTCACCTGTGCCATTTTCTGGCTTCGGGCCGTGATCTCCCCACCCTCCCTGCCCATCTCCAGGTGTCCCCCACCTGTCAGTTCTGCCCACTGTGCTTCCCGAAGGAACATCCCGGACCCAGCGTGCTCTGGGTTCCCTGTGGTTCCTCAGGGCCTTTCCTCTGGGATGAGAGTGGCTCGTGCTGAGGCAGAACTCAGCTGTGGTTCACACAGTGAACTTTTGAGCTGATCTAAGGTTTGTCCTTTTGAGCAGCCCCAGAGTTGCCTCTTGCTTGTAACCCTGCTGCTGCTCCTGTCCCAGACTGCGGCGAGGGAAGGGATGAGGCATCCAGGGGTTGCCTGGACTGGCTGAAGAGGTGGGACAGAGTGAATGTCGTGAAGTCCAGGAAGGCCAAGGGCAGGTGCTGCGCCTGTACCGAGGCACTCGCAGCACAAACACAGCGTGGGGGGAATGGGTGGGGAGCAGCCCTGGGGAGAAGGGCTTGGGGTGGCAGGGGGTGAGAGGCTGGGCATGACCCACCCCAGAAACTCCCCATTTCCTGGCCTGATCCCACAGCAGGGGAGCAGGGAAGGGGAGATTCTGCCCCTCTGTCCCACTCAGGTGAGACCCCACCTGCAGAGCTGCCTCCAGCTCTGGGGCCCCAAGATAGGAAGTGCCAGGACGCAGGGAATGGCTTCCCACTGCCCCTGCCAGAGGGCAGGGATAGATGGGATATTGGGAAGGAATTCTTCCCTGTGAGGGTCGTGATGCCCCGGCACAGGTTGGGCAGAGAAGCTGTGGCTGCCCCACCCCTGGAAGTGTCCAAGGCCAGGTTAGATGGGGTTTGGAGCGACCTGGGCTGGTGGAAGGGTCCCTGCCCATGGCAGGCGGTGGGACTGGCTGGGCTTTAAGGCTCCTCGTCACCCCAACCCTCCTGGAATTCTACAGCTCTGACTCTGAACTTTAACTTCTAAAATGAGCAGGATGAAAAAAGGGAAAAAAGGAAGCAATCATAGAAATAAGGAGAAGAAATGCTGAAGCAGACTTTAAAGAAAATAAAGTCATATTAAAAACTCTGTGAGAGCAGGAGGGTTTGTGGTGTTGTTGCAGGTTCCCAGAAGATCGAAAAATGAAAACAAAATATGGAAAAATAGTGTAAGCTTTGGAATCCCGTGATGTGCAGGGGGTTCCCATTTTTAGGCATTAATGAGGTTTGCAGTTGGCAGGAGGATCACCAGTTCCGTGGTGGAGGATTTGGGAAGGCTCCAACTATGCAATATCTGCCACCAGGGTTATTTTTAAAAGCCTCTTTGTTGCCAGCCCTCCCCGGGGACCGGGCTCGTAGCGCGTTCCCTGTGAGGAGCTTTTCCAGCACGAGGGATCAGCTGGAGGACTTGGCTCCTTCTTCTCCTGCCACCCTTGTTTTCCTGCCATCTGTTTCAGCCCTGCCCCTCTCTGAGCTTGCAGCTTTTGTTTGCTGCGGGTGAACTTTGCAGGGCGAGTTTGCGGCGACGCTGCCAACCTGAGCTCGTCATGTGGAGTCACATCCCAGACTTTGGGCTTGAGAGCCCAGATTTTGTGGTTAATATCCGAGACTTTAGGGTTAATACCTGAGACTTTAGGACAGGGAATGCTTCACCCTGGCTGTGCTCCAAATGGGGGTTGAGGACCATCCCAGAGGCTTCTAATTGAGGATAAATCAAGAGGAAACTGAACTCCAGTGGGAAACTCATCGGGGGATACTGGAAGCAGACAGTGGAGTTCTCTCTCCAGCATGTTCTCTGGGGGGTCTGGCAAGGAGCAAGCCTTGGTTGTGCCAGGTTTAGAGTCCTCCCCATCACCCTTCGTGCTCTGCCTGGGGCCTCTGGGCCGGGCCGCTCTCCCCGTGCCACCCTCTCCCTTTCACGGAGCCCTTAATCCTTCGGGATCTCACCCGGCCACAACAATCCTCTGCCTTGTTCTCTCTGCTGGGGAGGGAGTGACGTCAGCCCTCGGTGAGGGTTCAGTGCAGCAACTTGTCCTTCTTCATGCAGGAACACGCTCCTTTATCCCCATCCATATTCCCCACAGGAATGCCTGGTTGCAGTTCCTTTGTCCTCATCCGTATTCCACAGGAATGTCTGGCTGCAGCTCCTTTATCCCCATCCATATCCCCCATAAAAATGCCCGGTTGCTGCTCCTTTATTCCCATCTGTGTTCTGCACAGGAATGCTTGGCTGCACCTGCTTTATTCCCATCCATATTCCCCGCAGGAATTCCTGGCTGCGGCTCCTTTGGCCTCCCTTGCTGTGCTCCACGGCAGTACCTGCGTGCCCTGGATCTCCTCCGTGTCCTGAGCGGACGTGGCTCGGCAGCTCCCAGAATGTTCCTTCTGCTCTCCCCTCCAGAAGTGTTACAATTACTGGCATTCGCTGTGTTTTCTTCCCTTTCCTGCTTTTATCCGAGCCTTTTTGTCCTCTCCCTGGCTCTCCCGTGGGGGTGGTTTTGTTTGCAGTGCCCAGACATTGCAGCCAAGTCCTGCAGGCTCGAACCCCCTTGGTGCCCCTCATCTCCTTCCTCCTCTTCCTCCGAAGGAACCCGAGGCCCCGCTGTGTCCCAGAGGGTTTTGTGTTTCTCTGCTGAGGCCGGGGGTGTCCCACGGTGTCACAGGACGGACTGAACTGCTCGGGTGCTGTGGCTTGGCTCTTCCTCGGGACCTCGTATTGGATCTGTGGCTGAACATCCCCCACCGGGGTCACAGGCTGGTCCTGAGGGTTTCCTTGGCCCTCCTGGAGCTGCTCTGCTAAGGCTCAGCTGGGAAAATGGGGAAATCACACCAAATTCATCCGAGCTGGGCTGATTCCTGCTGGGCACTGCTCCTGTCTGGCCCTGGAGGATTGCTGGATGCTGCTTCCAGACAGTCCTGGGTGCTCAGCCAGCACAGTCCATCATGTCTGGCTTGGACTGGTGGGCACTGGGAGCCTGTAACAGCAGGATGGGGAGCAGCACAGGAGAGAGTACAGCATTCCCGTGGGATGGGGTACAGGGAGGCCCTGGCACAGATTGAGCAGAGAAGCTGTGGCTGCCCCATCCCTGAAAGTGTCCCAGGCCAGGGTGGACGGGGCTTGGAGCGACCTGGGACAGTGGACCGTGTCCCTGCACATGGCAGGGGGTGGAATGAGATGAGTTTTAAGTTCCCACAGGATGGGGTATGGCATACCCAGGGGATGTGGTACAGGATGCCCATGGGATGGGGGACAGGGATCAGATGGGATGGGATGCCACATCCTCAGCGTCTTCTTGGACACCCCCTGCTCCCACCTTCCATCCCAAGCCCTCCAGGCTCCGCTCGCCTGGTGCCGGCTGGCACTGGGATCCTTCCCTTTCCTCCCGGGTTCTGCAGAGCTCTCTGACATCACGGCCACCACCTCCTGTCCCCGCGGTGGGGACGGGATCAGTGAATTTCCAGGGTACAGTTCAGACAGGGAGCAAAGCTCTGGGCTGGGGCCGACCCCAGGCTGTGTCACCTCCCAGGGCCCTGGGGGTAAAGCAAACATCACTCCATGTGCAGGAAACAGCTTCTCCCAGGAAATAACAACCCTGGCACTGCCCCGTCCAGGATCTCTCCTGGCTCTTGTCTGGGCAGTGGAAAAATACTCCTCTGTCCCTGTCCCGCAGCAGTGGCCGGAGAACAGGGATCCCAGTGTTTGCTCCAGCAGCTGCTGGGCAGGAGGGCAGGGCCGCCGTGGGCATGGAGGGGGGGAAAGGCCTCCAGCCCTCCCACCCATGGGCAGGGGCACTGGCCAGACAGAGGCTGCATTCCCTGCTCCACATCCCGCTGGGACGGGCAGGATCTTCAGGGATCCACAGGGATCACACAGGGACCCCTGGCTGTGGCTGCCAGGCAGGGAGCCCCTGGGGATGGACGGTGGCTTCCCACTGCCAGAGGGCAGGGTTGGGTGGGATAGTGGGAAGGAATTCTTGGCTGTGAGGGGGATGAGGCCCTGGCACAGGCTGGGCAGAGAAGCTGTGGCTGCCCCATCCCTGGAAGTGTCCAAGGCCGGGTTGGACGGGGCTTGGAGCAACCTGGGACAGTGGAAGGTGTCCCTGCCCATGGCAGGGGTGGCACTGGATGGTCTGTAAGGTCCCTTCCAACCCAGGCCATCCTGGGGTTTGATGATTCTGTGAGGGACAGTTCAGTGACAAGGGCTTGGTGCTGTGGATGCCCCTCATGCCCTGGACGGGAGAGCTCTGCCTCTGCCCATCCTGCTCTGCAATCCCTGACTATTTCCCTCCCTGTTCTCCTTGTCCCCAGAGCACAGCTGGGCACCACGTTGGCTTTCCTGGCTGACTGACCGGCCCAGCTCTGCTCCTTCCTCGAGGCTGCTCCAGCCTGGCCCCGTGCTGGGCACTGGCTCCCCGTGGCTGTGCCAGTGCCAGAGCTCATCCTGCCCTGTGCCGGTGCCTCCTCACCGTCAGCTGCTCGAGCACTGGGGCGGCATTGGTGCTGACGCTGTGGTTTTGTGAGAGCCAGGATCAAATGCTTCACTGGAATCAAAATATGTTCCATCTCCTGTGTTCCTTTCACCTGCTCGTTGTGTAACAGGATCGCAGGGACAGAACAGGTTTGTCTGGCACCGAGGAATCCGTGGGAGGAGCTGCCCTGCCGTGGGCACCGTGGGTGTCCCCAGCCCTCCTGTCCCAGCCCTTGGTGCTCCTCACATGGGGACAATTCCAGCTGCAGAGGGACAGGTGGATTTGTCACCAGCCAGGGCTGCTGCTGGTCCCAGTCCCCTCCTTGGGGACAGAGGGGCTGCTGCTGGTCCCAGTCCCCTCCTTGGGGACAGAGGGGCTGCTGGTGGTCCCAGTCCCCTCCTTGGGGACAGAGGGGCTGCTGGTGGCCCAGCTGGTGCTGAAGGGGCCCTGGAAGCAGAGCTGGCAGTGG
The DNA here is from genome assembly GCA_013396755.1 of Sclerurus mexicanus. Taxonomy (NCBI): domain Eukaryota; kingdom Metazoa; phylum Chordata; class Aves; order Passeriformes; family Furnariidae; genus Sclerurus; species Sclerurus mexicanus. The sequence continues at coordinate 150,743 of VWZF01003026.1, forward strand.
AGCCTGGCGTCCTGCAGTGTGTTGCTCCAGCCCCTTGGCTCAGGGGGTCCCGTGGGCTCTGCCTGCACTGCCACTCCCTGTCCCTGTCCCTCGGTGACCTGCAGGACACAGCTCAGGTGTCCCTGACTGGGGCCTCAGCCCTCTCAACTTATTTTTTTCCCTTTCCCTTGTTTTCCAAAGCGATTTCTGTGTTGCAACAGCCACCCCTGCCCTGCCCGGGGCCACAGCAGGGGGAGGAAGAGGGGGCACGGCCTCGGTCAGGGCCAGGGGACCAGGTCTGGGGGAAGACAGGGAGCCCAATGCCAGCAGCCCCCACAGGGGCACCCCTGTCCCTGCTGCCCGTGGGGTGTCCGCGTGTCTGGCACCCCCAGATCCCGAGCCCTGACCAGTCGGCCACAGCCCTCCCTGTCCCCGGCTCATGGGACACCAGGGCAGGGGGGCCGGGCTGGGATTGACTCTGAAGGGCTTTTTCCAGGCCCTCTGTGTTCCCTGCCCAGCTGAGTGGTCCAGCAAATCCCGCCAAGGGGGCAATATTGTGGTGGCACGAGCAGTGGGAGAATCAGTGCACACAGGGAGTGGAGAATCAAGGAATCATGGAATGGTTTGGGTGGGAAGGGACCATACAAACCTCCCTGCCATGAGCAGCAGAAAAGCCTCTTCCCGTTGCTCATGCCCTGTTCCTGCCTGGTCCCACAGCTGCTCTCCCAGCCCCAGAGTCACATCCCTGAGCCCGTTCCTGTTCCTGCCTGGTCCCACAGCTGCTCTCCCAGCCCCAGAGCCACATCCCTGAGCCCGTTCCCATTCCTGCCTCATCCCACAGCTGCTCTCCCAGCCCCAGAGTCACATCCCTGAGCCCATTCCTATTCCTGCCTGGTCCCACAGCTGCTCTCCCAGCCCCAGAGCCACATCCCTGAGCCCGTTCCCATTCCTGCCTCATCCCACAGCTGCTCTCCCAGCCCCAGAGCCACATCCCTGAGCCCATTCCTATTCCTGCCTGGTCCCACAGCTGCTCTCCCAGCCCCCTGAGCCTGTTCCCGTGTCTGGTTTGGCCCTCGTTGACGAGAAAAGCTCAAAAGCGAGTGATTTATTGGAAGCTGCAACCCGATCCTTGGTAACACTCCAGAGCCTTGTCCCCAGTGGTCGCTCTGGGCTGGGCCCAGCGCTGGCCAAGCACTTTCTGGAAGTGGTGCCCACCAGCAGCAGCACCCGGAGCTGCCGGGAATGCCGGGAGGGTGAAGAGGGATAACCAGGGCCAGTGCCTCTTGTCCCGGGCAGGCTGTGTGGATAATGCCACGTTTATTTATTCACGGAGGCCGTCCCAGAGCTCGGAGCTGCAGCAGCTGTTGGGGATCAGTTTTATTCTCCCTCGGCACAAAAGGGAGCACGTTCGGGTCTGCACGGAGCGGGGGGTGTTCTCCCCCCGCCGGCCTCTCTGGCCTTCCCACCACGTTCCAGAGCATCCCGGATCCCAGCAGATCCACTGCCCGAGCACTGGGATGCCCCTTGGGCTCAGAGAGCAGCTCCTTCAGGGCTGGAGGGACCCCCCGAGCTCCTGCTGCGGGTCCTCAGAGCGACATGGGCTTCGAGGTCCCTCCAACCCAAACTGTTCTCTGACTCCGTAACAACTCTGTGATTCCCGTGCTGGCTCTGTGTGCCACTGGGAGGCTGCCGGGATCACTGGGAGGCTGCTGGGATCACTGGGAAGGCTGTGGCCGGCGGGGCCAGCCGGAGCTGTCAGTGCTGGGCTTTGTGTGCAGCACGTGGAGCCGGCGCCGGGCAGAACAAGGCACAGAGGTGCTTTGTGTGCCCGCAGCAGCAGCTCCGCCACGAACTACCCCGGCGGGCCCTGCTAATGAGCTGGGGGTGCTGAGCGCCCGTGCCCGCCCCGAGTCCTGGTGGGATCAGTCCCGAGGGTGGGATGAGCCCTGAGAGCCAGGTGAGCCCCGAGCCCCAGCAACCCCCCAAGCCCTGGCAGCAGAATGAGACCTGGCAGTGGGATGAGCCCCAGCAGAGACATGAGCCCTGGCAGTGGGACGCCACTTACCTGCCCCAGGAGCAGCAGAACAATTCCCCTTTTCATCTGGCTGCCTGTGCCGTGGCACTCGGAGTGGGCACCGTGCCCCTGCCCCGGCTGCCAGGGCCCGAGGGGGGTTACAGCCCTGGCCATGAAATGCCCCCTGCTCCCACAGGGATGCTTTGGCACAGGAAGCGGGTCGGGATGCAGCAGGTCGGGATGAGCAGGTCGGGATGCAGCAGGTTGGGATGAGCAGGTTGGGATGCAACAGGCACCGCTGCTGGAGGCAGAAGCTCAGCCCTGGGGAGGGGATCAGAGCCAGGTGGCTTGGAGCAGCTTTTACCTGGGCTGGAGCCAGGATCCGTCGTTCCTGCCTGGTCTGAGGTCAAGCTGGGTCCATGCAGGATGTCACCTGTGGAGGTGACACCTGCAAAGCCGCTCTCCACGAGGACCTGGGATGGGGAACTGCGACCTCTGGGGATGGGAAATGCTTGGACAGAACCCAGGGCTGGGGGGCTGCACCCAGGCTCCACAGGACACTGAGAGAGATGACGTTGTGGCTTTGTTATGGTCAGAACTTCGGATTTTCCCTGCCCAACGTGGCTCCCCCACGGCTGCCGGGATGTGGGGTCACGGGGGTCACTGCAGGAGTGGGGTTGGCAGGTGACTGTCACCACTGGCTTCCTGCTGGGCTGGAAAGGCCAGAGGGGCTGGGCTGAGACCTGCTCGGAAGGGCTGGTTCTGCTGCAGCCTCTGGCCTGGAGCCTGTGCAGTGACAGGGCTCCCACAGGTGGGACAGGCTGGGGGTTTGCTCCAGGCTCTGGTTCCCAGCCAGAGCCTCTTCTGTGGCCACTTCAGGGACCTTAATTCAGTCAAAAACTGGTTTATAAGACACGTTGCCATGGCAGGGAGTGTAAGAGCATGGGGACTTTGCTCTTCTTGAGCAGGAATCGGCTTTCAGTACAATTTATTTATTTATTATTTTGTTAGTTAGTTAGTTATGTATTTACACTGGGGACAGTCAATCATTCCAAAAGCACCATTGGTCTGTCAGTGACATGGAGGAAACTGTGCAGCAAAGGTGCATTCACAATTTACTCTCCAAAGTAGTGGGTTCCTGTGGTCAGAAAAGCTCTGAATTAGTTCCCAGTACTGTTGGAGGTGGGTCAGATAAACCAGTCAGATAAACCAGTGAGGTGTGTCTCCGACCAGGCTGGAACGAGCCATTCTTGTGGCACCTGAAGAGAAAAGCAAATGGATTTTACTTTGAGGGTTGTCTGTGGAGCAGGTGGTGCTGTCCTGTCCTCTCCTGCAGGCTGAGGTGCCCCCGACCACCCCATCCCCCAGCACATCCCTCAGGGGGGTCTCACAACTTCCCGTGCCCACAGGTGAACCAGGGGAACATGCCAGGCATCCAGAGCACCTTCCTGGCCATGGACACGGAGGAGGGTGTGGAGGTGGTGTGGAATGAGCTGCTCTTCACTGACAAGAAGGCCTTCAAAGCACATGAGGTGAGTGACCCCCACGAGGGGTGGTCCTGAGATCCCCCAGCACCTGCCCGGGCACTTGCAGTGGGCACTGTGGGGCACAGCCTGGCAGGGTGGGCTCCTGCCCTTCCCTTGTGCCTTCCCTTGGTTATCCCTCAAAGGCAGCTCCAGTGCCCCCAAACCAGTGTCCTTGTGACCAGGACACAGCCCCTCCCCAGCTCTCAGAGGCATCCTGTCACATCCCAGGACCCACCTCACCTGTCCCCTCTGTGTCCCCAGGAGAAAATCAAGACCATGTTTGAGCAGCTGGTGCTGGTGGATCACCCCAACATCGTGAAGCTTCACAAGTACTGGCTGGACGTGAAGGACTCGAAGGCACGGGTAGGGCGGTCCCGGGGGGCTCAGCACCTGTGGGTCCCCGGGGGGAGCAGTGTGGGGGTCCCAGCTCTGCTCCTCACCCCCTCCCAGGGCTCCCCTTCCCTCTCCTGGGACCTGCCCCCAGCAGCCCTTCACCCATGCAGGGCCAGGGGGAGCTGATCCCTCTCTTCCCTCTTCCCAGGTCATCTTCATCACGGAGTACGTGTCCTCAGGGAGCCTCAAACAGTTCCTGAAGAAAACCAAGAAGAACCACAAGGCCATGAATGCCAGGGTAGGTTCCCGGTTGTGCCCAGAGGTCCCAGGTGAAGTGGGTGGCTCCAGTGGCACAGGGAGGGTCTCTGGGACCTTCCAAGGCAGGGCAGGTGTGTGTTGTTGCTCCCTGGGTCACCCATGGGCCAACTGCTGGGGAGGTGGCTGAAGCAAGAGCAGAACTTCCCCACGGGAACCCAAACTGGATCCTGCTGATCCCAAGGTGGAACCCCACTGGGAGTGGCTGTGGTGAGTGACACTGTCCCAGGGAGCTCCAAGTGCTCTGGATGTTCCCACCACCCTCAGCCAGGGCCAGTGGCTGGGACAGGGGACAAGAGACACTTGCAAACCCACTGCCCAGGTGTGGCGTGAGGACCCTGAAGATGATCCAGTCCCATCCCCTGCCATGGACAGGGACAGCTTCCAGTAGACCAGGTTGCTCCAAGCCCTGTCCAACCTGGTCTTGGTCACTTTCAGGGACGGGGCAGCCACAGCTTCTCTAGAAATTCCATTGCAGCCCCTCACCACCCTCCCAGGGAAGAATTTCTTCCCAATATCCCATCTAACCCTGCCCTCTGTCCATGGGAAGCCATTCCCCCTTGTCCTGGCACTCCAGGCCTGTGTCCGAAGTCCCTCCCAGCTCTCCTGCAATTTTGAGCCTTTGCTGGGGTCCTCTGAACAGGGGAGAGGGGTCTGCTGTGGTGGGACAGAGTGGGATCCATCCCTGAGCCTCAGCAGGGCATGTCCCTGTCCCTGGGAATGGATGGGAAGGATCAGCTGGGGTAGGAAGAACCCTGAGCCTCAGCAGGACACAGAGGGGTGTCCCTGTCCCTGGGAGTGGGTGGGAAGGACCCAGCCTGGCAATGGGATGCCCATGGGTATCCCGGCTGACAGTGAGCTCTGATCCTTCTCCAGGCTTGGAAGCGCTGGTGCACCCAGATCCTCTCGGCTCTCAGGTACGGCTGAGCCCTCCCCTGGCTCTCTCCCCTGTCCTGGGGGGTCCCTGGGGGGTCCCTGGGGGTCCTGGCTGTGCTTAAGACTCCCCTGTGCCCCCCCAGCTTCCTGCACTCCTGTGAGCCCCCCATCATCCATGGCAACCTCACCAGCGACACCATCTTCATCCAGCACAACGGGCTCATCAAGATCGGCTCAGGTGGGCTCAGCGCCGGCTCCCACTCGGCTCCTGTGGGAAAACCGTGGGAATGTCCGGGTTGAGCCATCCCAGCTGGGAATGGGATCTGAGCACTGCCCAGGGTGGCTCTGGAAGGGTCAGCTCAGGGCTCAGGAACTCCCAGGGAACATGTGGGGAAAAGGGGGGAAGGACCTTTGGGCCATGGGAACGCACAGGATGCCCTTGAATCCACTTCTGGAACAATTCTGGGCGAGAGCGGGAAAGGTTTGTGCAGGGAAGTGTGAGGAAGGGTGTGTTGGTGGGGAAGTGTGGGCAGGGGAGGACAGGGAGGGGAGGGACAAGGGCAGGTACAGGCAATGCCAGCTCCGCTCTGAGGGGTCCCAGGGGGTCTCAGGACAGGCACAGGGGCCGTGCGAGGGGCTCCCGGCTGGGTAGGAGGGCCAGGACCTGGGGGGTCCCTCCAGGGGTCCCTCCCAAACCTTGGTGTTCCCCTCTCTCCTCCTCGTGCCCCCTCTCCGTCCCTCCTGCCCGCCTGGCTCCGGACCATGGATGCTCTGGCAGTTTGGCACCGGGTGTTTGCCAATGGTGAGTGTCCCGCAGCACATCCCCTGCCCCCGGGGAACCCCCCTGCGGGCCCTGAGCACCCCCAGAGAGGCACTGGGCACGGGAGGGGTCCTGGGCTCTGTGGGTCCGGGGGGACCTTTATCCTTCAGGGAATTGCTGCTCCTGGATGGGAGCAGGGTGGTCTCCAGGGGGAGTCTGGGGGAGACACACAGACCACCCCCCACCCCGCTCAGAGCCCCCTGGGTGGGCAGGGGCACACACAGACCCCTTTGGAAGCCCCTGGGTGGGCAGGGGCACACACAGACCCCTTTGGAACCCCCTGGGTGGGCAGGGGCACACACACAGACCCCCTCAGAGCCCCCATTGAACATGTTCCTCCCCAGCCCTCCCGGACGACCTGAGAAGCCCCATCAGGATTGAGAGGGAAGAGCTGCGGAACCTCCACTTCTTCCCACCGGAGTACGGCCGTGAGTGGGGGCTGTGCTGGGGGGAAACACAGCCCTGAGTGGGGGCTGTGCTGGGGGAAACACAGCCCTGAGTGGGGGCTGTGCTGGGGGCAAAGCTGTGCCTGGGGGAATGTCTGGGTTTAGTGATCCCAGTTGGGAATTGGATCCCAGCACACCCAGGGGTGGCTCTAAAGGGGTCAGGGCTCAGGAACACCCAGGAGCACATGGGGAAAAGGGGGGAAGGACCTTTGGGCCGTGGGAAAGCTCAGAATTCCTTGGATCCCCTCCTAGAATAATTCTGGGCAAGTTTGAGGGGAATAATGGGAAGGGCTTGTTAGGGAAGTGGGGGGAAGGGTGTGGGCAGGGGAGGGCAGGGGTGGTGGGACAGTGGGCATGGCAGGACAGTGGCACCAGAGCACTGGGGACAGCAGGATGGGGTGGTGGGACACCAGGGACAGCAAGACAGGGGTGCCAGGACACCAGGACCAACAGGAGGGTGGCCCTGGGGCACTAGAGGTGACACGACAGGGTTGTCAGCACACTGGGCATGGCAGGACAGGGGTGGTGACACTCAGAATGGCAGGATGGTGGCACTGGGGTGCTGGGCGTGGCAGGACATGGACAGTGGGATATGGGGGACAGCGGGACGGTGACACTGGGGCTGGCAGGACGGGGACACCAGGACACTGGGGTGGCACAGTGGTGGCACTGGGAGCCTGGGGACAGCATGCTGGTGGCACTGGGGCACCAGGGCTGGCAGAATGGGGCCGGTGGAACACCGAGGGCAGGGCAGGGCAGGTGTCCGGAGAGAGGCACCCGCAGGGATGGGGCAGGTGGAGGGTCCCAGGTGAGGGGCCAGGCCCCACATGGCCCTGCCCTGACGTGTCCCGGCCCTGTGTTCCAGAGAAGACGGACGGGACGGCCGTGGACATCTTCTCCTTCGGGATGTGTGCACTGGAGGTGGGACGGGGCGGGCGCTGGGAGCCTCTGTGCTGGGGAGGGGGGGGTGGCTCCTGCTGGGGCTGCTGTGGCAACAATGGTCTGGGGGCGTCCCAGGGGGCTCCGTGCCCTTGACCCTGTTCTGGGGGTGTCCCTTGTCCCTGCCCTGTCTGGGGGTGTCCCTTTTCCAGGAATGTCCCTTGGCTGGGCGTATCCCTGGTCCCTGCCCTGTCTAGGGGTGTCCCTTGTCCCTGCCCTGTCTAGGGATGTCCCTGCTCCCTGCCCTACCTGGGGGTGTCCCTTTTCCAGGAATGTCCCTTGGCTGGGAGTGTCCCTTGTCCCTGCCCTGCCCAGGGGTGTCCCTTGTCCCTGCCCTGTCCAGGGGTGTCCCTGGTCCCTGCCCTGCCCGGGGGTGTCCCTTGGGAAGGCCCCATGGATCTGGGTTCCCTCCCGCTCCCCAGATGGCCGTGCTGGAGATCCAGACCAACGGGGACACGCGGGTGTCGGAGGAGGCCATTGTGAGAGCCCGGCATTCCCTGGATGATCCCAACATGAGGGTGAGTGTGGCCGGATGGCCTTGGGGGCCCTGCTGTGTGTGGTGCATCCTTTCTGGGTGTAAATCCCATCCTACATCCCTCCTGGGGGTAAATCCCATCCTACTTCCCTCCTGGGTGTAAATCCCATCCTACTTCCCTCCTGGGTGTAAATCCAAATCCATTATCCCTCCTGGGTGTAAATCCCATCCTGAGTCCCATCCTTTGATCCCCTCCATCCTCCGCTGGACCCACCTCATCCCCCCCCTTCCTCTTCCTTTGGCCAACCTCCAAAACATCCCCTAATGAGTTTGGTGCGTTCCCCAGATTCTCTTGTTTGATCTCAGAATTCCTGCAGGCTTCCCACAGAAAATCCTGCCCCCTCGGATCCCACGGTCCCGTGTTTGCACGAGTCCTGGGGAGTCTCTGAGGGCCTCTGGGGGAGGGTGTTCCCAGGGGTCTGCTCTGGGGGTGCCCACCTGGCACCCTTGGGATCGTTTTGGGGTCTGTCCTGGGTATCCTGGCCTGATCCCTGTCAGCAGCAGGGCAGGAGGGGCAGCAAATCAGGGTTTTCTGCTGTCAGTGAGCAGCAACTGGGAGATCCCTCCTGTCCCACTGCTCATCCTGCCCTTTGCCTGCTCCCACCACCACATTCCTGCTGGCTGCTCTCCTGGGGCTGCTCCTGGGGCTGCTCCTGGTCCTGCAGCCTTTTCTGGGATCACACATGGGATGAGGCTTAGTGGGGACCCTCTGCCCAGGCTGTTGGGGGGTGTCCAGTGTCTTCTTCCTACCTGGAGCTCCCCTGGGTCTCCCTGCCCTGGGGCTCCCACTGCAGAAACAGCCCCTTGGATCTGCTTCCCAGGAAGTTGTATGGGCAACAGTTTGGCCCCGAGCCCAGGGCAGTGCCCGTCTCCTGTGCTGGCACTGCCGGGGTATCCCAAATCCCAGGGCAAGCTCTGGGGCCCCCAGTACGGGACATTGAGGGGCTGGAGCCTGCACAGGGAAGAGAATGGAGCTGGGGAAGGGTCTGGACAAACCAGGAGCGGCTGAGGGAGCTGGGGGGGCTCAGCCTGGAGAAAAGGAGGCTCAAGGGGAAACCTTCTGGCTCTGCAAGTCCCTGCCAGGAGGGGGGAGCCGGGGGATCGGGCTCTGCTCCCAGGGAACAGGGACAGGAGCAGAGGGAACGGGCTCAGGCTGGGCCAGGGCAGGGGCAGGTTGGACATGAGGAGGAATTTCTTCCTGGAAAGGGTGGTCAGGCCTTGGCAGGGACTGCCCAGGGAGGGTTGGAGTGCCCAGCCCTGGAGGTGCCCAAGGCAGGACTGGCCGTGGCACTGAGTGCTCTGGGCTGGGGGACAACGTGGGCATCGGGCACAGGGTGGGCTCCGTGGGCTGGCAGGGCTTTGCCAACCTCAGATTTCCTGGCATTCAGTGAAATGCAGCTGTGAGAGGAGCTGGGGCCAGAGCAGGGAATGTCCTGCTCCGCTCCAGCCCTTGCTCTGACCCCCAGGAGTTCATCCTGTCCTGCCTGACCCTGAACCCTGACAAGCGCCCGACCGCCAACAACCTGCTCTTCCACCGGGTGCTCTTCGAGGTGCATTCCCTGAAGCTCCTGGCAGCCCATTGCTTCATCAACCACCAGTGTGAGTGTCCTGGCACCACCCGCGAGTGTGGGCTGGGGGTCTTATCCCATGCAGACAGGCTGGGAGAGCTGGGAATGTCCACCCTGGAGAAGAGAAGGCTCTGGGGAGACCTGAGAGCCCCTTCCAGTGCCTAAAGGGGCTCCAGGAGAGCTGGAGAGGGACTTGGGACAAGGGCCTGGAGGGACAGGACACAGGGATTGGCTTCCCACTGCCAGAGGGCAGGGATAGATGGGATATTGGGAAGGAATTCTTGGCTGTGAGGGGGATGAGGCCCTGGCACAGGCTGGGCAGAGAAGCTGTGGCTGCCCCATCCCTGGAAGTGTCCAAGGCCAGGCTGGAGCAACCTGGTCTAATGGAAGGTATCCCTGCCCATGGCAGAGGGTGGGACTGGAGGGGCTTTAAGGTCCCTTCCAACCCAAGCCATCCCGTGATTCCCTGTGCAGAGCCTGGGGAGGGAGACAGCGACTCAGCCCTTCCCGGGGGTCTGGGCAGCAGATTGCACCTCCCAGGACCCCCCGGCTCACCCCCTTCTCTGCCTCTGCCCCAGATCTGATGCCAGAGAACGTGGTGGAGGAGAAGATAAAGGAGCTGGACCTGAACATGGTGATGGCCGAGATCCGGAGAGAGGGTCGGCCCGGAGCCCAGTGGAGGTGAGGGTGGGGGGAAGATCCCACAGCTGGGAGCCCGGGCTGTGCTTGCAGCCTGGAGATCCCAGTTCCATAGCCTGGTAATCCAGCCTGGAGATCCCAGTGCCAGGGCCCAGCCATCCTGCACACCCCTCCTGCCTTCCCTGAGCCCTCCTGTCCTGTTCCTCCCCCAGGTACTCGGAGGTCTCCTTCCTCGAGCTTGACAAGTTCTTGGAGGACGTCAGGTGGGTTGAAGGTGGTTCTGGCCGTGCTGTGCCTGCCCGGCTCTGCTCCCAGCTCTGCTCCCAGTTCCCTGGGAGCCTGGAGCCAGGATGGGGCACACATGGAGTGTCTGTCCCATCCATCAGAGGTGCTCGATGTGTTGTCCCCACTGTGCTCCCCATCCCTGCTCCGTGGACTTCCAGGACCTCTGCCAGGGACAGGGCTCAGCTCTTTGTCCTCCCTCTGTATCTGCACCAGGAACGGGATTTACCCCCTGATGAACTTCGCTGTCTCCAGACCCCACGCCCTCCCACGTGTGCTCTCCCAGCCCCAGGAGGACCCCCAGAAAGCCAAGACTCCCACCCCAGAGCCCTTTGATGTGGAGACCAGGAAGGTAAGGTCAGATCCAGGGGAAAGCTTCTCCACCAGGAGTAGGAGGCTGTTCTCCATCCCCGACAGCTGCAGGAACTCCTCTCCTGCTATCCCGTTATCCATGGCCCAGGTGAGAGCTGGGAGAGCCCCAGGCTGGAGCTCCTGGGCTCCGTTCCACCTGGGACCCTCTGGAGCAGCCCCACTGCCCTCAGCCCTTTGGCTCTGCCTTCCCTGTTCCCACTCCTGTCCCCTGCCCCTCACTGGGATGCGGGTCTGGAATGCCATCCTTGGTGACACTGGCAGGTGCCAGCCAGGCTCAGGCCCCGCTCAGGGGGCACAGCCCCAACCCTGGAGGTCGTTGTGGGGGTTATGGCCTCAGGTTGTGCCAGGGAAGGATGAAATTGGATCAGATCCCATGGGATATCTCCCTTCCAGGGTCCAGCAGCAGCAGTCCCTCCTCGTTCTGCTGGGAACCAGCTCCTAGGGAACTTCTCCAGGACTTTGTCTTCCTGCTCAGGGCTTGGGGTCCTTGGGAGCCCAGGGGGGGGGATGAGACACATTGGGACTGGGAATGTGAACCATGGGATCCCTTTGCCATGGGATATGAGCTGCTTTTCCAGCCAGTGCCCCGAGGGCAGCTCGGCAGGTGCCTCACCTGCCTGACCAGTGTGTCCCACCAGCCTTTCCCAGTCTGACCAGGAATCTCAGGGTCCATGGAAACTTGCAGCTGGACAAGCTGCAAATCCCAAAGGAGCAGCTGCACTGCAGAGCCTGTGGCTGCTCTGGGAGTGCTGGGACATGGACACCGGATGGACCCAGGGAGGTCTTTGTCACAATGGGGAACAGTGGACCAGGGGCAGAGGGAGGTCACAGGGTCTCCCTGGAGGACTTAAACCAGCCGGGCAGAGGAGGAACAGCCGGCTCTGGATTCACTGCTGGCCTTGTTTGGAGCTGGGACAAGAGACCCACTGATGTCCCTTCCCACCTCATGATTCCCAGATCATGGACATCAGGGAATCCAATGAAAATTCCTCCTTGGAAGGGCTGTCCAGCCCTGGCACAGGGGGGAGTCCCCATCCCTGGGGTATTTAGGATCCCTGTGGATGTGGCACTTGGGGACGTGGGCAGGGCTGGCCCTGGCAATGCTGGATGGGCTCAGAGGCTTTCCCAACCCAAACCATTCCATGATTCCATGATTCTCTGCTCTCTCTGGTTTCCCTTTGCCCAGACAACAGGACTTCTGGTGTGTCCCATTTTCATGGGAGCTTGGAGCTGACATCAGTAAAATGCTGTATTTATCCAACACATTGGGATATTCTGCCATCCAGTGTGGGCTTTCCAAAGGAAAATCCAAGTGTCATTTCAATAGTAGTCAGGATTTCGGTTTCACTCTTTTGCTGCTTTCAGGATGTTTGTGCCCATCCCATAAGGGCGGGATCAAGACTAAAACCCAACCCAGAGTTTGGGCAGAGCTTTAGGGGGAAGCTGCTCCTGGCAGGTGGAGCCGAGGAACTTCTCCTGGTTGTAAAGGTGTCCCGGAATTCGGTCCCTGACCCGCTCAGCCCCCTCCCCATCTGCTGCCAGTGCCAGGGCTCCTGGCTGGATTCACCCCCAGCTGTTCCCACAGAAACGTGGGGAGCAGCGGATGGCCAGACTGGCAGCTGGAATATGGGGTTTCAGTAGGAATTCCAGAGCCCTGCTGAGCGACAGGGAGCCAGGGGGCTGCGTCCAGGCTGATCCCGATTTCCCCTCTCCCAGGTGGTGCAGATGCAGTGCAACCTGGAGCTCAACGAGGACAAATCCCAGTGGCACGTGAGTGTCGACCCCGCATCCACTTGAGGCACTGGGAGCGTGCTGGTCCCTGCTCCCAGAGGACTGGGAAATAGGAATGGGAAATGGGACTGGGGAATGGGAAACCTGACTGGGATGTCAGAGTGGGAAATGGGACTGGAAAACTGGACTGGGGTGTCTGACTGGGAACTGAGACTGGGAAATGGAACTGGGATATCTCACTGGGAAATCTGACTGGAAAGTCAGACTGGGAATTGGGACTGGGATATCTGACTGGGAAGTGGGGCCAGGAAATCAGACTGGGAAATGAGACTGAGATACCTGAGTGGGAAATGGGACTGGGACTGTTCTGGCACCCAGAGCCCTCACTCCTGTCCCTGTACAACAAAAGAAGCCCCGAAGAAGCACAAACCACTGGAGGAGGCAGCTCCCGCGTCCCTCCCGCAGAGCTGGGGTGGGAAGGGCTCTCCCAGGGTGGGAAGGGCTTTCCTGGGACCTGAAGGGCTCTCTCCTCTCTCCACAGCTCACGCTCCTGCTCATCCTGGAGGACAAACTGCACCGGCAGCTCAGCTACGACCTCCTGCCCAGTAGGTTCACGCAGGGAACGTGGGCTGTGGGTGCGGGGGTCCCTGTTGCCCTGTCAGGATTGGGCTCAGAGTGTGCTGGACACAGAGTGTTTCCATGGCCAGCTCTCCTCTCCTCAGTCCTTCCCTTATTCCCCTCCCCTCTCCCCAGGGGAGCAGAGTTAATCCCAGTGTCCGGGTGGTGCCAGCTCGTGTCCACTTGGACCCTGCCCTTGTGCCTCTGGAATGTGGGAGTGACCTGCACGTGCAGTGAGAGTGGGGAGGGCAGGGAATGGCAAATCCAGTGGATCCAGTGGCCAATCCAGACCTGCATTTCCCCTCAGGAATCACGGTGGACAGTCCTTGGGGTCACAGCAATGAACTCTTCCTCATTCCCAGCCCTGGCACAGCCTCCACGACCCCTTTCCGAAGGGAAGGAGGACCCTCCTCTGAGGGAGCCATGTTGTTCCAGGGAAAGGAGCAGGTCCAGGGTCCTTCCCAGAATATCAGGAGCCTCTGGAGGCCGTGCAGCCAGAGTTCCTGGGCTGCCCCACAGCCAAAACTCCCACAGAAAGCTTGGGAATGGTGTCTGGGAGCTGCTGCTCCTCCAGCCCCTTGTGGTTTCCATCACAGGCTGTGACCTGGTGCTTTCCCTGCTGAGCCAAACTAAAAGCTCCCCAAGTGGCACATTCCCCAGAGCTGTGTTTTGGGAGGTTGGGAACCTTGTTCCCCTCCAGGCCCTGCCCAGCTCCTTGCCCTGTTCCCATGGGATGAGCAGTCCATTGTGCTCCAGGCTGGGAGCGGCTCTTCCAGGAGCTCCAAGAGCTGCATCAACATTCCTGTTCTCCCCTTCCTTGTCTCCACAGCTGACAACTCCAAGGATTTGGCCACAGAGCTGGTGCATTATGGATTCATCCACGAGGTGAGGCACTGCTCCCCTCAGAAGCCCCGTGCTCCTCCTATTCCCAAATCCGTGGGACACCTGGGGGCAGCGGCAGCGCCTCCAGCACCAGCCCCTGGCAGCCTTTCCTGGGTTTCTGCTCCCTCTGGACTCTGCTCCTGCCTGGCTCCAGGGGCTGTTCCAAGGGGGCAACCCCCTTGTGAGAGCAGGTTAATTCCATGGAGCTTAAATGATTCTGAGTGTGAGAACCAGGGGAGCCCTGAGGGAAGGAGGCTCATTCCTTCCTTAAGGAACCACAAAATCATTTAGGTGGGAAAAGACCTCCAAAAATATGGAGCCCAACCATCAACAGAACACAGTCAAGGCCACCCCTGTCCATGTCCCCGAGTGCCACATCCACAGGGATGTTCAGTCCCCCCCGGGATTAGGACCCCCCTGCTGTGCCAGGGCTGGACAGCCCTTTCCAGGGGGAATATTCCCAATATCCCACCTGACCCTCCCCTGTTCCCTCTCCTCCTGTCCCTGTTCCCTGGGAGCAGAGCCCAACCCCTCTGGCTCCCCCCTCCTGTCCAGGGAGCTGCAGAGCCAGAAGGTCCCCTCTGAGCCTCCTCTTCTCCAGGCTGAGCCCCCCCAGCTCCCTCAGCCAGTGCTGGTGCTGCAGACCCTTCCCCAGCTCCATTCCCTTCCCTGGACACACTCCAGCCCTTCCATGTCCTGTACTGGGGGCCCCAGAGCTGCCCCAGGGTTTGGGATGCCCCAGCAGTGCCAGCACAGGGGGAGAGGCTCTGCCCAGCTCCGGGTGGGCTCACGGGAGGCCGGAGGTGTCCGGGACAGCCCAGCAACGGGAGCTGTTGGCCCATTTGGATTTCAGGACGACTGTGAAAAGCTGGCCACGTTCCTGGAGAGCGCCTTCCACAAGCACCGCTCGCCACCCCTGTGAGCCCCGAGGGACACGATTCCCCGCTCCCAGGGGACGGATGTGCTGGACTGGAGGGAACTGGGGGGCTCCCGAGCCACCCCCCTGCGGCAGGACTGAGCTCCAGGCCGAGCCTGAGCCGAGGGGGCTTTGCCTGAGCCGTGCTCTGGGGAGCCCACAGAGGACTCGGCAAACACAGGGAATTCCATCCCTGCGCTTCAGGACTGAGCAGGAGCCCGTGTTCTCCCGGAGCAGCAGTCGAGGGCAGGTGTGGGGCACTGGGCAGCACCCCCTGCAGCCTCTTCCCGCTGGAACCCGCAGGAACCCCCGAAAGGATCCGTTTCCCTCTGGGAATGATCAGCTTTTCCTGCTGGAGCTGGTTTTTTCCGCTTTGCCATCTGGTGGAACTTGCCGAGGGGAGGAGAGGAGCAGGCTTGGAAAGCTCTGGGATGGCTTCCCATCTGCCACATTCCAGTCCCGATCCCAAATTTCTGCTGGTTTAAGGTTTTCTCCGTGCTCAGAATCCTTGGTGTGAGCTGGACGAGATACGGCTTGAGAGGTGATTCCAGAAATCCCGCCCCACCAGCTGGATCCAGACATCCAGGAACCTTGCTGGTGCTCCCTCGTCACTCACCAGTTCCTCTCAGAGCTCCCAAAGTCCCTCGGGATCTCTGGGGGAAAGCCCTGATGCCTCTGCCAGCCTCTTCTCCTGCCGTGGCTGAAGGGTCCGTCGGCAGCCTGGAGAAACGGGAATTGCTGCCATCACGCCCCGGGTGCTGCCCTTTGCAGGATGGAGGCGTGGTTGGCTTGGGGAAAAGTCCAGCTGGGAATTGTTTGTGTCCAGGAGCTGTGTGGGGCTGTGGGGCTGCTCCTGCCCTGCCAGGGAAAACCACCTCTGGCATCCTGCTCTGTGCTGTGCCAGCGCTGCTCCTGCTGCTGGGGGGGA
>VWZF01003030.1:0-20526 GCA_013396755.1 Sclerurus mexicanus
AGGGGGTGCCCATGGAGAAGATGCAAAGATGCAAAAACAACAAAAATATTATGATGTGTGTTTTCTTCTGAGCTGTGTTCCCACAGAATCGAAAAAAAAGTTGCACTCTATTCTTCTTCTTGGGTGATCACATGTGTTCTTAATTGTTTGTACATCTGAAAGCCAACAAATATGTTTATGGCTCACTAGCCAAAATGCAGCACTGTAACTGTAACAGATAGCTCACATCTTACTATAAAGTTTACCTCTAATTATAAAACTAAGCATGTCATGATAAGCCCCTCTTGTCATATGACCGGACCAGCAGAGAACTTGCTAAGCTGTCTGGTTTTTGGAAATACAATACTTTCCATGAACTTTATTTCACCTGTATTAACATTATTGGTGTCAAATAGCTGGCAAATGAGCTAATAAGGCACAGTTAACTGAGTTTCTTAAAAAATACCAAGAATACTGAGGCAAAGCTAACAATAAATTTCTATGAAAACTTAAAATTATATGTTCTTCTACAGAAAGAAGGCAAGTAAAGAATTGTGTTTAGACAGGGAAAAGGTCTGTGACATTTTCTGCTGAAATATAAAAGCTAAATAAAATCAATCAGGCCAAAGGTAATTTATTGCATGTTATACATTTAAAGCAATACCATTTGAAGAACTGCTGCTACTCCTAGTAAGAGTGAAAGCTCACTACTTCTTTATTACTCAGGGAAGCAATGAGAAAACTTTCAAAGTGATATCTGATGCATGTCCAGCTAACACATTTGTGTTAGCACATCTATACATAGCATCCTGTTAGCAATTTAACACTATTCCAAATTACTGTGACTCTCAATGAAGCTGTTTATTTTCAGTCTGTGACTAGATAATCAGTATAGAAGCCAGTGGAATCATCTTAGACTTGATGAGAGTTTGGCCCAAAATGTCATAGTCTTAGCTATTCTGCTAAGAAATCTATTCTCACCAATAAGCAGACTGAAAAAACCCCTTTGCATCACACAGCTTCTAAATTTAATCATAAGCACAAATAATGTGCTTTGGGTTTCCAGCCAAAAAATGCATCATTAATGACATAGTGACAGATTAAAGACAAAGATATCACAAAATGTTTTTTAATAATTCAGTCTCCTAATACTGACCCAGTGTATTTTCTTGCTGCCAATTTTTGTGCAGGGTAAGTGGGTAATTACTGACAGCTAATATTAATTTTAAAAACTGCCTTCCTTTCTGCAGTGTATAGCCTTATGAAATGGTATCAGATCTATGGAAAACAGGGTAATAAAGAGCATCCCAAAAGGATGAAAAACTCTCTTAATAAAATTGTGTCAAGTAACTGTTTACCTCAGCAACTGTATGCTGGGAGTAGACAAACACAGGCACCACCTTTTTAAAGGGATTTGTAGCTTGCCTTTCTTTGAACAAACATAATTCACACCTTATCTGTCCATCTGTAGAATAATGTCCAAAGCCGATCTGTGCTAGATGTGCAAATGCTAGGTCTATCATTTGCATGCACAAGTGATATGCAGGGGCCCATTTGCACTTACATATGTAGAAGATGACATTTGAAAAACTGGCTCCTAGAATCATTCCTTCTGTGAATGTTATGCAGCCATCTGTACAAAAGTAACAGCCAAATACTTTGCCATCAGCAGAGTACTAGGATTTCAGATACGATTGGTTGAGAGGGATTCTTTGTGCAAACTTCATTTCAACAGAAAACTGTTTTTCCAACTAATACAATTTTTCAACACAATGTTAAATACACTGTTGGTTTTCAGCTGAATCCTTCTTTTTCTCACCATTGCTGAATGTGATTGATCTGAGAGATGCTAAACATGTTCATGCCTTGGAACTTCAGTTTTCTCTGTAGTAGTATGATCAGGGTGTCTTGTAATGCATCCTAGCAGCTCAGTGAGAGATGTGTGATCTCTTGAGGGACTGTAGCTTATGACAGAACCCACTTGCCCAAATAACACCACAACATTATGGGGGGAAAATCCACCATGGTTCTTTCTCTTATCCCACTTCAAAAAGCATTAAAAAATCCAACATAGAAAGAATTTGCTCTCTAGTCCATTCCAGTAAATCTGAAAATCCAAAGTTGCCTCATAATGGTGCATCATTCTTTCAGATGGGAACTGTCCCAGGCCAGAAGTCTTTTTCAGAGAAATTTGGGACAAATTGTCAAAAAATTTCATTGTGTTAAGATCAATGCTAAGGCAGCTTCTAGACAAGGTGCAAACTGGTCAGCGCTTGGTTTTCAATGAAGCATGTTACCACTTGGTCAATGGAGTGGATGGACAAAGTATGCAATGAGAAAGGCATGAGGGGCAAGACCTCAGATGATGAGAAGCACATATGGAATCCATGGGTCATGCACTATACAAAATGCTCAGTATGTTAAATCTACAAGGGGCTACAGTGTTGAGACTCTACAGTATATCTAGTTACAGATATTGAAACACACATGATGTATGTCAGATGCACCTGACTTAAATAATCTAAACACAGGTGATGGCCAATGGGAGAATCCATAAAAGAGTAATGAAAACAGGTGTGTGGCAATTTTCCCAAATCCACTGAAATAGCACACATGCCAGGACACGTGTCCTGCCTTCACACACTGTGCCAGAGAAGTTAATTAGAGAAGTGGCAGTGACTTGTATTTGCCATATTACACTGTGTGGATACTCGTTCCATGTCATCCTTCCTTGGCATTTTATATGAGACCAAGATCATGTGTGCACATGTATACATAGATCAGACACATAGGATTTATTCAATTAAGTCTTTCAATCTTTTGCTGCGATAAAAAAGGCTTTTATATTTTCACTATATATTTAGAACCATTTTTTCTCTCAGTTATAAATACTGTTATCTGTTGAACCAACTAGAATTTTATCCACGAATCAGAAAAAAACCACAACACCAACCTATTCCTAAGGAAATGTTGCTGCAAGCCAGCACCTTTCAGAAACAAATGTTGCATTAGACTTTATTAGCAAAACCTCTATGGAAAATCAAGGTGCCCAACAATGCCTGTGCTCCCTTTAGGAGGATATATTTGAAATTTGCCTGGTTCTTTACAAAGAACACTGAATGCAGGAACAAAGCAATCTTACCCCACTTTGGTAATGCTTATTCACCTATCCTACTTTTACAGCATTTGATACAAACTTTTCGATACGGTGAATTACTGCATTGGATGCAAGACAGTAACAAATCAGGAAGAAGAAGCCAGTGGACTTGGGATTTTTTTTTTTTTTTTATGTATGTATTTGAAAATTGTATTTTGGTTCCCAGTCCTCAATTAGCATGGCTAGAAACTAGTCAGCAGTATTTTGGTTTTGCTACCAGAAACCTTTCAAAGACAGATTTTAGTGAAAAACTTCGTGACAACTTCTATAAAATATATGTATGGAATCATTCGCCTCTCTTCAGGCTGACATACATTTTCATAGAAACAGACCTGGAAATAGACCGTTAGCATCCATGAGTCGAATTAAACTACCAGTGGTCAGTTCCTATCACTGAAAAAAAAGGGTTGAATTAGTGAAAATTAGAGTTTTAAAATTACCCTTTAAAAGGTATTGTAACGTACTTTTCTGCTCTTGCCACACTGGGCCTTTGTAGAATGCAGTGACAAATCACTCAGAGTCAGCAGGGAAGCAGAGGAGGAGGAGGAGAACTCCAGATCACATGCAACATCTGGAAGTAAAAAGCAAAACAAAACACAGATGAAACTTTGGAGTTCTAAAGTCCCAAAACCAAAAATGCTAATTTAAAAATGCATTGTCTTTTAAACAGTGGCTTTTTAGTACCTTTTTGAAAACTAAATCCTTAAGTCCTTTTAGCAACTGCAAAGATAGTGTTCAGGAATTCACTTTTCTTTGAGAGATCAGTTAGCAAGGTCACAGGGATATTTAGTTACAATTCATATATCCTGTGATATTTTGTTTTCCCAGTGCAGACTACCCTCAAAGACATGAAAAAAGGCAGCCCAAAGTATCTTCTCCTATGTAATTGCAGAATGCTGAGCTGTAAAAATTCTAGACTTGAGGTCTCTTGAGATTACTGTTTAACAGTATGGTACAGATACTGAACTTCACATTTCTTTTATTGTGGCGAAGCTCCTTTTCCATTAATGACATTCGCCTGCTTTCTAAGCAGGAGAAGCTTCCTTTGTGGGAAATCAGAGCAATCAAAACCAGTTTTGCAGTGGCTGCTTTGAAGCCTAAGTGAGCATGTGCTGTGCTATATTTGCACATTACATCAACCACAATAGTCAACTGTCATTTTTGCTTGTGATTTTGTGTGCAGATAAAAATCTATCTACCTGTTCTTTCTAGAGTTCATACCCACCGCGTAAGGCTATAAAAGCATCAAATAGGAGTCTGTGCTGCAAAATCATACTTCTATTTGAAGACAGAGCAGCAACTTTTCTTCACAGCACTTTGGGGGCTCAGTGGCTTCTTCCTCTCTTTGGATGAGTTTCACTCCCCTCACAGATGGTTAAAGGATGAAAATTACATGCTTAGTATTTTTTTTTCAGGAACTCTGCCTGATTTCTACAGTGCATTGATATAAAGGTCAAATTCCATGAGCTACTGCCAAAGAATTCTTTAAATTTTGTACTTTTTTTTTTTTCTTTTCAGAACACCGAATTAAGCACTACACTTACCTTAAAAATGTTTCAGCTTAGGGGGTTCTGTTAATTTCTTCCAAAACAAATGTAATCTTTGTAAATTTTTTTGTTGATTTCTGTATTTAGCTCCATTATTTCAGCATTTATTCTTCAGCAATGGGTTGAGTCCTTTCTTTCAGTCTCCAAGGCTCTAAGGAGCGAAAAAGAACATCATGTTCCTGTGGATTGCCCAGGACACATGCTGCACATCTGTGCCAGATCTGCAGCTGACCAGTTGGCCTATGCTGCAAGAGGAGTCATTTTCAAAATTTACAATCGTTTATTTTAATGTGTGCCAGATAGGCCAGTTCACTGTGAAAATTCTTTGATTTTATTGACATTTAGAGACTCATCCAGTTCCCAGTGAAGTCAATGGGTGTCCTTCCAGTCTCTATAGAAGGACTTGGATGAATCTCTAAGCAGGCAGAACTGTTTCATGCCACATATTTTGCTCACTGAGCCACTCAAAAGATTAATAACCCCCATTCTGTACCATCCTACAATGATGTTTACCCTGGAATTTGAAGGAATTGCATGATCTATAAAGGTATCTAGAAATTAAAGGGGGAAACTGATTTAAACTGGCAAGTTCCCCAATGTTCAGCCTTTCTTGGAAATGGCATTCTTTTACTTGGTTTTTGTCCAGAAATAACGCACCTTTTGGAGTTCTAAGCCCTTCTCACTGAACATAGTGTCTTATCTGGATGAAGGAGCTGCATGAACAAGGAAGTGTTGGGCATCTAATCTAAAATTCTATGTGATTTCATTAGCAGAATTTTTAAAAGAGTGGAAGAAGGCACAACTCAACCATAAAATGTTTTGATTAGCATTTAGTGTCTGAAACTATTTCAGACTGAATATTTCAGTTTACAGTGCATATAAACAGACTGATGAAAACTAGCACTTACAAAGATGAAATCATAAGCTGGAAGACTTCAAACCCAGATGACATTTGAGTCTATAGCCAACAATAGCATCCACTCTGCAGTGTAAAATCAACAGGGCAACAACAATGTTCATATACATACTTGTATGTGTATGTTAGTATACAAGTATGGAAAGTACCTATACTGCACATTTTCTGGTGCATGCAAAAACAACAGCTGGACACCTCAGGGCTTTTTGCTCCAATCATTTACCAAATTACTGGGAAGGAATGGAAGAAAATGAAGCAAGGGAAGGATTTCTCTCCCTGAGCAGTATCAGAAACAACCTGTGATGAACTGACCGTAGAACATTTAGGGAATATATAGAGAGGGACATATATATATTAGGGAATATAGGGAAATTCTCTTCAATAAATTGAAACAGCATGATATCAATATAGTATACATAGGGAGTAATTAGGTAGGCAAGATAGCCTATTTGTTGAAATAACTGGGCTTTTTGGTACCCTACTTTTCTGTCCTCATCTCAGTGTCATCTCCTTTCTCTGAAGTAATTAAAAGGAAACACACAGAAGGGTCAAAAATTAAAAAGATAACTTCTTACAAGAAAATGAAAGAATGTTTGACCCATAGAAGAATCAATGCATACCACTTCTCTTCCTACACTTTTGGTGAAAACTCAAAACCACTTCATAATTCCAGTACAGTTCAAGTCATCATCTCACAGCTTCCTGGTATTTGAATTTAGGATTGCTTAGGACCCTAGATTCCTTGAACCTGTATACATTCATGCATGTTGTATGGCACTGGGTTGTTACTTTCCAGAAAATTATTGGAGTAAAAGAGAGACAAAGTTGCCTATTGTAAGCACAAATATATGTGATTTGTCAGAAGTGAAAAGAGAGACAAAGTTGCCTATTGTAAGCACAAATGTATGTGACTTGTCAGAAGTGTCTCTAAATCAAGGTGACATATCAAGAAAAGTGTTTAGTATGGATGTCTATAGGAATATGAAATGCCACACCAAACAGAAGAGTGGGAGGACCACTTACAGTTCTATAGCACAAGGAAGTTAAGAATACCTATATGCAATTATTTTGGTATGAAGAACATCAACTGTATATTTAATGAGTCATTTCCATCCACGCTTTCACTACAATCTAACATGACTGAAAGTGCACTGTTTGAAAAAGGTACAGAACATTTTTATGTATTTCTGGGAAGAATAGGGAAATGCTATGAAGCAGTTAAGGGAAACACTAAGTTTAAAGCCAAACAATTATGTCCTTTGGGCAACCACCTGCTCTGATGTGGGCTCCTCCAGGGGCTATAGGTGGATCTCTGCATCCCTATGGACCTCTGTGGGCTACAGGGGCACAGCTACCTCACCATGGTCTTCATCATGGGCTGCAGGAGAACTTCAGCTCCACTGCCTGGAGCACCTCCTCCCCCTCCTTCTCCACTGACCTTGGAGACTGCATAGTCATTCCTAGCATATTCTCCTTCCTTTGTTCTCTGAGTGCAATTACATCTGCACCATAACTTTTTTTCCTTTCTTAACTATATTATCAGAGAGGTGTTACTATTGTTCCTGATTGGCTCAGCCCTGGCCAATGGTGGGTCCATCCTGGAGCTGGCTGGCATTGGCTCTGCCTGACATAAATGAAGCTTCCAGTAGCTTCTCAGAGAAGTCACACCTGTAGCTCCTCACTACCAAAACCTGGCCAGGAAAAGCCAATAAATTCTATCCTTAAAGAGGAGTGATAGAGTGGCTTGGTAGGCAGCTGGCCTCCAGACAAAGTCAATCGACCATGTCATGCTACCTAAAACAAGACGAGAAGAGGGCCAAACCCAAGAAAAGCAATAACTCAAGACCTTGGGACAAATTTCTTTCAAGGCACCTTAGAGTCACACAAGGATGTTAAACCTATTTTCCCTTTCCTTTCCTTTGCCTTTGCATTCCTTGGTCCAAACACACTCATCTCTATTTCTGCCCTTGCCCTGTCTGGACAAAAGAAGACAACTAAGAGGAAAAAAGAAATTACTTGTTATGAATCACTACATCTGGGAAACTGCAAAGTCTGGATTTTGTCACTATACTAGGGATGCAAAAGATGAAATGAATGGAAATCTGCCTCAGCTCCTGGAGTTAGTCCAGCAGCTAGTTAAGGTAGCATTCATGGTTTATTTATACTACAATATCATTCAAAAGGTTTGCATGGACAGAAGTTTTGTAATCTTATGTGCTATGTAAACACAAAGAAAGGCATCCTCTTATTGGGGCAGGAATTTTAAGGTAAAATGTGTGTCTTGAGGATTTAGTAGTCAGTGAGGTGAAAACCAGGGAGACATTAGCTAGAGCACACAGCAAAGAAGGGCTGAGAAACACGTCTTAGGTCACTGTTTCTGCCTAAGACAATAATGACCACTTTTCTTAGACTGTCCATGGGCTTAGCAGCACATTTAGTTATTTCACTTCCTTGTCTGAAAAAAAGAGTAGCTCATACAGGGGGAGGACCTGATAATGAAAATGTCAGAGTATGAAAGTGATGCAGGTAGTGTGGGTGAGCATGCATGTGTATGAGGGGCAGGTTATGTCATCTTTCTTGGATTTTGACAGGAAGATTTCTTTATTGTTCCTTGCATTTCTTTACTGACCACTGTATCATCAAGAGTAGTACCAAAAGGCTTCGAGGAGCAGAACCTTAAATTAATTAGCCTCTATATGCTGTGATTCACTGGTTGACATAGGTAGTAGATCCAAAATCAACAGCTTTTATTTATTTCTTGGAAATACACATTAAGGAGAGTGATTCTGGACTGCACATCTGGTAGAGAGCTGAGAGTGCTGGAGCTGACCAGGGCTTCATTCTTTATCTTCCTACCAACTACACCCACAAAAAAAGAGAGTGCATGAAAATATCCTTAGGGCATTGCACCAGGGAGTGTTAGTGGTGAGGAAAGAATATTGATTTGCCCCTACAGTCATTGGATCTGCATTTAAACCACATTGGTGATCTTTAAATGGAAGGATGAACCTAAAAAGGACAAAGGGAAATGGCCCTGAAATGCAACAAGGCAACTGCCTCCTCTGAAATCCTAACTTAATTAGCAGTGATGCTTGTAACAGTTAAATCACCTTTTAGGGAATATTTACTAAAAATTAGCCAAATTGCTCTCCTAGTTTATTTGCAACAATGGACTTTTCAATCCTATAACAGAAGCAATTAATGTTCATTTAATAAATGAATGCTTACAGGTCTGAAATATTACTCAGTTTCATATGGGCTAACAATTTGCTTAGAAAGTGGTTGATAAAGATCTTAGATACAGAAGAGGAAATTGTTACTAGTTCCTCACTCAATTATTTTTACTTTCAACGCTGCCTCAGATAATATTCATAGATTGCCCACTGAAGAATTCCAGCTCTCTTTCTCAGAGATAAGCATACCGACAGCCAAGATGTTCTCATAAAAGATTCAAATTCCTTCCCATATCAACAACAAATTAGTCATTCATTTTCACATTCTTGCACACTGAAATCAGAAAAATATAAATTATTGTTCTTATACCTCATTTACAAAAGCAACTATTTTAGTTAATTGATAATTTGAGAATGGCTTATAAACAAATGAGAAAATGCACTGTAAACGTTAGCACTCGTATATAAAGAGGATTCTACTAGAAGCAACAGTAGCTCTTAGCAGGGAGATTTGGGGAATAATTCTTCATAGGAATAACTCAACAAAAAAAAATTAAAATTGCTGAAGACTTGATTTTTCTGCATGGTAGTATAAAAATGGATCAAAGTGTTTAGGATACTATTTCTGTGTTGTGTATAACTTATAACCAACACTGTATTTTGCTCTCTCTTATAGTGGGGAGTACTTTTATTGGTAGATACAGGAATATGTATACATGCATTGATGCCTTAGGGTTTTCATGAACTTGTGGATTTTTATACTTCTANCCCTTGTTTGCTTCGGTAAGGCATGGCAGAGTGGCTCAGGGGTTGGCTGGGTACAACCGGGAATGAAAGGGACGCCTTTTGGATTAATTTACTCTGCATGTATTGAAGTGGTGGTGCTTGGGAAAGAGCTCACATGGTATTCCTGAGGCCATGTGTTCAACCTAGCACTCGTCTTTTCTATCTGTTACTTGCCAACATGTGTTGTACTCTTTTATACTCTTTTTATACTTTATGTACTCTTTTATACTCCTTTATATTCTGTACCCCAAAACCCTGTAAGTAAAAGAATTCTTTTCTACTTTACCCACATAAAGTTGTCTTGGAAAGTTTTTTCCTTTCTCCTTATGACAACAGATTTGTGATTATTTTAAGCTTGTGTGGTAATCTAATGATAAAATCCAATGAAATTCTACCTACCGACTAGATGAACAATTATGCCCAGAATATCTAACACTCCAACTTCATAACATTCCAGAAATGGAATCCTTTAAACAGATCTCTCTGCATTGTTTTACTAGCAATAAACTCAGACACATAAATAAACTAATGGCTATAATAAATACATGCTGGTTCACCTCAGATAAGAATTGACAAGGTGGCTTTAACAGGAATTAACACAAGGACATGGGACTGTGTGGTTTGGTTCCTTTGTGGGATTAGATATGACAAAGATTTTCTAAAGAGTAAAATAACTTTTCACACAGGTGAAGTAGGTCCTGAAATTATAAGGAGCATTCAGAATTATCATGCAAGATAATGAACATATGTAAATAAAGTATCAGCCAGTAATCTTCTGGCATGACAGAGGGCTGTACCTTCCTCTTAAAACTTTAGTTTTATGAATTAAAAATTGTATTGGATCATTAAAGCCATTCAAGAGAATGTTCTTTTTTCTTTCTTAAACATTAAACAAACTCCTGTTGGACTGAGTTTGTGATCCATCACAGTACCCCACCAGAATCTTGTTCACCTCTTCTGCAGATGAGAAGGCTCCAGCCTTCACAGACTGACAAGATGAGTTGGCCACAATGGACGACAAGCACAGAACTCTATACTTTTTGCTCAGATTATAGAAAAAATAAAGGCTGGTGAGACATACATTTTGTTGAATTGGCAAAGCTGCAGATCAGCTAACTGAGGCCTAAGTTCCATGAGTACATATGGGAAGAAGGAAGTTGCATGCTCACTTCGTCGGCACAGGTGCAGGATAATGTTAATACGCAAAGTGTCGACTCACTGGCCACAGACCAGGCTGTACAGATCCCAGCAGGTCTCTCAGCATTGCGGTGCTCTTCTCCAGTGGATTTGTGTGTTTCTTGACGCATTATGGAACAGAAGTTACTGCCACGAGCTAGAGTCTAACTGCAGGGAAAGCACTAAGACTCAGGATCTTTGTTCTGTAAATCCTCAGCTTGACCCTAAGCCTGACTGTCCACTCCTAGCAACAACCCTGAGAGCTACCATGCTTCCCTGCCCTACCACACTGCAACACTGAATCAGGGTCATATGCACAAGCGGTCTTCGGGAAGAATGAAGCAACCAATGGAAGGAGCACTGCAACAGTACCAAGCCCAGAGGGAGGCACTGGTTGACCCAAGTCCTTCATCTACCTCTCACCATACAGCTCTCCAGAGTGGGCCTCTTTTTGCAATGCTCAGTCAAAAATAAGCAAATATGCAATCTCACTCATACATCTATCCACAGGATATAAGCCAACAAAAATTGAGAGCTATAGATCACATATGTTTCTTCGAAGAGACCCTTGCAGCAGAACTACTGAAGAGATCTCTTTCTTCTTACTTGGAAATTGTAGCAGAAGAAAAGTTTTCTCCTTTTTCTATAATCACACTGGCCTCATCACCAACATAAGCTATCTTGAAGAGGTGTCCTTTGACAGAGACAGCCAGGGCAACACACTGAATATCCTGTCGTCTTCATGGAAGGGGAGTGAACTTTTCAAGAAATACTGAGGCTTCAGAATGAATATTCTCATGGGAAGGGAAATCTATCTCAGAGTACCTCCAAAAATTGCCTCCCTTCAGCTTTTTCTTGCCAAGGCTCTCTAAGATTCCATGCAGTGCCAATATGATACGATATAAATATAGCACTGTGCAGAAAATAAGATCACCAGGCTTGCCGAAATGACTTAATTT
Organism: Sclerurus mexicanus; assembly: GCA_013396755.1. Taxonomy (NCBI): domain Eukaryota; kingdom Metazoa; phylum Chordata; class Aves; order Passeriformes; family Furnariidae; genus Sclerurus; species Sclerurus mexicanus. The sequence continues at coordinate 11,694 of VWZF01003030.1, forward strand.
CCATTTTAGCTTTTACATTCCTGTATGGGACTCTGATACTTAGAACCGGCATCTGTTCAGCCTGTTCACAAGTAGTGGAAGCAAATCAAGGTTGTATTGTATTATCACGGAGAATTGCAATGCTCTTTTAAAAATTCAGAATACATGATACTGTCCAGCTTGAATTAAGGCAGGGCTCCCAGCCCACAGCAAAGACTATCTGCAGACTACAGGCTCCTTGACCTTTTTTTTGAATAAGTTTTTTCTCAGTTCACTACTCCATTACTAAAACGCTATTCTAAGCATTCTCTGCAATATCTTGTAGACCATTTGCAACCACACATACATGGGAAAAACACCTACGGAAAACTTTCAGTGATTTAAAACTGAGATATTTGACAGTGAATTCAACAGGTCCTGTGTTCTCCCAGCTCCCCTGAGTGTAGCACCATGGGGCAGCACATGGAACACAATGCACACTGTTGACTCAGACCTCCTGTCTCTCTCTATTGAAAGCATAAACGCTCTTCAGGGACAACTGCTTATAACTTTTCTCATAGGTGAATCAACTACACTTATCTCTGTAACTCAATTTCCATGTGACCTACTTTACCCACATTTTTGCTCTTCAGTCACTTCCATTTTCTTTCCATTTTGAGAGACAGTCATGGCTACAGTATGGCACATAACTCGAGCAAGGCACACCATAGGCTCACCCAACTTGAAGGTTCTCTGTGTGACACTTGTGAATATCTTAAGGCCTCTGTTCTGAGTGCTGTACAAGCACTGTGAGAAGGCAACCTTGCAGAAATACTGGTCCTCCCTGGACCACCATTTTCTGCTTCCTGGCCTTCCAGAGAAAAACCCAGATTGTAGTCCTTGGGTGTTACAGGACAATCTGAGACAGGGGTTCGCTTCCCACAGTCCATACCCTTGTCAGTAATTCAGTTCAGTCACATACGAGAATAGCCACAGTTTCAGAATGTCACGCTGTTTTAATGGCACTTCCTCTCATCAGCTTCCAAGAAAATGTTTTGCTGTAGCAGCAATTCTTCTGTCCTGCATTTAACTATGATATTTCTTACAGTGTACCTCACCATATCACTCTGTTCCCACAGTCTATACATTTTGCATTGTTTTTTCCTAAACTCAAGCCATCAGCATCTTCTGTATCTTTTAAGCCATTCTCTCTGGAAGGACTCACAAAAGTCAGGGTTTTTTTCTGTTTCACATTCAAGACTTTTTATGTTGGATACTGTCTCAATTAATTTCTGTATCGAGTTCAGTTAATTCTTACATCTTCAAGGCTATCACAAGATCCCTCTGAGATGTGACTTATGATATGACACAGCCAATAAACTACAAGTTCCCAAAATCCCTTAACTTTAAAAAGCAATGCTTCAGGAAACAGGCCAGAGAGCAGTCCTGTATCTTAGGAGGCTGGTGACCCTACCATAAACCACAGCTGCATCACATCAAGGGATGTCCTTTCAGCAGAAAATTGCTCAAGCAAGGGCAGTGAGAGACCAAATCCTGCTCCAGACAAGATAACTCCCTTTCATCATGACGTGAGGGGAACTATAGCATCTTTGCACCAGCAATGGATTTTTGTTTGCCATCTGATCCTAAAGGTGTTCAAAAACAAACAAACAAATAAACCTATACCCTACACCAGTAACAAATACTGCTGGAGAATACACGGTTCTATTCTATGTTCAATTTCCTGTTTTGTAAAGGTTATTCCAAAATGCATTTTGTTTTCAAAGTCATAGAGAAATTAAATGTTTGTTCTCAAGTGAAACAAGCAACAACAATGTACAAATTGGTGGATAATGGGTAGACATTACCATCCTTATCTTTCAATTTCCATTCTTTTCCTCAGACCCCAAAAGCTTGCTTTAAAACTGTGGGTTTCTTCATCCCCTCCCTTTTTCTTTGTGGTTTAACAGATAAAGTCAGAATGGGAGGAGGTTTCACCACTTTTGGTGCATGTAAAAACATTAAATAATTCTGTTATTCTGAGGCTCACTGATAGTATGAAAACAACAACTGAACACCAAGGATAGCATTTTCTTTTTCTGCTAGTAACTGAGGGTTTCTCTGGTTGGGTTTTTCAGTTTAGCAAATTCCTGATGCAATTGTCTTGATATGAGCCCTTCAAGTTGTTACCTTCATATTTTCCAAAAAAAAATTATTTTCCTTTTTTTTCAAAGAAAGTAATTTTTTAACTACACAGTTTGTATTGAAATATATTAGCCCAAATGCATTTGTCAAATCCTATTTTTATCTCATCAAAAAGGTTTCCTAGTAGTACATAATAAATAAATATTCTTATAGAAATCTTACACATAGTATATTCATGTTACTACATTCCAAGTCAAAAGAAAAGAAAAAGAAATTCAAATTTCACAGAATCACAGGCTCACAGAATAATTTATGTTGGATAGGACTACTAAGGGCCATTAGGTCCAGTCTTTTTAATTTGCTCCAGGCATGGCTAGCTTCAAATTTAGATCATGTAAGCAGAAAAATGTTCCAAACACAAATTCCACATATAACCACTTGTTTTACACTGACATTCATCTAAAGGTTTTGTAACATTTTTACAGTAAGACATATCTTCTTCTAATACAGCAACTATGTTGTTGCCATAGAAGAACACAAACATCCTATTCAGCAGACAGGCACAATTAATGATCAATTATATTTGCATATGTGTTAGTATGCACATGCACTGAGAAGACTCATGACGAATCATCCTGTCCTATAGCTGAAAGATAGGTTTAGCCGTATTCTACTTGCTGCACCTACCAAAGAAGAGATGTAGGAATAATAAAGGCAATTTGCTGCTATGCATTTTTCCATGAAAAAGTGAAAGATAAATGTCCATAGCCTTCTCAGTTAACTGAGATTTAAGGAGGCCTGACTTTCTAAAGTGCAGCTCACAATACCTACATTACCATTTTGAGCTTACTAGAATGACAGCTGTCGTGTTGTGTGATAAAATTTGCAATAAACAAGTAGAAGCTTTGGTACTGTGCCCTTAGTTAGCAGTAGAATACAATGGTACACCTAATTCATCATTTTGCAAGTTTGCCTCAAGGTTTAACAAAATGATAGCTTCAGCCCATCAGCTGAAACAGCAAAGATTCATTCATTTATTGCTGCAATCAAAAAGAACTACTCTTCCAGTCCACACAGTAGAATGATTGTGAATACATTTTTCTTTTGGCCCTGAACTCCTACCAGCCCCACAGGATGAGCCCTAATTTTGTATTTGCTTCCCAGTACTGTAATTGTTAGAGATGTCACTTCAGATGCATTTTATGTAGGAGCAACAGCACATGTTCCTGCCTGGCAGAATCTGGATTATTCATGCCCATATTGCAGTGAGTTTCGCAGGCTCTACAAAAACACATCTAAATTGGCAAGCTTTCCAATGCTTGGTCTTGCATCTTATCCACTTTGCAAAAGAAAGGAATGTTGCACCTATCAAGTATCCATATTGATATGTACTGTGATGAGTGACTCCTATGAATAATTGATTTAAGGGTCCACAATATCTCAGACAATTGGTAACAAGATGTGACAACTTCCACCTTGATGTTATTGGCAGAAACTAGGCAATGCTCAGTCTATAAAAACTGATACAAAATGACTAGATGGTCTCAACATAAATTAAACTGCATCTTGTTCTCCGAATGAGAACAGAGTTTCTGCAGGATGAAAACTTTCCTGTAATCCGATGTCAATTATCAAAAACTACAAATGGTACTTTAGGAAAACAGCCTCAGTAGAAAACACATCTACAAATAGCCCTAGAATTTAGATACATTATTACACATGGAGGTCTTGTTACTCCTAGCAGTCTTACTCAGACAGTGCTGAGATGTTGGTATAGATGTCAGTGCACAAACGCTACAATGCCGGAGAAATCTTCCAAGATTTCTGTTCACTCTGCACCACTTGTCTACACAGAAGATGTGAGTTTTGCATGGCTGTCAAACCTAGACTGTTCTATCACTTAGCATACAAGCATTGACAGAGCAGAGGAGGAATTACTCATAGATTTCATAAAAAGCAGAATCCTTGTTTATGTAATTTTATATGGTTGAAAGATAAACACAGATGTTGCATTTGCAGATATTATATTTATAAAATTATTTTATCAATTATGCTGTGCTTCAGACATGGAAAAACATTGTATATTCATTTTTCTTAATTCTTATTGATTTTTAAAAGTTTCTTGACAAAATATAAATTTTCATACAGTTAGTCAAAAGCATGAGAGTAGAGAAGAAATTAAATAAAAAGTCAACTTTCAGATGACTAAAAGTAGTTTGGTTCTTATTTTAAGCAAAATATTTTGAAGACTTTTCATGAACACAAAGTATTTTCTGGCTGTGATTAGCACACAGAAATCTTATTTTCCACTACTTTCATGTTCTAAAAATATAATCCAAAGTAAACTGGATAAACTCCTTGCTAACAGATCATATTGCAGAGGTAAGCTCCCTGTTTTCACAACTGCAGTCAGCTCATTGTCATATATCAGGTGGGAGCAGGGGAGCAATTTTTGGGCCATTTTGATTCTGATGGGAAAATTAAATTAAGAGAAAGTATAATTTCTCAAGGTTTGTGCCTCCTTCTGATAATTTGTCTATGTGCCCACTTACAGAACCACAGGCGGCCTCCAATGGCCATCTATTCCATCTCACTGGTTGAATCAGGACAACCAGTGTCTCTGCCAGGCAGATGCTTGACTAGCCTTCCTAAAAATATTTAGAAATGGAGGTTCCACCACCTCCTCAGGCACATTGTACCTTGAAGAATGTAAAACAGCCTTAGATGTCAACTGTGACATGAACATACACTGAAAATATCTGTGGAGGGAGATTTGCCTGATTAGCTGAGATACCAACATTTACTGCTAATGTCAGAGTTTTGGCCAGATAGAAACCATTCTATCCTTCTCACAGAACTGAAAAAAATTCAAATCAAATCATATTGCGATGCCCAGCATGACTGGCTGCTGCTAATCAGCTTCCTTCCAGTTTTAACATGAAGATTGTCAGCCTTACTTCTCTGATTCTTAATGAGATAGCAAGTTTTGCTTCTTTCCTTCCTTTCTCTGTCTTATTTTTAGCTCACTCTTTTCCTTTACATGCTCAAATGCTTTAAAGCAGTGAAGAAACTTGCTTTCCATGCTACTGTTTTGTCTTCTGAAATACCCTTAAAGCTATATTTTTGAACAGCAATGTATTCTTTGTCCTAGCTATGACAGGAAAACATCATAATTCATAGTTTTTGATGCTTGTCCTTGTGTTCCATTTTATTTATTTTGCATTTAATTCATGTCTACAATAACCATGGACAGTTTTTCCTGTTGTTTTCCTGACTCCCCATTCCTTTGGGAATTTTACATGAGTCATTTAGCAATGTATGCTAGTAGAACAGCATAGCTACACTGTATGAAATCATTTTCATCTCTGGGAGTAAAAAAGGATGTATGTATTGATTCTCTTTCAATTTCTTCCTTCAGAACATCTGGTTGGAAACCCCACTGCTGCAGGATGGTATGATGGTATGTCATAGGACATAATCACAGGACCCTCTTCTGAACTTAGTAAATTACATATGCCATTAGCATTCATCATACCTAAGGTATATTCCAATAAAATTCCCCTGCACAATTTCTTCCACCTTTGCCTATGCTACTGCAGGAAATCAGATGAAGCACTGATAAAATAATAGAATCATTTAGGTTGGAAAAGACTTTTAAGATCATCGAGTTCAACTGTTAACCTAACATTGTTCACTAATCTAGATATCTTACTTTACAAATGGATTTGTCTTGACAACTTAGGATATACAGAATGAAATCTTCCTCCTTAAAATGTGCTAGTAAAAAAGACAAATAGAGTTTGCCAGTTAAAGTGGAAGAGATCATATACTCTGGGAACTCTGCTTTCCCTATAGATCCTGTGAGTTTACATACTTTAAAATTTCCTTTCTAAGGTCAAGCTGAACCATTTTTTGTAGAGGAAAGGGAACTTTCAGGGTAGATTCTCTCCAGTGTTGCATGATCTTTACCACAGAAAGCTGACCCAGACATAAGATGCAAACGCTCAAATCATCCAACTGCTACTAGTACTGAACAAAAGTCCTGTTCACTTTTTTATTGCATTTCCCTAAGCAGCCTATGGCAGAAATGCTCAAAAGGTCGCCTGACAGATGGAGACTACAGTTGACTTAGGAAAAAAAATGTCTGTATGGCTTGTACATTGATAATTCTGCCCTCTACCATATTTTACCCTTCTGTCTTCCGCTTCCCACTGACTGCTGCCTTGAAAATGCCTCCTATTTACATGCTACCTCAGCAACTTAACCTTTCAACTGGTCAAGAGTATCTGTCTCAACAAACATAGACATAATCAAACATGTCTACCTGCATTAAAGCCCACTGTAAACTTTATATGCAAAAGTTCTATGCAGTCCTTAAGACCTCCTGAAAAGTAGCTGATAGAAAAAAGGAAGAAAATGTTTTTCAACTTGTCCATTCACCTCCTTGTCAAGTTCTACACTAGTATACTGCTTTGCAATATTCCTAGAGCAAACTCTACCGTATAACTTTCACTTACCAAGCTTAGACATAGGAAATTATTCCTGGAGACATTGGAATAATGCTGGGGTCAGTGGAGAAAGGTTATGTGAGGGAGCTGGAATGACCTTAAGACAGGTGTCAAAACAGACATGACAGCAAATATAGCGAGGGCCGCAACAAATTCACTGGCTGCTATTGCCTACTTTCCCTCTTTTGGGTCCCTTTCTCCTCTTGATTGACAGAGAAAGCAGCAGGTGAGATGCTCAAAGTGAAATCAGAAGTCAAGTGCAGGGAAGAAAACTGGTAAGAATGCAGAGGCCCAGATGCTCAGCTCCTGCAGAGGGGAGGCAGAAAGGAGATCCTGGAACCTGCCCTGGAGATTTTCCCTCCAGTGAGGGATACTGTGCCAACCGGGAGGGAGCACAGCCAGCAACTCTAGACATTTCACCTGTGGGACAAGTCTAGTCTCACCAGTTGGGAAACACTGCTCGAGGTTTTTAGTTCCCCTAAATACCCATTGTTAGGCCAGTGCCCAGGACTGGCATTCCAACCAGCCAGTCTGTCTAATCCCCTCCAAAATCCATGCTGTTTTTGCCTTCAGCAATAGCAAATGCCAGAGACAGCAGTCTGGACAGAAGAAATGGAACATTCTTTCTTAATTCTGCTTCTGCCTGTGTTTTCAATCCCACATGAAAAAAGAATAAATAAATATATGAGATGAGAGCTGCCATTTCCCTCAAAAAAATTGCTATTTAGTACTTAAATTATAGCAATGCTGTTGCTTGTATACAAACAGCAGTCTCTATTCCAAAAGGAGTATTTAGTTTAAAAGTCATTCTGTGTGTTTAGATTGCCAGATAGATTAATGAAGGCACTTCTACCATTTTCCAAGGACTGGATCCTGCAACTCCAAGGCTGCAGCCTTCCAGTGCTCACACCCTTGTGGGGTCAGATCCATGCTGTCACCCCATAGGCCTTAGAAGTTGCCATCTTTTCTTATCTGCAGTCCTGAAGCAAATTGGATCTTAATGAATCAATGCAGAAATGATCAGGGAGTGTCAACACACCCTTCTAGTAATTCTTGTAAAGTTAGGAACACAATGGGGAAACAAGTAAAATCCTCTGCAAACCATGAGGCCAGTGAAGAGCACCTTTTAAAGGAATTATGACCAGTAAGAGATTCCCAGTTTTCCCCCAAACTCAACACAATCAAAATTCTTGTTTTAGAATATTTTCCAGAGAAATACCTCCAAAAGTCTAAGGATTCAAAAACCATGCTCACTGATCTATTGCACTTGGCAAAAGCTAATTACACTTTGTCATAGTAAAACTGGTCCATCTTTTCTCTCCGTTGTTCATGATCCAACCATAGACTAAATCACTGTTTCAGAATGTCCAAGTGCCAAACGAAAACAAGGTAGACTCTTCCCTCCTGCCCAGACAATGCATCGTCTACTCTCAGTCGTAAGAGTTCAGACTGTCTTGCTTCACCAGTCCTATAGTTTCTCACAAGGTATTTCAAGGCCTGAATCCTCGCACTCTGTCTATGGCAAACACTTTCAAATGTTCTATTATCTCCCATTTGGCTGCTTTTAAGCAGGTCAGCCCCTGGCAGTTATATTCAAAGCACAGGTCTTGGTGAACCTTTACCCTCCTTGTACATCTGACTTGGCACTCTTCCCTGCCAACCTGGATGTGTCATATCTTTGCTTAGACTGCTTTGTCTTCTTTCACAGTGACACCTACAATGACTGAGTCATGGTAACACATGTACACCTATTTAGTATCTAAACTGAGACCTGTCCAAATGCAGTTGACACCTCTACAGCACAAGTCTTGTTGCAGTCTGGTGGTGTTGTGCCACACCTTCATGTCGTCAGTTCCACTGGAGGTGGTGTGCTTCTTAGGGTGGGAAATATACAATTTTATTCCACATTGCACAAAGCTTTGCAGATTCAGGTATCAGCTGGTGGTGTGCTGCTGCAGAGAGCTGCCACCTCCACCCAGGCTGGGGCTGAGAGGCCTGGGCCCTGCGATGGATGCTGCTGGCTGCTGCCAGGCAGCCCTGGGCGGGCAGTGCGCCCAGAGGCGGCAGCAGCTGCCCTCGGCCCGCCACAGCACTGCACAACCCTGCCCCACTGCACCGCCCTGCCCCACCTCACAGCCCTGCATCACTCCACAGCCCTGCCCCACTGCACAGCCTTACCCCACTGCACCACCCTGCCCCACTGCACAGCCCTGCATCACTGC
>VWZF01003030.1:22042-40944 GCA_013396755.1 Sclerurus mexicanus
CGGTGCCCCCGCCAGGCTGGCGCGGCCGGGGCTGTGCCCCGCTGTGCCCTGCCCTCGCCCAGGGCCGTGCCGCCCGCTCCGCTCCGCGCAGCCCCGTCCCGGCCGTGGAGGGGCTGCGCCCGCCGAGCTCCGGCCCCGGGAGAGCGGCCGCGTGTCGGTGCGGGTCTCCGGAGCGGCTAACCTGCCGGCCTCTGAAACAGGGGGGAAGCTTGCATTGTTTCCCTCGGTTTTCAAATTATCATTATTATTTTAATGATTCTGCTGAAGTGGTCTTGATGCTCACCTGCCGCCTTCCGTTGCTTTGCAGCCCTTAGAAAGTCTGAGATGTTTCAGAAGGGGATGTACTGTACAGTAGTTATTCTACGTGTATGAATTTCAACTTGTTCAGTGGTAGAATCTCCACAGACTCAAAATAATTATTTGAAAGACTGAAATGGTGTAAAGGTATTGCTTCATTATGCATCACAGACCTCACTTTCTTGCAGAAAATAGTGCTTCGATGTGGTGATTAACTTGGTCGTCTCCATTTGGGGAGCGGCAGCATCGTACTTCAGAGGTAACTGCAGTTTGAGTCACAGGTGTGTAGACACCTAGTGGGGAGAAGGCTCGATCTCCGAGCGAATTTCCCTACTTACCCTTCAATTCTCATTACTTCAGTGACTCCCTAAGTATGTTAGTCTGCTTTTCTGTCTGTGAAGCTCATACTGCAGTGGAAGGGAAGTTTGTGTTAGGCACTGTTTCTCTAGGGATTTTTGGAATAAGTATGAGAGATGGCAGTCCAAGGAGATACGGTTATTAAATATGTTAATATAAAGGTGAAGGAAATTTTTGTGTTATAGACGTGCCATGTCAGTAACACATGCAAACCCCACTGGTTGGGCGGATATTAACATTTATATACAGAGAAGAAGTCTGTATCCTCAGTCACCAAAGGCATGCTAGCTTGTGTGGGAGGAAATGCTTGGGTACCAGGGGAGTGGGAGACAGACATCATTATTAACAGGGCAAGAAGAGAAGAGTAGAGGGGAAGCTTTCATGACCCGTTCCTTTTCCACTTAAATTTGAAGGAATGTTTTCTATGTCTCTGTTGAATTTTAAATTTTATAACTATTGAAATGCCCAAGATCAACCATTCTGCTGAGAGACCAGAATTCTGCCTGAACTCAGGAATCTTTCAGTGGGAACAAGCTCTTAGACAATAAATAAAAAACAAATGAACATTTGATTCTCTTACAATACTTCTTCCTCCTTTTCCATTCCACCAGCCAAGTGGAAATCCAATAATACATCATCTCGAATATAACAATGTTTCTCCCTGAAGTGTTTGGTTTGGTTTTTTTATTCTACTTAAGATGGTCTCCAAGCTATTTATTTTAGGACTAGTCAGCTTAAGGCAGTTTGAGTCAAAATGCCTGAGTGTAGAGGCCATGTAACTCCACTTGGAGTAAAGGGAATTTGTTTATTTTGGATCTTAGGAGAGCATTCTAAGCTCTTTGGATACACTACAGTGTAACTGAGCTGGTGTGGAAAACTTGTGTTTGTCTGTGTGCTAGGTCTGTCTGCAAGGTTCTTGAAGTCTGAGTCTTAGTACATCCGTAAACCTGACACACAGTAGCAATAGGAAAAGGGATAAGCCCAAGAAATTCAGAATGGCTCACCCACAGGAATGTTTCCAGGTACACGAACCACAGATCAGTCAGGAAGTCAGATGCTGGGGGTCCTGTACCAAGGGCAGTGCTGATGAGTGAATATGAACAGGTACTGCAACTCTGAGCCCCAGGGAAACTGGATTTAGGGAAACTTTGCTACCATAACTGTATTAAGTTTTCTAATCAGGTGCATGTTTTGAGTTTCTGAAACACACTTTTCAGATGATGCATAAGAGACACAAATACTCATTTTAAATATATAGCCATGGACTTGCTATGATACATTTTATAATAAAAGATCAGAGAGTAGGTCAGTTCAGTCAAATTATGCCATGTTTAGAAGACTTCGTTGACTGCCAAAGTGCCCCTAGGCAGTGGGAGATAAATAAGTAGTTGTAGCACAGCATTTGTTGAACCTTTCTTAAAAAGAAAATAAATATTTCAGAATATTTAAAGTAGTTGAAGTGGTAAATTTATTAGCAAATTTTGCTGTGTACATGGTTGGTTTTGATTGGAAAAATTTATATTAGTTCCAGCACTTAGATCTAAAGTGCCTAAGTGCTTTTTGTAGCCTTGCTATGTGAAATGGAAAAAACCATGCTTTTGTAAAGCCTTATCTATTATTGAATTGATATATTGATACTTGTGGTGTTTCTCAGTTCTTGTCAGTAGGCTTTTCTCTGGTAGAAGAGGACAACAAAATATCACTGAAATTCTGTTCATGTTAATTGCAAAGTCTGTGATGTTTGGTAACAAGAGCTAAGCAGCATAGTTTGGTTTTTCAGAAGTGGCTGCAGAAATTTCTAATTAAAATTTTGGTGGGAGCTGGGTGCCTAATGCACGTGGATAGATTTGCAAGTTACTAAAATAAATACTTGTGTGCAGGCTTTTTGGAATAGGAAGTCTAATTCAGGCTCAGATAATTCTTTCCTACAGCAAAAATTGGTTGCAAGGGATGATAAGGAAGTTCTTCAAGAATTTAACAAGATTTTTTTCTGTGTTCTGTCACAAGAGATGTTGAGCAATATGCTGCAGGGACCTGATGAAGAGGAGCCACATACAGAATAGGGATTGGGTTCATTCACTGGCAAAGGAAGCCCATATGCCTTGTTATACACACTTCTTACCTTGTCAATTAGTCATAATCCAAAGGACTTGATGACTGAGACATTAACAAAAATGGTATGGAAAAGAGGTGTCAGATGTTCCCTGATACAGCCCTGTCTACTGGTGTCTCTTTACAATGTAGAAGGGAGTGTTTCACAAAAAAAAAAAAAAAATCAGCTTTCTGTATACTCAGTACATAGTACAAAGTCAGTATTTTACCTGCTGGTATTACACAGCTCCCTCGAGTCTTTTATTCAGATGTAGTTTTAGGAGTTTCAGTGTAACTTTGAGTAGTTAGCTCTTTCTGGTTTCTAGTGTAGCATTTCAAAGTATGATTGAGCTTGTCTTTTTAAGTAGATGAAAATGAGTAACAATTGAAGTAATGTTTAGAAAGCTTTCACTGTTCTATATGTCTTTAAGCAACTGTTTTCCAAATAGATTTGGTTTTTAGTTGTATTTTATCTTTTTACTTTATGGTTAGACAACCTTGAGCCAAATGTTCAGGCCTGTGTTCTCTTGTCTTTTGTGTAATTTAAGCATACACCCTGATACTTTACTCCTGCTAGGGCTGCTTAGGTGGTCTGGGTGTGCCTGTTTCAGTTGTTGTTTGTTTTTCTAGTATTATACCATAAACACATTAAAATATATCTGGAAGATAGGGGAGTGGGGAAGCACCTCATTTGAAAAAAAGGTAAAAAAGGAAATACAGTATTCATCAAATAAAAGCATTTTGGACTTTTTGGTTCTTATACAGGTTATGAAAAGATGCCTTCCTCCAAGAAGATCTTGAAATATAAACTTTGGGCTGGGGATTGTTGCCCAACATCACCCTTGTCATAAACAGTGGGAGACTGAATACCCCAGTGGTCAGTGCTAATTACAGTGAGCTCCTCCTCTGTCCTGGCAGACCTTTTTTGGGGAAGAGCTGTGGCTATCTGTCTTCAGGGAGATAATATGTAAAATCTTGCTGCCAGGTTAGATATTCTACTACAGGGACAGCTCCAAGGTTTAGCCCTCTCACCCTGAGATTTCAGAAGCTGTAAGAGACAGAGAAGGAAGCATGCCTCATACTGCAGGGGTGCGAATTTGATTCAAGTAATTTGATGTATATCCTTTATAAAAATGCAAACGTTAGCTTGAGATTTTTTTGTGAGGTCATTTTATTTTATTGTTACATAGGACTCTTGTGGGATACAGCCTTTGTCAGGGTTGCAGAAAGCTTAAGTCATAAGTAGAATCCCAAGTTCACAATCATCAAGAGAATCTGAAATTATTTCATCAGTTTTCTATTCTCTTTCCAGGAAAAGCATGTGTGCAGAGTTTGGTGGCAGAATTTTTAAGGTACGTGAGCAGTCTGTGACAAGTACATCTGAAGAAGGTGTGACTGGCTGCAAGAGTCGGATGAACTGGTGTATGGAGACACAGAAGTGCCAGCAAGCCCAGGAAAGGAACTGATTGGAAGAATATTGCCAAACATAGAAGAAGTGGAACACTTACTTCTGCAACAGCCATTGACTCAGAATAAAAACATCAGCAGTGAAATGATAAGTCTTGGTGCTCTCTGATTCTCTGGTGGATTTTATTACTTAAGAGACATTTTCATTATCCCATTTAATACATCTTGAATTTCTCTGTACATAAAAATATTACTGAACAGTTGCATTTTGATACCATTTAATAATACTTTTGAATGTTAAAACATTTGCCAAGATGAGTGCTGAGGGATATCAATATAGAGCTTTATATGACTACAAAAAAGAGCGAGAAGAAGACATTGACTTGCACTTAGGAGATATATTAACTGTGAACAAAGGTACCTTACTAGCACTTGGATTCAATGAAGGGGAAGAAGCGAAGCCTGAGGAAATTGGTTGGTTAAATGGCTTTAATGAAACTACAGGGGAGAGAGGAGATTTCCCAGGAACTTACGTAGAGTACATTGGAAGAAAAAAAATATCTCCCCCAACTCCAAAGCCTCGTCCTCCTCGGCCTCTTCCAGTAGCACCAAGTCCTGCAAAAGCTGAAGCAGAGAATGAGCAACAAGGTCAGTACTGTTCTGACAAGGTGTGTGTGTCCCCCATGGTTTCATGTATTTTTGCTTCACAGGCTTGTCTGACGGTAGATTGATGTGTATTAACATATGCTGGTCAGCTTTTTTTAGTGCATGGCTCATTTCAGTCAATTAAGAATTGTTCCTCCTTTGTAATACTTAGCTCACACTCTTAGTTTCATGTGCTTTGTGTCAGGCACCACAGAAACCAATAACTGTGAGGTACGTCTCACAGGTTGGAAAGTATGCTTATAATTCACCACTGTAAAGACATGAATGGAAAATAAACTGATTAGCATTTATTTTAGGTTTCTAAGAAACTGGTCAAAGTGTTTCCTTTTGTGGTTCATCAAACTCACTATTGAGAAAGTTCTCAGTGTTTCCAACAGTATGCATACTAAATAAACAGTACGTTCCTATCACAGATCTATGGCTACCAGCAAAAAATGCGTTCTTGTCATGGGAATGTACCTGTCGCATTAAAGGTAAGAACGCATATTTAAAAATCAACAATGAAGTTATAATAAAAAGAAATTCAGATTCAACATTTTTGGGGAGTACAGCATGCAGTAGGAAAAAATAGAGCTTATATAAGAAAGGAAGATACTTCCTCTGTTTAACCTAAGTTGTTTTCTAATCTGCATTTGCAACAGCATGTAGGCTGAGCTCAGAATTTGACGTTCTCTTAATAGAAGAAAAAAGGCTTCTCTTTTGTAATTGAAAAAACCTTAGGGTAAAAAACAGACAAAAATACCCTTCCTCCAAGTGATTTTTTTTCTCCTTTACCTGCCGACATTCAGATAATTTTATTTTACATATCAATTAGATTTTGCATATCGGCCGAATCTGTCTTAGGACAGACTTTGGTCTTCCACTTCTGAGAAGTCTAGAGTGGCTTATATTGCTTCAACTTCTAATATTTCTTAAATTGTCATTGTTTCTAGCTTGTAGGAAATAGGAGTTGTAGTATTGGATCTGAATTTTTACAGTGACACCCTAGTAATAAATAGTATCATCACCCTCTGCCTCTGTAGAAATGTTTGGATCATCACTTGCAAAGTTGTGGTATCAATTTAACAACTTACAGCCCACTGTGCATAAGTTTATATTCAGTTATGCTGATTATCAGCACAGATAAGAAAGAAGTATAGAAAATTATATGTGGCAACCAAGTGGAAAGCTGGCAGAAGCATTTCTAGGTTGGTAGGGACTTGGTAAGAGTGAATCTGGACTGGTTTATATAGTAATGTTCTTAAACACTGGAGCATTGCTTGCAAGTCTGCAGTTAGGATGAAAGTGAGGGCAGATGAGGCTGTAGTGGCATTTTAGATTATACTCTCTGTACGTCTTAAATCCTTGAACTCTCAACTTCTAGTCATTAGACTCTCATGATTTCTCTCTCGTTAGATTAGTCCTGAAAATGGGATATTTGCTTGTGAAAGAAAAAATTGTTATTTTTTTGATCATTCCCTGTATTGGATATTAATATGTGCTAATCAGGTAACACTGACTCTTCTTAATGCACCTCTGGAGAAGTTGTCACCATTGTATGTAACTGCAGATTAAACATGGCTCTTTGGATAGACAATTCAATGCTGATAGGACACCGAGTAGCAGAGAATGGAAAGAAAAACTCATTCTTTAAATGTGCATGCTGTGGTGAAGTAACTGACATCCCAGGTTTTGAGGTGTTTATTGCTTTAAAAAGTAGTGCTTTGTAACTTCCTTGGTTTCTGTACTCATGCTTTCTTGATTCTTCAGTTCACAGCTCCACGCTCACAGTGCTGTGCTGGGAAGTCCTCATGTTAATCTTGCCATTTCTGAGCCTGTCCCAGGACTGTATTTGTAACAGATACTTAGGAGTGTTTCAGCTGCTGGGTGTTACTTTGGGAAATTCTGTTGCAGATTTGGGGGACTATATTTATGTAGGCTTTTCTGCTTACTTCATATGAGGCTGTGCCCCAAGCCTTAGTGACTAAATCTCTCCTATGTGAGGTTTACTGCCGTTAGACACAATACTATTTACACGGAATGTGTTTATTTTTAATATCATGGGACTGTGGGAATTGGAAACAAAAAAATATTCTAGTTTAACTGGGAATCTTCATCTCAAAGTCTGCACAAATAATCCTGCTGTGCTGTAAAATAGTTAAGAATCAGCTTGAAATCCAAGCTTGGGTTTTTCTGATTATAAAAAATAAGCAAAGTTCCCATAACTTCTTTTGAATTAAGGCGTTTAAACTTCATGTAAGAGTCTAGGCACCTTCAAATTGCCCTAAGATCAGGAATTAGACCCCCCTGAATAGAATTAGGGTAAACACTGAAATTTGAGCTCCAAAGAGCTTGAGAGATCTTTGGAGTTCAGGTTTAATTATTTTTAAAATAATCTATGTTTTCTTAAAAGAAATTGGGAGAAGTCATGGTAAGTAGTCTGTTTACAGATCTTTTTACAAGAGAGAGCTAAGGCAGAGAGCGCTTTGAATCCTAGAAACAAATGTGGGAAATGTACTGAAAAAGTCTTATAAAAACCAAAATGAAGGTGAAATTTTTAACTTAGCAGAATTCCACAAAAATTATGGTGAAACCAAAATTGCAGACATAAATACAGTTCAGATAAAGAATAATGTAGCAACATACGTTTGACTTGCAAGTGGCTTCACTATTTTTGTGTATATTATTTGGGGCAGGGAATAGCACAATATTATCCGGCAGCCAGTGTAATGGGCCAGACATAATTGGCAGTTGGCCAAAAGATTCTTCCCAGGATGATAGTTCTCTCCACACTATTATGTGTATTTCAAATAAATTAATGTGCAGTATGAAACTTGCTTGACCGAATGCAGTCAAGTTTATGTTTTCACTACTTGATGAATTGAAACTGCTTTGATTAAAATGACAAGTTAATGAGGAACTGTAAGCAGACTTCTTAGACATACCTCATTATTTGTAATCCATATACTTTTTTAATTCTGTAGGGTCAATTCTGTATGTATTCCTATTGTGTATATGATGAATAAGAGTATCAGAAACTTAACTTGAGATTTCTAAGAGTATATATGCACAATTACAGGAGGTCCTTTAATTTTACCACATACCTAGGTTTATTTTTTGAAGAAAATACTTTCTAATATTTTCAATATTCTTTAATACTTACTCGCTCTGAATATTTTTTCTCCATGCCTTGTTAAGCTTGATCATTTGCTCATCAGTGTTCAGATTGTTTTGTATTAGATCTACTTTGCAATGTTTAGGCACAATGCTGCCAGTGTTTGCAATGGTGGGGTATTCATACACAAATAATCATAGACATCTGAACAGACTTTGCCGTCAATAAGGCTAGTAACATGGGCCGAGCTGCTCATCAGACCCATGTCTTATGCAATCAGTCTTACTTACAAGTAGTGATATTTATATTGGAATATAATACTTCATAAATATTACAAACCAATCTGAAAACAAGAAAAACCCCTCTGGGTGGTCTCACATTAAAACACTAAAGTCGTATCTTCTCCCATATTTTTGTTTTATTCATGACCTATTTAAATTTTTAGAACCATTGGTTAAGACAAAAACTGTCATTCCCTGACTGAAATTTTAGGACTGTTTGCATTTTGCCTTTGTTCCCCTTATCTTTGTCTACAAAGAACTAGATTTAGTCTTGAGTTCATAGGATTTTTTTTTGTAATTGCATCTGAAAAGTTATGAAAATAATGGAGATACAAAAGCCCCAAGAAGTCTCTAGCAGCTTTTGGTTTCAGGCCTAGTGCATGTCAGAGCTATGGCAAGGCAAATTTAATTCCTCTTGCTGGTTGGGAGGCTCTTAACAGGCCCAACCTGCCTTCTGCCCAGATGTCTTTTCAGAGGTGTCTGGCTGCTGCTGGAGGGATAAAGGCACTTGAAACAGTGGAGACACAGCATAGGGTCATCTTTGTTCCCTCCACTAGAATCTAAGTCTGTGAAATAAAGAAGTAGTAGTAGAGTACACAGTAAAGATTGTACATGATTTTTTTTTTTTCCTTGAAATGTGTTGTTTTTTTTTAAATTGAAGCTATGTTGGGCTGGTCCCTCTCTCTTAGCCTGGGTTTGCCCAACTCTTTGCAAATGGAAAGTGCATAAGCTGTACAAAGTCCAGATATGTTTTGTGAACTTTGATTCATCTCATCTGATATTGTTGAATATATTTAGGATTGATTCATACAGTATTGTTTCTCTACCTGGTTTGGGAACATTCATCTTAAGCAGACTTTGGAGCATAAAGCTTTGACTGATGAACAGAAATACTTTCAGATTTAACTTGGAGT
Organism: Sclerurus mexicanus; assembly: GCA_013396755.1. Classification (NCBI taxonomy): domain Eukaryota; kingdom Metazoa; phylum Chordata; class Aves; order Passeriformes; family Furnariidae; genus Sclerurus; species Sclerurus mexicanus. The sequence goes on from VWZF01003030.1 coordinate 31,150, forward strand.
GCTAAATTCGCACTTTGAAATGAAGATCAGATTGCAGAAGGGAAGACCAGAACTTTATATGAATAATATGTCAGTGTTAATGTTTTGGAGCTTCCTGCAACTTCCTGTGTAACTTCAAAGAGTTGTTTATGTTGATACTCTACCATTTCAGCTGGTTTTAAGCCTAAAAATAATCTGAAGCTCTTCCTTCTTATGATGAAACTACAAAATAGGTGGGTTTTTTTTTTTTTTTGTTTTTTTTTTTTTTTAAGAAAAAGACCAAATTTTCTTTCACTTGTCTCCTAGTACAGATACATATCAGCAAATTAGACAAAGATAACAACACGGAACATTTGGAAACTCCTTTCAGCGACCAGGTTATGCAATGTCTGAAAAAGATCGAAACCAACGGAGGTCATAAAATCATTTGTGCATGCTTTAACTGAATGTGCTGTAGGATTTGTTCCTTTAATTTTGCTATACAGCCAGCTGAGCAGTCACATTTGTGAAAATTATTCATATTTGTATATTGGGGGACATAAGAGTGAGTAGAATGCAGTTAACCTGGAGCCTCTATTGGGAAGAAAACAGTCATTCTCTCTCCTTTAGGCAAGTGGAAAAAGGAAATTGTGGGGTGAAGTGATGAGTCACTATCTCATGGCAAATACAAATGGTGAATGTATATGCCATTCAAGCCAAATTGTTTTAATTCAACCTTTTTAGAAGCAGTTTGAGCATAAGCTCTTGCTCTGCTGCAGTTGCTAGAACTGCCTTGCAGTCATGAATTTTCATGTTGGTTGATTTAGACTTGCAGTGAGAAATGGAGCAAGTTCCTGCCATAGTGCTTTGCTGGCTACTTATGGTCATATTTGTAGGCAAATTTCTAGCTGCCAGATGATTGCATGCATCTGAAAACAGAGTTCTTGCCACCTGCTTTAACACTGATGATAACAAAGATTTTTCTCAGCTACATTAAAGTGAGACAGAGCATTTTTTCACAGTAATAATACCAGGATGGTAGTAACTAAAAAAGCCTTTGTAAGCACCACAGGAAGCACAGGGATAGGCTTGCAAGTACTGGTATATGCAATATGCATATGAAAAACTGCATATGAACCGTGGGCCTGGGCAAGTTCTTGGTTGATGTGTGGCCCCACCTGCTGGTAGAGGAGGAAGGAAGCAAGAGGGAGGAAGGACATCCTGGTATCTTCTATGTTGTTTTAATCGTCACAGAGTAAAATAAAAGTGAGAGAGAGCTTTTTAAAATAATACTTTATTTGACCAATTGATATTCCTGGGAAAAATATATCACTAGGGGCACACAGAACCCTTGTGATCCTCAAAGGTGACTCCAGCCTGAGAAGGGTTGTGTGGCTGAAATGCATCTTTTTTCTCCAACAGTATCAATTAGTCTAAAAAGATAGCACCTTTTTATATGTTTTGCTTTAAGAAATTGAAAGTATAAGTCTTATTTTGATACTATGGCAAGTATTTGTCTGTCTTGTATCATGCCGGTTTTAATATGCCTTTCTACAGTTACAGCAGTGACATTATGTTGAGTGACTGCTTACATATTTTTAGCCTTCTTTAATAGTGATTTAGTCCGTTAATACCTTGTGCTGACATGAAAGCTCCTAGGGCAGATGTAAAGCGCGGCAAAGGTGAAGTAGCTTGCTCCTCTCCATTGGAATCATCTTGATCTGTTCCTGTAGCTGTGATCCAGGAACATCAGGAAAAAAACCCTCTAGTTAGCAAATAGTTTTTACTTAGGTTTGCAGATGATAACATCAGTTTGTGAGTTTCAGCAATACATGGTGCAAAGTGTTTGCCAAGAATGGATCATTCAGCACCCCGAGCAAATAACCGTGCCCACTTAAATAGTTGTATGATGCCATATACGCATCCAGATTTTCTTGTGTGAAAGAACACAGATCTGTAACTGCAGCTGGCTGCGCACTCTTTCACATCTGCATCTTGCTCCAAAGCTGCTCTACATGATGAGTATCCATGAAATCAATCTGAAAGCTAGAATACAAAGAACTGCTTTATTTTCGTAGCTAAGAATCACAAAGGGAATTACATGATATTAAAGACATACTTATTTTAACTGGACAAGGGTTTTAAGTCCTGAAAATGCTTTGCTGAGAATCTAAATACTCTGGAGAACTTACAGAGAACTTTTGGCTTAAAAAAAGGTAATAACTCTGGTTAATAGCTGCTAACTTTTGCTCACACTTTCAGCAAAATACATGTCTAAAATCAATCCTATTTTGTGGTGGATTCATTAATAGAAGAGAGTTGTGTTGTTTTTCTGTTGTTTTGGTTTTGTTTGTTCTTTTGTTTTCCTTTTTTTCACTTTGGTGTAGAAATGCTTGAATTCTTGTATATGACCTGAACTCTTTTCATAAAGTGTTAGCAGGTGTAAGTTTTTGTACTAACCTGACTGCTTTTTTTCAGTCTTTTATCAATGCTTTGTGCAGCACTCCACATGAAAAGCACCCAAATACTACTATTTTTTTTCACATTAATTCAGTTTACAAAATAGCTTCCATGTAAGACAGCATTAAAAAATAATATCTAAGTTGACAGCTTTTCAGTTAAGAAGGATTTATAAGCAAGATTCTCCAGACATAGTTTCAAAAACACAGTCTTGTCCTGAGCCAGGGAAAGATGTAATTGTGTATGCTTTCTACATGTTAAAAAAATCTTTGAAGACTATCTTGTACTTCAAAACTACTATGTAAACTATTATATGAATGATGAAAGAGGTCTTTAACAGTTCAGTTAGTTGTCTGACAATTTGCTCATATAATCCACTTTTTGTATATGCTTATCATCATTTTCTGTGTTAGAATATTTTCCAGAGGTGAATTTGAGATAGTTTCTTCACTTTGTTTATTGTGGATGTTGAAGAAGTGATCTACCTATGGTAGGTCTGAACATGCCAGTTTCCTTCTGTGCTGGTAAATCACTTGGTGGTGTCTGGGATGAGAAGATGCTCCTGTGAGAGAGCCTTTTTTTTTTTTTTTTGTATGTGTGTCTCTATGGTAGAAAACCAAAGTTAACTCTGCTTTCCTTGAAAATTTTGATGCTTCCTTATGAAATCAGTGCACACTTAAAAAGGTAAAGGGACTGGCCAAAAGCCAAAGTATTCCACTCAAGTATATGAGATTGGTGTAATTCAAAGGGTGTCTACCTTGCTCTTTGTCCCCTGTGGGTTTAACTTTGTTGGATGCAGCATGTTTGAGATTCCTGTGCCATAGCCTCCTGCTCACTAGCTGGGAAGGAAGAGTAGCACAATCTGGTATCAGTAGTCTGAGGAGGGAATGCACCTCCCAGGAGGCATGGCTGCACAAGGTTTACAGATATAACAGTGGAATTTTTTTGTTGGGGTTAGGAGAGAAAACTTAGTACCATCACATATTTCTTCCAAGATCTCTTCTTTCTTCTTGGATAAGATTGGTAGATAGCAGATAAACATGGAGGATTATTCTTGGTGAATAAACTTTTGAATGGTGTTCTGCAATTTCATGCTTCCAAGCATGTTATGGCTTCTCCAGCAGTCTGTCTCAAAGCGAAGGCTTTTAGTTCATGAGGTTACCTTTTTATTTCCAAGCACTCTTCCTAAGCTGTTTTGGCTGGAGGTAGATGAAAGCACTTAAATTGGGGAATTAAAGAAAGAAACCACTAATTATGCACCGTGGTAGATAAGACTGCACAGCTGTGTCTGGTTTCATTATCTTTCTATCCAGGAACATTCCAGAAATAAGCAGTTAAAGGGAAAAGTTTGCAGTCCTTTTCCTACTTGCACATGTTGTTCAACCCTGTGACCAAACATTCCAGTCCTCTAGTGATAATTTGCAAGTGTTCATGTGCTACGCTTGGATGGAGACATGAAAATGTCTGTTGTGTTTATGACCTTACCCTTGAATTGTCTCCTTACCAAAACACAACTGCTTGGCACAGGTTCGGAGAAATAGAGGCCACGGCAAACCCCCCCATCATTTCCTGCTTTCCTCCTAGTTGACTGACACACACTTGAGAAGCATCTGCCCCGATATGGTCTGCAAAGAGCTGAGAGGTGCTGGGGCACTATGGAGTGCAGTAAGGTGTGATCTACTTCCTTGGTCTTGTCTCTGCTGATATATGGGTCTTCTGTAAGGGGTTGATACCCTTCGAGAGCTTCTCTGAAAAAGGACACTCTTGGCTTACTCGGCTTTGTGCCTCATACTGTAATATGGTCTTCCATTTTTTGTTCAATTGTCATTGCACTGTTTGAAATATAGCCATTCCCATGAGAGAAATGTAAGAAAATGTCATGCTTTTACATTTTGAGGCAAGTTATTTTGGGTGCTTTGGAGTGAAATCTGTACAGATGTTTAAGTACAATTTAGAATATATTCTGACCAGTCCAAATCTAGTCCATGGTTCTGAAGCCAGAATAATGTAGGTAGTCAGTAGCCTAGACAAGCAATTTTCTTAGAAGAAAAAGATTTTGCGAGGCCTTTTGTTCCAGTGCAGGCCAGTTCAAAGCATAAGAAGTTTTTTTAGTAATCCTTTCAATCTGGCCTGGTCAATAGATAAAATTTTAAGGAATACTTATTCAAAAAAGAAAGTAGCAAAAACTTAATCTGAAATATCTGAAAATAGAGGACCTTTCTTCACCAAGTGAGCGGTTCTCAAGGGCACAGAGGGATGAATATTTGAATTCTCTTTGCTGTATTTATAACTTGTTACTGGTGGTTGAAAGAATAGCGTGCATTCCCCACCACTTTCATGTTTTTCTGACTTCCTCTTGGGTCAGAATTAGTGCTGACAACTCCAAAACCTTTCTGGTAACCTGTGTAAGCTGCAGCCCCCTACAAGAAATTAGAGATTTTCACAATACCATTATTAACAGGACAGTTTTTGGGGATTATACTAAATCAGTGGTTGAACAATGTTTACTGCAGAGCAACTAGCATGAAGTTTTGCTTCTTTGCAAGTCTTTTCTATCTTTGATATTAAAACTTGCAATGAAAAGGCTAGTGGGCTGGCAGTGCCTTCCACAGTGATTTAAGATGCAGGACTGAGTTGCATATACAGTTTAGCAAAAAAGGGGAAGACAGTTACCAACTGTTAAGTTTTTTCTCCAGATGTTTCCTCTAAGACAAATATGTACAGTTTTATTATGACACAGTAAGTACACACCAATAAGATGAGAATGATTGTTTTGTTGGCTTTTTTTTTTTGCTTCTCATTTTCTGTTTTATCTAAATAACCAGTCAATCAAATACTGTGGTATAATGTGTTTGGTAGTTTAGATGGAACATGCCCATGGTTGTTAATGTGAGCTGCTCTCTTCTAAACAGAGTACTAAAATGCTTTATTCAAAATCCTTTTCGATGCAAACTAAAATTATTTAAAAGTATTGATGTTCTTGAAAATATTATACATGTTGAGAGTTTTTTTAACTTGGAGGACTTGTTCATACAAGAAGCAGCAGGTTACTATTCTACTTCTCCTCAAATTGGTGACAAAACCCATTTTGACTTCAGAAGGAACAGGATCAGACCTACAGTCAAGATTTAGCAGCACTGTGACAAATCCCACAATTCTTACTCTTACTTCTCTCAGGCGAAATTCACGTTATCTTTAGGGTGTGAAGCACAAATCCTATCTCTGTTGGAGAGATATTCCTGTGTACCACATTACACATAATATGAATGTGTATGAAATACTACACAATAAACACTGATGTAAAGAACTGGCTGATGTAAAGTGTCTAGCTCCTTTTCTGAATTTTGAAGACATTGCAGGGAAACACTGTTATGATCATATTTTCAGAGGTTCTGGGCTAATGCAGGGCATGTAATTTCACTCTGTAATTTCTGTTTCAAACTCATAACTTCTAGATAAATTTAAAACTAATGTTACTAATTAGTCCAAACTCCTTCCTTTAGTATGTATGTAATGTAGATTTCTTAACTTTTTATCTCTTTTATGTCCATTATATGGTATGAATTGTGAATTTAGTAGTAAAATGTTTTCATTTGGGACAAAAAATGTGTGTTGTATTTGGTGATGACAGTATAGAAATTATTTTCAACAAGTTATTTTCTTCCATTATATTCAGAACTCTTCACTGATACATGTGAAAAATTTGCTTTATGCTGATAGATACTTTTGCAGGGATGATTTTTTTTTTTCCCTTAGGGATGCGTGTTTGAGTAACTAGTGTGATAATAATGGGGTTTTCTTATAACTGAGGCAATGATATGGTGACAGTTTTAATTTTATAATCTGTTTTTATAACAGATTATTACATTTATAATAAATAGTTTTATTACCTTAATGCATATGCATGTAGACAATGAGTTATACACTACAGTAGGAAAACATTGCTAAGCTTTCAAAACTCTGCATCTAAAATTTGTATGTATACATATAAGTACAACTTCTTTTGGTGTATGCTGTTTGATGCAATTTTTAATGACATAGTTGTCTGACACCTTTTTCCACTTATTCCTGTTTTGCTCATTGTCGAGGTCCCCTCTGAACTAAAATTGCTTCATTCAGCTTGTTTCGTTTGTGGTCTTAACCCACCTGTTCTTCACAGCTTTCAACCTTTTCTTTGGAAACAGGTTTCTTCATTGATACTTCCGCCCTTTCCAGTGATGTGACTGATAACAGTTTCATAGAACTTTATAATCACAAATATTAAGTCATCTTTGGGACACTGTTGTGAGCAAAGGTGGTATCATGATTCTTGTAAGAAGGAGGTAGACCAGTCAGTTAAAAAAAAAAGGTGAATCTCTTTGTCATAGGAAGGTCATGTGGAAAAACACTTCAAAAAGCTGAATCTAGAGAGTAACTTATCAGAACTCTAGCACTTATGTTTCATTGAGATAACTAAACTCAGGAACCAGAACTGCATTAGGTTTGACTCTGTAGGGCTTTATATGTCACAAGGAGCAAGTACTGTTTGCTTACTCCATGGCTGGCTTTAGTTACTGCATACTGGATATCCAAGACAATTCCTTGCAGAACTGATCTTCCTGGCATACATCTGCCTCCACAAGCTAGAATACAAATACAAGGATCAAAATCAAAAAAATTACTAGTATGTGAAAGCACAGATTGAACAAATGTGATTACATAATTTAGTGTTGGTTTACTTGTTTCCCGATTCTGCAAATCCAAAGTTTCAAGTTCCTAGTACTTTTGTTGTACATGTACAGGATGTCGTGCAATAGAACACACATTTCAGTGACACACGTGTTTTAAGTACCGCTTGCCTTAGGTTTCTATGATGCATCTCTGTTAGTTTTGGCTTTTTTTCACTGTATCATAGCTGTGATTCACAACACAGGAATTTTTGCAAATGATGACATTACATAGTAAATTACCGTTCTTGAAACTTGATTTTAGTTCTCTAATACCAATCAATAATTTGCTTGCTTGAAAGGTGCTTTTCCTCCCATTTTTATTCTGCCGTACAGTAAACTGCAACCTTACTTGATCAAGAGGTGTGGCAGTGCAGTATCATCCTATTACAATGACAAAGTTCAAAGTTTTTTCTGGATTATTCCATTCCTAGCATCATACACTAGATTCCTTTTTCGAGAAACACTAGTTTAGAAAGTGGAAGTCAAGACAGCTTCAGTGTGGATGATAGATGAGTAATGGATGAGCTGTGAAAAATATCCTTGACACCTGGAATGGTTATTCATTAACCTTCCCCACACACTAGAATCGTGGGAAGTGTTCTGCCACAGAGGAAACTGTGCTGTTGTGCAGCAGATCCCAATGCCAAATTGGAGAAATTGAAGGCCTCACTTTGTCCATATGAAGTTGTCTGCACAATTGTTGTGGTTTTAGGGTTTTAAATTTTTGTATATTCTAGATACTGATATGGAAGTTGAAGGGTCATTGGGTTTGAATGTACAAACAAGACACAGAAATCTGAAGAATCATGGCATTTGATCTTTGAAAATTATGTATGAATGCATGCTCCTATGAAACCCCCAAACTGCAAAAATCATTCGTAGTGGGCTAGAGAGGTATTTGACAGATTATGTGCAAGTACATACATGTGTGTTTCATTATTTGATTGCCTTAGGAGACTGGTGTTTAAGTTGGCAGATCTACTTATTAAAAGCAAAGCTCTTTGGCTGGCAGGATTACAGAATGCTTGAAGGAAGGAGACCAAATGCTGAGAGCAAAAGAGAGAGAACATGTAATGTGCAGAAAGCATGGGGAAGCTATAAAGCCAGCAAGAAAAAGTAGACTTAAATGTGGTTCCAATTTCTTCTATTGGGCTTAAGTTGATAGCCATGCTGAAGTGAAATCATGAAGCTCTGTTATTTCAATATAAAGCTAATGTTCTGGAAAATACAGTGTTTTCTGTCATGCTAAGTATTATTTGGTTACCTGTTTGCAGCTTGTCAGAAATCTTTGATCCATGCTTATTTTCCTGACTCAAAAAAAAAAAAAAGCTTGATTTGAAGCTTTACAGAGCATTGTCAGACTGTGACATAAGTGTGCACTACAATACACACTGAAACTTTGTTCTTAGTCGTGATTAGCATGATGCAAGACTACACTTTTGACTCTAAGTGTATGCTAAATTTCTGCATTTAATTTTGTCATATGTAATTTGTAGCTCTTCTGAGGGAGAAAAAAGAAAAAAACAAAAACCCAAAACCAAAAAAACCCACCTCAGCTCAGTCTTTATACATATGAGTTTAAAACAAAACTGTCCTGCAAGATTTTAGAAGTAGCAGCCAAGCAAGCTGAATATGTGTATCTAGAGAAGTCTACACCTGTGGCCTCACACTTTCTCAATGGAGTTGCTTCCTTCACAACCTCAGGCATCACAGATTAACACATTCCCTTGATCCTCTGCATTGTTCATTCCTAGCTGAATGCCTTTACATAATAACCAGCCACCTTGCACTCTCTCCTAAGACTTCTCAGTTCAAGAGCAAGGTTTGAAATGTGGAAAGCTGACTGCTGAGAAGCAGACTGATGCAGTGAAACAAGAAAAAGAGAAGCAGAAGGCCTGGTTCCCCTGAGAGATCAGGAAATATGCTATTAAAAAAACCCAACAAACTAAAAAAAAACCCAAAAAACAAAAATAAAAGGGCATTTCCCTTAAAATAAGACCTAGGTTTAGATGATTGCTCATACTGATATTTATAAATTATTTGAGGGGCTGTTAGTCACACATCAACTCTGACATACTGGTGTCCTTTGGGGTGGCAGGTCGCTATTTAGCAATTCTGGGTCCTGAAGAAATGGGTGGTAGTGTAGCAGAGCTTAGGTGAGTTTTACTAGCTGTCTGCTGCATCTGCCATTTTTGAGGAGCTTTATCTTGTAAAAGCCTCAGTAAAGTTCTCTGAAGATGCCACATCTGAACCAATTAAATTACAAGTTTTTCCGGATTCGTGCAGGTGGTTCATGTGAACTGTGCTTAAAAAACAGGGAGTTGTATGCCTGTTAGAAAAATCAGGTCAGTTTAAAATTAATGTATTCCTCTTTCTCCTGTTCTTGACAGTGAACTGGCTTTATTGGAAGGATTCTCCATCTGGGAGTAAAGTGAGATATCCTTTTTCCTTTTGGCCTGGCCCACATTTAAATAAATAAATTCATTTGAAAAGGAAAAATGAAATGAGAAAGAGGTGTTCCCTTCTGTTAGGGTCAAATAAAGGTAACTGGTTCTTTCTTCTGGCAAGATGAACAAGGGATTCCTCTGGAGCAAAATCATAATAAAAACCATAAATGTACTACTTCCTTCCCCCCCCCCACCCGTGCGAAGAAAGGAAAACAATTCGG
>VWZF01003030.1:42750-52913 GCA_013396755.1 Sclerurus mexicanus
TTTTTTGGTAAGAGGAGGAAAATGTTTGATTTGAAATGCATTAGTTTCTTGAATAAAAGTCCTGGTGCTGGAGAGCTGTTACCATTGTTCATTTGTGGGTTTTTACTGGGTGACTGCTATACACTCATTATTTTTAATTTTATGTGTACTTAAAAATGTTTCCCATAATTCCCAAAAGATGAAGGAGTGGTGTTAGCTTTTATCTGTCAGCAGCTTCTGCAGTTCTTTTATGTAAATGTTCTAGATCTAAAAACCTTCACTTCTCAAGTACAGCAATACACATTCTCTTGCAGTAGTGAAGAGCCTATTCTTTTCCTTTAGATTGCTTGCCTGTGGATATTTTCAGGGGGATTTGTTGGCATTTTTCCCCCCATTAGTTTCTCTACAGGAAAAGGTAGCAAAACAAAGCATTCTTTCAGAGTAGAATAACATACTTTATCTATTGTGATTATTGAATAAAAAGAGAGTTATTATCACAAACCAGTAGAGGTCTTGCATAAGGAAAAGGAAACAGCAATAAGGAACAAGGATCCTTTAAAGACAGGACATGTCATTCTTGACAGTGTTCCAGCAATCCCAGTTTCTAGCAGTGAATGCCCATCCAGTAGGTCTTGGTTACAAAGAGCAGATGCTGCTGGGACACCATTTTTAACCATCAACATATTTATGTGGAAAGGGAATTGAGGCTAGTAATCTTTCAAGGTTAGTGCCAGACTATTCAGAGGAAAATACATGTCACTGCTTTTTAGGTAAAAAAGCACAGGAACTCACTCTATCTGTGAAGTTTTACCTGATGGAGGTCGTTGAAATCATCTCACCATGACTCTCTACTGGCTGTCCAGAACCAAAACTTTCAAATGCTTCTTGAGATGGACCTCAGCATTGCTTCCCTTAAAAGGTAGGCAGGTGCCTCTCTCTTATGGGTCAAAGGTTTCCAGGAACAACCAAATATGTATTTCCTTTCCCAGTTGCTAGGAAGAACTCAAGAACAAATCGTGGACTAAAGTATTTTTGCATGAGAAGCCTCATTGAGATGAGATGTTAGAAAATTCAGGTTTGAAGAGGAAAATAAACTTGAGAATATAAGCCTACTGGATGACCACGGGTCCTTGTACAATCTGGATAATGCTCCAGGTAATAAATAACTGAGCTCTTCAGCTGAGTTTTGTCCCTTGAGAGCAGTGACCTTTGTGCACTGAAATGGGCAGGGTAATTTCATGGGGAAAATGCTATATCATTACGTAAAAAGAAATGAAACCATCAACTGCAATTGCACATACAGCCTTCGTTCTTTGTGGTCTTAGGTTTTGAGTGCTTGACCTTGTAGTCTTGATGCTCTTATAATGTAGTTCTGTGTATCTGTGTAGTATAGCAGACAGCAGGTATAGGGATCTTTGATGCTGATTCCTTGTAGAGTTACTGTTGCGAACATACTATGTAAATGTATTAACTTACATATAGTCACTTTAAAATAAACTGCACTTTTAACAGAGTTTCAGTGTTGCTTTATTAATAAAGAAGTCTAGAGCGCAGAAGTTAACAGAAATCATGGCTTTAATGTCCTTGGGAAAGATGAATTAGTTTGTGAGAAGGCAACTGGCATCAGTTCTAAGGGAATGCTTGGTTAATGCTAAGACCAGTAGAGGAGGTTGTGTTTGTAGAAAACTATCAGATATTTGTTCCAATTCTAATAAGGACTTCTACATCTTACTACGAAAATCTGGATGTTTAATGGCAAGAGTAACACTGAAGCACTGGAACCCCGATAAGTAAGTCAGAAGATGCAACTGCCAGTGGAATGTTTGTCTTCATGTCTTGAATATTCAGTGTTACACATTTTCCTTCTTGATACCATGTATGTTTTTGTGTCAAACCACTGCCAGAAGTTGGAATTGTCAGTTAGTGTCTCTGAGAAGAACTTGGCAGAGTTACTCAAATTCTTGCAGAGCTCAGCTCTTTTCTAGCCCTGGAGCAGCAATCCGGAAGGAGGAGGAGGGAATATAACAAGCCTCACTTGATGAAACAGGCAGTGTTTTGCACTTTACTGGTCCAGCCACTTGCTTGGCCCTGTCCTGTTCCTCCCTTTCTGTCTTCTCTGTCATCTCCTTGCTTGTGGTGATACAGTAGCTTGGTGCCTATGTCAGGTACCTACAAATGTAGGTACATACCTACATTTACCTCTCATCTGCTAATATTTCTCTGAATGAAAAGTCCTAGCAGGAAATATGCAGATGTCAACAAGACAAGAAAAGCAGGTGTTTACTTATTGAAATATACTTTTCCTGCCCTTGGAATTGTGCTCTGAGATCCTTGCTGGCTCATTCTAGTTAGAGACAATAACCTGTCCTTCCATTTAAAGCAATGCTCATTGGGAATATGAGAACATTGCTACTGCTGTGCTTCTGCATGTCGCACAGGGCTTGGGGTGATCCCTGAGAGTGAGGGCTTAGAAGGAATTACTTGTCAGTCTGCCACGCTGAAGAAAAGCATGGGAAATCTCAAGCTGTGCCACTACTCCAGACTATGTGAGGGAAGTGAGATACACTTTTCCCAGAAGCCAACAGTGTCGAAGCCCCAGTGCCAGTCTGCTTGGGGTACAGCTCCAGCAGTGTCTGTCCTGAACTCCCTCTGTGCTCTTCAGTTTATTGAGTGCCTTCCTCTACTCAGAAACAGAAAGACATATTTTACTACATTCTTGCTTCTTATTTTACACTGTTTATCTCACATCTCCTTGAAAGAACGGTTGAATAAGCAGGTGGTTTTCTCATCTATTCCCTGGGGTTTTTTTGGAGTGGGGGTTTCTTTTGCAAAGCAGTTTATGCATTATGTATGGCACTATAATGCGGTGTAGTGCATGCCAGAATATTGTACTTAGTTAATATTTTTTTCCTCAGAACACTGCTGCTCATATTTTCTAATCATGTTAATAATAGTTGTAAATAGTTGCAGCCATTTCAAGCCTTAAATCAAGTTCTGTTTTGAAAAGCAGTATTGCAAAAGCTCACCTGTAGAGGGAAGCAGAATACTGTTTTAGCTACAGGCTTCTTTTTAAAAATTACTTGTGCTTCAGATGAAGCCAGCAAAGAACATCTGTTGTCTTAATTATAGCTTCTATTTCTAAGAAGTATGTTCTGTAGCAGATGAGAAAGTGTCTGACAGCTCATAATTCATAAAGTTACTGAGGTTTAATCTGATAGAATATTATGTACAGAATTCCTTCCCAGTATAGGCATTATTGCTTTCCTTTCAATAAATGACAGAAATACAGCTTTATGAAATATTAAATTAATAAGTGTGAAACATGATTAGCAGCCACTGTTATAAGTATTAAACTGTTAGGAAGAAATATAATACTCTATCTCTGCAAGTAAACTTCCCTCAAGCCAGACACCACCTCTGTTCTTTCCCTCCCAAATTTCATTTTGCTTTGTCTTAGAGGAATTCTTAGTTGATTAAGACAGCAGCTCTAGAACAAGTATTCATTTTCGTGTCAGAGAAGGGTAAAAAGATCCCAGATTTCTTTCAGGAGAATTGGTACATTCTGAAGTAAGACTTTCTGTGTCAAATCAAAGCTTTGTTCTGCCTAGTCCTGCTATCTATTGTTTATGGATTATTTTCATCTACTAATCTGTATTTGCCTGGGCTTGTTTCCCCCCTTTTCACACAGTTGCCCCTTTTTCTTCTTAGCCCGAGAGTACAGCTGGCACAGCTTTATAAATGGGGATGAAGAGAGGAATTAGTTCTCCTGACACCCCAAAACTGCCTGCGTAGTCACAATGCACATGGTGCTATATCAGTCAGATCATTGCATGAATACGTGTGCTGATAACCCTGGAAAACATCTAGGCAAAGTATTTTACTGGTCTCAGTAACAGCATTGATTTATGCAGGTAACTATGTCTTTTTTGACATATTATGTGTAGCCAGGATAAATGAAGTAACATTCAGTTATTATTCTGATCCTCTTAGATTCAGTGGGTTGGACTACAAACAACCCAATCTTAATATACATGTGTTTGTCCTGAAAAATGACTGCCTTATTCTGTTAAGTGCCACACATAACAAGTTTAGTACATTTTTCTGTAAGAGTTTGAGATGCCCCTTTTAAAGTTTATAGGCTGTGTTTGTCAGTACCTACCACACACAGAGGAACTTGGAGATGTTGGCTTTGTGTTTTGGGCAGTACACTGGGACTGACTGCAGTCCCAGTGAGAACTCCTGCTGTTGTCATCCTTTGGAATAAGTCCATTGGATAAGTTCTTGTCACTCAGTGTTACTGATGTAGGATTGCAGCGGAAATATGGATGATCTGCAGAGATACTTGAAGTCTGGAAGTGTATTGCCAGAGTACAGTTTATCCATGGGGGTTAGATGTTGTAATTGAGATGCCCCAGGAAGGCTATTTTGCTTTATTCAGGTGTTTCACCATTGAAGATGGAGTAAATATAGGAGTGACAACAGATGTGATAAACCATTTTTTCAATACAGATCTTTATCTCCTTCTGTGGCTAAAATCTTCAGTGTTCTGTTAACAAAGCATCTAAATGCAGTTGCCACTTCATCCTCCAGTTCATACCCAGCACCTACTGACCAATGGAAGAAGCAGACTGTGCTGGCCACATAAAGGGTTTTAAAATGGTGGTATTTTCATCCATCATTCTAGTTGTACCCCTGTCATGTAAGGTCACCAGCAGGCATCATTTCCCTATTGCTTTTTGTAGCCCTCGATCATTCATATCACAATAAGTCTTAAGTCTCAGACATTTTTCTGCCTCCATATAAATGGACTTCTTGTGAACCTGAAGGCTGATTGTGTTGGTGGGCCTGACCATTCCTTTTACTAGTGCTGCAGTAGTCTTCACCGTGCAGTAGTCTTCACCTGTCTTCATTTCTCCCAGATTTAGTTCTTCTAGCTGCCAAGACTTCTGTGCTATTCTAAGTCTGCAATTTGTCTGACTGACGATATCTCATAAAAATAAGAGACAAGAAATAGTTGACAGACTTATTAAGCCACTTGTAATGATGTGTCAAATTCACTGAAGCTTAAATCTCTTTCATATTTTTCCATGTGTTTTAAAAATCTTCCTAATGAAACCAGAAGGTGTTGGAGCCTTGAACAGTTCTTTCTCCTGACACTTTAGTGGTGCTTTCAGCCTCTAGCAGGATTTAACTATAAGCAACCTAATCGTCTCAGGTCAGTAGGGTCTAAGGAGAGGTGGTCTTCCAGCTGTTGCAGCTGAATTTACTATGTATTGCAGTCCTTAGTTTATCTGAGATACACAGTGACATTAACTTTGGCTTCTCTCACCTTTTTGTCTTTCATCTTTGCCCAGTCAAAACCTTTTGCTAATGCAGTTCTGAACACTGTTCTTTTGCTAAATGCCATTGGGTTATCTGAAAATGCAAATGCCAAGGCAAGGCTACAGTTCTCAAATCACAGAGTGAGTTGCTCTCTGGTATTTAATTGTAATACCAGACTTCTGTCTTGATCTGACACTGAACCCAAAGCACAGAGCTCTGCGGAAAATTTCTGCATGGGGTTTTACTGTTGGGGTTTTTTTTAAAATCTTTCATACTGTTCTACTGAAACTTTTTGCAAGAACTTGATACTTCTTAAGACTATAAAAAGGTGTACAGTGAACCACAGAATGCCTTCTAACTAAGAGTTAAGAGTTTTGTGTCAGTAAGACTCCTTTCACACTCTCATATTGTGAGGCTTGTGTGGCCTTTCTTCCCCAGCTCATTAAAGCAGATGCTGAGGGCGCTGTGATGGCTGAGGCTCAGCATCTGTACCAGCTGCCACCACAGAGCCAAGAGAAGCTGCAGGCCCTGCCCTCACCTTGTGGAGGTATCTCCTACTGCTTTCCACTCTTCCAGGATCTATAGTATGTTCATGGATACAGTTGCATGCATAAAGATTTTATCTGCATGCATATAAGCCACTTAAGAACATCTGAAGACCTGTGCTCTCAAATAGTAGACATTTATGTAGAGCTGTGTTGTCATCAAATGCAATATATATGCACAAACTTTAATACCATTTCTGGAAAAATAAGAACATTCATGGAGCAATCTTGACTCAAAGCTAAATTCAAGTAATGTTAGTATATAGTTCCTTTAACTATTTAGAAATTAAACTCTTTTCCATTGTGTGTATTGTACATTTTAAGGGGTTTTATTATATATTTTTTTCAATTTCATTATTCTTCTAGCAGTAATGAAAGATTTGGCTCAGAAGTGTCTGAAGCCAAATTGCGGCTTTAAATTTCCATTTGTCGTTGCCAGGTTCTAAGTCTAAAGTATATCTTTTTACTGAGAACCCTTCCAAAAGGTGCAGCTGTGTGCTGGTTTCATCTTGCATTGTGTAGCTATGTTGGCAATCCTTGAATGTAAGGTATGCTCTCATCTCCCACACATTGCCACTGCCTTAGAGCTGTGCAGTCCTGTTCCGTATCAGGGAGAAGAAAGAGTTTGAAGAGATTGAAGCTGAGTTGTGGTTCATCCCATTGGTTCCCACTGTGGCAAGGTAAAAATAGAGTTAGTGGAAAATCCAGCTTTTGTCAAGTATCATCAGACGTTTCCTTTACTATCTGGAGACCCACTACCAGACGTAGAAAGAAGCATCAAACTGTATAATAGTTTCCAGAACCATAATATTTTGGAGATTGTGGAATTAAAAAAGAAAAAATAACAACTACAGGAATTTGGAGGGGAAATTATTGCTTTAAATGAAAAACTGATACTGGATTTTAGCAAAGGTATCTACAAAGTTGCTCAGATCCCTAAGCGTGGATTTGGTTCTCCAAACCTCTGTGCTGTCCTATAGCATTCTTCAAAGCAAAAGACTGTTTTGAAATCAGGTACTACTGAATTCAGATTGCATGTCAGCTTTTGTTCAGTTTTCTTTTACCAAAAGTGACCTATCTGAAAAGTTCTCCTTTTCCTGTGTAGATTTTGATATGCATGCTGAGTTTTCTTCTGGAACACCTAGTTTAGAATCAAGACTTCTTTAAGCATAAGTTGTATTCTGGCTCTAGGAGTAAATTTTTTTTCCCCAAAAAATTAGGTGTAGTTTTCTTCAGTTTAGCCCCTGAGATTTCCTCTCAGCATTTTGAAACAGAAGTGCATTGTTCCCAAATTGGGCTGTTTTCAGTGTAAATATTATAAAGTAGCGTCAGGTCTATGAGCATTGTTAAGTCTTTTTTTGTTTTTTTTCCTGACCATTACGTGTTTTGTGAGGCCTTCCACCTTTAAATGAACACAAGTTTCTATTTTGTGCAGAAGTGGGGAAATTTAAAGCAAAACTCAGTATGATGTTATGCTTTAATTATAGTGTTGATGCCACAATGAGTAGGAAATCCTAGAACACATGGGAGGTTAAGTGATTTTAATTTGTTTGTGTCATCTCCTACATGCTGATGAAGTGAGTGTTTTTCTTCTGTGTTGCTGAGCATTATGACTGTGTGACTTACATGTTTTCTTCTGTCATTGAAGGTAACTGCAGGTTTTGTACCTGTCATTTTGTGTCTACATGTTGTTTGTGTCTTTTTGCCGTAGAGCTTGTATGTGTCCATAGTATTAAAAGGTGGGTGAATATCCTGAGTTTTCAGTCAAATACACTAGTATCTTACAGCCTACATATTTATGAAATAGATTGTCATTCATTTAAAGTTTCCTGTCATATCTAAAAGTTCAGCAATGTCTTTGGAAGATAGAAGTTTCTAGTTTTGGAAAGGAATAGGACAAAGGGAGGAAGAGACATCAGAAATCTTCTGAACTCCTAAAATGCATATTTTAGGGTAGCAGAGAAGTTTTGGAAACTTTTGTCCTTTTAAGCAATGTGATGTTTGGTTTGCATACACATGTTCTGTAGGCATATTACAGATTTTGCATAAAGGGGAATGAATAGCATACAAAAGCCTTTCACTTTAATCAAGAATATTATTGATCAATGAATGGTGTACAGCAAAGATATCCAGTTATAGATTATGATACAAACTTAGTTTATAAGCTAAAATTCTGCTTAAAGTTTAGATGAAAAGCATGGACCATGAGGTAGGTTGCAGGAAGAGTCACTTTCTGTTTAGGTAATCTGAGTAAGGTCTATACTACCTCGTTTCTTCTCTCCCATGGAGACAAACTGTTTTCTGTATTGTCTTCTCTTCATCTTACAAGGCACTTCTTTCTGTGAACTGAAGTCTTCCTCTGACACTGGATTCTTCTCTTTGCTTTGCTTTGACTCAATTCCTCATGTAGAAAGTCTAAATGTAGTGGGAAATGAAATTATTTTTCTAAATACACTTTGTTTATAGGCATTTGTATATCTTGCCATCACTTCAAGGCAGAGTTTGGTTAATGGAAGAAGTCAGAGTTCTCTGTGCTGCTCAGTAGCTGGATGGACCATCTCTGAACTGCCAAGCTGTCACATGATATAGTTCAAAAGCCTGTCAGGTTTGACTTCCATCCCCTGTTTCTATCGCTCCTTATTTGTCTCTTTCCTCAATTTCAGTTTAGACTGTTGATTATGGCTAAATGCTGCATATTTTGTGGTTGAAAGGAACTATTTGATCTGAATATTACAAATCAGATGGTCTGTATTTCAGTATGTCTGAGCAGAGACTGCTTGGAGTGCAGCATTTTTCATTTGAGCTCATGCTGTGTTTGATGAAGCAGATATGATGTTAAGCTAAAAGAAGTGTTCCAGATGGAACCTGATTTGAAGATGGAAAGGTTTAAAAAAATCCATTCCTTCCCTGAGCAGCTTGTTCTGCATTCATAGCTCTACTTGGAGATATGATGGTTAGCTACACCTATGTAACATGCTTTCTTTGAATTTAGCTTTTAATCAGTGTTATATTAAGTTAACTATCTGACAAAACTTTTGAGTTTATTATGCCTACTCATTTGCATTTTTCAGCTAAGGTGCCACCAAAGAAGGAACTATCCTCTAAAAACCTATGCAGATAATCCTTAGTGACAGTGCTGTCTTTTATTGCTTTATATGAGTCTAGTGTCAAATTTTTGTTTATTTTGCCAACCACTTATAATGTGGCTAGCATGTAGTCATATTACTTGTTCTTTCAGAGTGCAGATCAGGCATTAGAACTCTTTTGATCCTCAGGAAATGCTCTCATTTTCCACAAGTCATTAAAAAGTAGCATTAGCAGGTCAGGGATCTGCTTAGGCAACTCTTTTGGGACTCCTGAACGCTTATTTTCTTATTTCCCTAAGTTAAACTGTTGTGGCTAACAGATGTTTTTCTAATGTCTTCAGTTATGAATGGACTAGAAAGTATTCCATTATTATGGTACCATCATTTTCCTTCTTTTTGCAAGTGACATGTCTCAGTGTCCCAATATGCTTCACTTCCATTACTACTTTGTAAATAATTGTTATTTATTGTCTTTCATCTCTCCTCATCTTTCTACACCTCCAAAAGTCTGTCCCTTCCTTTCTGTCTAACTACTTTTAAATTTGTTTTGGTTTTGGCTGGAGTAGAGTTAATTTTCCTCACAGTAGTTAGCATGGGGCTGTGTTTTGCATTCATGCTGGAAACAGTGCTGATAGCACAGGAATGTTTTAGTTATTGCTGAACTTTGCTTACACAGTGTCAAGGGCTTTTCCTCTTCTCACCCCACTCCACCAGCAATGAGAATGGGGGTGCACAAGGAGTTGGGAGGGGACACAACTGGGACAGTGTGTTGGTTTAAAGGTAAACTGGCAGGAGAAATGAACCCAACTCCAAAAGAGATTACAAGTCAGAATTGCAATTTAATAAAAAGATTACAATAAATACAATGATACAGAGAAAAAAACTGGTTTTGACTCACAAAAAAACAGATACATAACCCAACACCCTAGGGCATGAACAGAATGGAGTTTGTTAACCCCTGTGCTGAGCACCACATGGTCCCCCTGAGTACAAAGTAAAAGGAAAGGAAANGGTCCTGGCCACTATAACTAGGACAGACAGCTGACCCCAATGGACCACAGGGATATTCCATACCATACAGCATTGTGTTCAGCAGTAAAACTGGGGGGATGAAGAAAGAAGTGTGATATTTGTCTTTCCAAGTCATCATTGTACATGATGTAGCCCTGCTTTCCTGCATTACCTGAACACCTCCCTGCCCATGTGAAGCACTGAATTAACCCCTTTTGCT
>VWZF01003030.1:52966-108642 GCA_013396755.1 Sclerurus mexicanus
CCCTGTTCAACTGTCTGAACCTCAACCCATGAATTTTCTCAATTTTGCCCAGCTGATTCTCTCCCCTGTCCCACCAGAGGAAAACAATCAAGCAGCTCTCTGTGGCTTCGTTGCTGGCTGGGATTAAACCACAACAAAATTGTTTGCATTTTTATAAAAGTACATAATCCAAAATAGAGTGAATTATCAGGTAAAATTGTCTGCTTTCTCTTTCTCAGTTCTTGTAATTTTTTCTGCTATCTCAAAGTTTTTCCTTAAAACTCTCTATTCATATTTTTCTGGGTTTTTTTCTCCTTTTACTTAGTTATCCTTAAAATTTTGTTCTATTTCAGTCTTGTAAGAATGGGGGAATGGGAGTGCGTATATGTATGTATACATACCCTTGCAGGTACCTATGTGTATGTGTGGCTAAGAGTTGCTCTCCGTATGTCCATGGTGAGTTTAACTGGACAGAGATCACCATTGCTTAGGCAACTGGCAGTTTTTACGTCAGTGATTATGCTTTGTTTATCAGTCATAATCCATCAAACTATGACAGATGTTTCTGGCAGTAGTTTAATATCTTTATGTAAACATTCTTGCTTTCCAAGTGTTAAACAGAACTTTCGAATTATTCTTTTGGCAAAAATTCTGTATTTAGAGATAGATCATCCCTCACATCACAGAGCCAGAACATTCCTTTACAGAGTATATTCTCTTCATGAAGAAACTAGATTGTGTGAAAACTGACTTTGTATAAAATCTGTATGCAGTTTTGTTTGAATCTGTAGAATGTCCCTTTCCGATTATACTGCTATTTATTCTTAACCAGTCTTTGTAGAAAAGGGAATTCTTGCTTCAAGTAAACTATATTGTTAATAGTATTATGCCTGAAAATTTAAATACAGAAGTTCTTGAACTTTTGCCTGAGTTCGAAATACCTGTTTCTACTGCTCTTTCAGGCCCTTGTAAAACTGTTGTACCCACAGGATCCACAACTCCCAGACAGTAATGTGTTTAGCTCCCTCACTCAGTGCACAGTGTATGTAAATGTTTCAGACCAAAAGATTTTTTCTTTCCTTCCTTGCATTTTATTTCTGCACAACCATAGACTGCAAACTTTTATTATGTTTTCTTTTCCTAGACAGTATAGAGAGTGATTCTAGGACTGACCAAGGTCCCTAAAAGAAAATGCTGTAAAAATGCAGTTATCATTTTTATTCCATTTTCCGATTTCTTATGGAGTCTTCTCATGTAGCCCTGACAAGTGGTGTGTTATTAAATTAACTGGTTGCATTACATGTAATGATTTTCATAAACAGTGATCGCATTCACCTGTAGCTTTGCTTCTTTTTCTTTTACAGCTTTTTCACTTCCAGATCTTACAGAGCAGTTTGCACCCCCTGATGTTGCTCCACCAATTCTTGTCAAGATAGTAGAGACCATTGAAAAGAAAGGTAGGCTGAAGCATAATCTACCAAGGGGGTTTTTTTGCTTATGCAAACCAAGACTGCAGAATTGGATCCAGACCTGGCATCTCCTCTTTTTAGAGTAATGCATCACATTACTTACCATCTGAAATAATGGTTTCTGCTCAGTAGAGGCTATTTTGACTGTAGGAGCAAAACCAAAGCTTACCTCAAATGACATTTAATAACTCAACTAATATGAGTATTATTTAAAGGTGAAGGAGAAGGGTTTGGTATTGTTTTATTTTTTCTAACCAGTTGGTTATGGAAATACCATCAATAACACTGAATTGAATACAAGCCACACGGGGAAACAAGTAATATTTTGCCCCAGAGCAGGGGGAAAAGAAAACAATGAAATATGAAAAAGTTATAAGAACTGATTTTATTCCTTGGGAGCCAGTTCTTCATTGCTGCTGTAAGTTGAGTCAGCCAGTGTTGTTTTTATGGGGTTTTTTCTCTCCTGCTTTCCCGTGTTGATGTTTCTCCATCCTTTTGAAGCTTTCCTCTTTCTTTTATTGTGTCTTACCTCTTACCTATGGCACCTCCTCTGATATTGCCTTCATAGTCCTGGTGAGGTAAGCAGCAGCTTCAGTGAGCCCTGATGATTCAGGGCCCTTAAGCAGGGGAACAAGAGGAAAAACAAGAGGAAAAGCAGTATCCTGATCAGAATCAGGCTGCTCTTCTTGGGGCCACAGACTCTCACATACTCCTCTGATGCTTTTAAGAGAGTATAATCCTTTCCTGAATGAGTAGGAGCTTGCTAGTATCAGTGAGAAGGGCCGGTATTTAGCAACAGTTTCATAAGGAACTGCTGCTTTCAGGAAACACCATTGATAGTGTTAAATTGTCAGTGCTCTGCATCCCTGCTTATGATCTCTTTCATTGTGTCTTCTCTATTTTCACTGAAATAGGGAAGTTGTAAACAGTACCTTTCACATGAAAACACTTTATTGGTGTCTTTTATTCAGGTGGATTATTGGACACATCATGTGACATATACAGATATTTTCTCTCACACCGGTCTGAATCTGTTTCCTAGTGCTGGTCTCCTACAGTTGGCCAGTGGACAGTTGTATAGAATACATGGGACTGCTGACATCTCTGATCTTCCTTGGCCAGCTCTTTCTGCAGACATAGCAGTTTGAATGTACAGAGGTCTCTTACAGCCTTAAAAAGCAATTACATTTCTTAGTGTGGTAGGTGGATGGTGGTGGAAGAATGTTGCTAATTTATACTTTAAGTACTTATTGAAGAAAAGAGAAATATATTGTGTCATGGCAACAGTCCCTGAAATAATAATATATCCTATCGATTTTGTTTTGAAGGTCTGGAGTGCTCAACTTTGTATGGAGCGCAAGGCTCAAGCAGCTCAGCAGAATTAAGACAAATTTTTGAATGTGGTAAGTACAGTTCTCTTTCTTAAAGCACTAGACAGATTTTGTGGTCAGACCACTCCTCTTTTCTTTGTTCCTCCACTCATATGTTCTGGTTCTTAATAATGTACTATTAAGAAGACATACATAAGTAAAAAAGTTTTCTTTTACACTTAGTATGAAAGGTGTTTTTAATGTTTACAGGTTGTCTTTCTTCATAGCTCCACTGCGTGTTTCTTCTACAATAATAGCTATTTTAATCTCTTCCTGTCCTTTTGCTTGTTCAAAGACTGACAATCTAGCTGTACAGAGAAAAAAAAAAAAGATGTTTTGTTCAGAATCAAGATAAAGATACTTTGTTCCTGTAAGGCTACAAGTTGTTATTTTGTAAACAAGTGGTCATGTGTTTACATACGGTTCTGTGTGTGCATTTTTTTGGTCCAGTAGGTATGATGGCAACAGTGGCACATTACCCACCTACTACAGAGTGATACTGAAAGGCAGAGGCAATTGAATTAATATTGTAGGCTGGATTCTCAGCTTTTAGACAGTAAAACACAATGACACAACATATCCATTCAAGTTTCCTGAAATATATTCCCTTTTCTTTTTGGTACTCTTCTACTTCAGACCTGAATATACTGGCATGGCAGCACTCTGTTGCAGTATGAGAGATCAGGAGCTATTGTAGGAGGAGCACTTGACCACAGCTTGGCAAGCTGGGTGTAATGTGTTCTGTGATCTTTCACTTGCTTAAAAGAGCACAAAAATACAAGGGGTAGAAAATGAAACTGTTTACATGCCTTGTTGCCAAAAGGACAAAGAAAGCAAACTCAAACTGTGAATTAGTCTCTTCATTTTTTAATAATTACAAATATTAACAAACTTAACAAAAGATGATACTATGAGTTGTCTGTACCTTTGAAACAAAAGGGCATCCTGTCC
This sequence comes from Sclerurus mexicanus, assembly GCA_013396755.1. Lineage (NCBI taxonomy): Eukaryota > Metazoa > Chordata > Aves > Passeriformes > Furnariidae > Sclerurus > Sclerurus mexicanus. Next base: position 56,736 of record VWZF01003030.1, read on the forward strand.
TCTGCAGATTGTGGTAGCAGTGAAGAAGTATATGTGGACAAGCTGGGAGAGGAGACATGCATGTGGTGCTAGCAGCCTCACACTAGCAGCCATATTTTTAGTATTGTGATTGTATTTTTCAGTCCAGATAAATCCAGATTTTCTGTGGCACCAATATGAATGTATCTCTTCCTTAAGTTTCTAAGCTGAGATGTACTTTTATGAAAGGTTCATCTATCTCCTGAGATCAAAAACCTGTGGTTTACATGTATTCTTACTTAAAATGTAGTTCAGTTTGAGAAATGAAAACAGGACTTTACCCTTTAGTAACAGTGTATCTTTCTAAGTTGTCTTTAAGAAAGGATTAGAATCTTCCAGGACAGAGATATTGCAGTGGGTATCCAGGCATATGGATACAGACAGATCTCATCTCCTCTGCCTGCTCTCTTTGAATCAGCAGAATGCTAATTCAGAGAGCAAAGTCAGCTTTGGTCTCAAAGTTGTGAACTTGTGTTAGTGTTCTGTTCTGCTAATGGTTAAAATTCTTTCCATATTAATTGGATAACTGTTAGCATCAACACAGTGCCATTTAGCTCTAAAATCAAGTTGACTTGCATCTGGCCCACTCAACAGATAGAAGAGGTCAAGTCTATTTATGTCATTACACCCAAAGAGTTGCAGAGTAAGTTTATTCTTACTCATGTACTCATTATAATAATTTGGGATATACTTCAAAGAAGTGGTCAACACTGAAGAAGCAAGATTTAACTTGGCTTATGAAACAAAAAACATCCAGTGAGCAACAAAACTAATAAAAACTATTTCTTAAGAATTCATGGTTGGATTCTCTGACACGTAATTGCTCTTGTAGAATTCATTCCCACGCTGCAGGTTTTTTGTTGTCTGAGACATTAGTGATGTTTTGGGGTTTTTTTCTCATGCAAATTCTTTGGTCTCTGATAAGATTTGAGCTTATGCTGTAAGCTTTTCTTTGGGAAAAACAGAAAGGAGGTGGAGGAACACTAAGTTTCTCACTACCCCCTCTTGGCTGCCTTACTTCACAGTATTTGTAGGCACACCACATATCTGATTGCCTCTACCTCCCTGTTTGCTTTGTTTAAACTGGCCACATGAATTCAGGAGTTATTTTACAGGGGACCTGGCTAGCATAGAAGGTTGATCAGCATTAATGTCTCTAAATTCTTGTACCAAATATGGATCTTTTTGTATACACTTAGGACTTTACTGTGCCAGTTTCATGTTTCAGGATGAACCCTAATCTTGCTCCCACTAAGTAAGGATTTCTATATTTTCCTATTTTTATTTTTGCTGCCGACATTCCTTGCTTCAATGCTAACAAGTAGTCCTTTATTTGACACTCCCAAGCCTTATCCCAAGTCATAACTATCCTGGAAGGGTATCAGGTTTTACAAGATAAATCCTAACAGCTGCAAAAAACACAAAGCACACAGTTCTGCACGTGTATGTTTGTTTCAACTTACTCACATAAATATTTACAGACTTGGAGCCCCAAGTTGTTAATCAAAATTTCAGTCATAATAGAAGTAGCTACCAGTAGAGAAGCGGCATTTGACCAAACCTTTGATTAATGCTTACTTCTTGCACAAAATATTTACACATAAAACAGAGACCTGTTACAAATATTCTGATGTTTCATTACATTGCTGACATGCAGCAAGTTGCTACTGTTACTCTGAGTTCGGTCCTGAACTGTATGTGACAAAAGGCCACACACAGCTGTGGAAGCCCTTCCGTTCATCACATGCCAAAGGCCTGTATATTCTTTGTTTCAAAGATGTTTCTTGGTGTCTTACATACTTTCTTATGAGTTGTTCCCCATAAACCAGATGTAGGTTAGCAATTTTGGCTTGTTATGAAGCCCTAAAGCTTTGTCTATTTTTTGCAGTTTCTGAAGTCTAAAAAGTGTGTTGCTCTTTCCCTTTAGATGCCTCTTCATTGGATTTAGAGACATTTGATGTGCATACTTTATCAGATGCTCTCAAGAGGTATATCCTGGACCTGCCAAATCCCATCATTCCAGCAGCTGTTCACAGTGACATGATTTCTGTAGCTCAAGGTATGATTATCACATTATTGCAAATGTCAAACAAAAAAGCTTGTATTAGAATTCTGAGTATCTGGTGGTCCAGCTGTCACTCACAGAACAGGGAATATTCTGCACAACCTGGCAGCATCTCAGAAAACATAAATACTTTTGCTACTTTTGGTGAAACCTGTTTCAGTTCAGAACTAGACAATATTCTGCATTATTTGGTTAATTTTTTAGGTAAATATAATGGAAAATATAAGGGATAACACAATTCTCTTTGTTTTAGTAAGCAGAAATACTATAGAAGAACTGGGGGGAAATCAAGGACTTATCTGTATGCAGAAAGCTAATTTTTAACTTTTTATCAGTGCTGACAAAGTAAATATATTAGAGGTCATAGAGTGCTGTGTTACATTGAGAGTTGCAGATTATGAAGTGAGAAATACATGCATGTAAGATTCATCATCCACAGTGGTCATTTTAAACAAGTACAGCTTATAGGCTTTCAGCACGTGGGCCAAGTATTCTGTTATATATCTCAGGACAGGATATTGTTACTGGTAACCTTCAAAGTTAGAACAGCACCTGTGAGACTTATCTAGTGCATCTCAGAATTACCCAATCATGTGTAACGCTAAACACAAGACAGACTTCTACCAGTACACTCTGAACATATTGTGGTTTTTACCAAAATGCATATCTGTTTCCATTTGACTTTTAAATACTTATTCTTCACTCTTCCCTGAGCATTTCACTTTTTTAAAAGAAGAAATCTTACAGCTCTAATGTAGGACAGATTTTTTTTTCTGTAAAATTGATGCTTTTACTTGAATGTTCATTTTTCATGATGTTTCATTTTACTTGAGTGTTCCTGTGCTGATTTCAAGAGCCTTTTATCTGTTTGCTTGCAGAAGTGCAGAGCTCAGAGGAATACGCTCAGCTGCTGAAGAAACTCATCAGATCTCCAAATATACCTCCCCAGTATTGGCTCACACTCCAGTATTTACTCAAACATTTCCTCAGAGTTTGTCAAGCCTCCAGCAAAAATCTGTTGAATGCAAGGTCTCTGGCTGAAATTTTCAGCCCTCTGCTCTTCAGATTCCAGATAGCAAGGTATGTGGGTCATCTTTATCATATTTTATATTGTAAATATGGGTTAGTTATATACAAAAGTAAGTTGAATTAAGTAATTTTCTGACTTTATTTCTGATGGGAGGGCATTGTGGTAGATTTTTCCAATTTTTTTTCATAATTCTAAAGTAAACTTTTGCATTTCTCCTAGTTCTTACTGCCTAATCTGTCTCTTGCAGCTCTGATAATACAGAACACCACATAAAAATCCTAGAGGTTTTAATCACAAGTGAATGGAATGAGAGACAGCCTGTACCAGGTAAAAAATGTTTTTAATTTTAAAAGTTACATACCTTTGTTTTCTTAAATAATAAAACTCAACATAAGGACAGTAGATTTTTTTTTCTTTTTTAATCAAAATTAATGCAAACAAAGTGCACAACTACAGAAATAGAAGTTATTTGTCCGTTTTATGTGATGTACAAGGTTTATTTCATAAGAAATTGTCTTTTTCATTAAAATAATTTTAATACCCATAATTTGTACAGCCTTAGGACTTTCATTTCTCTTTTACTAAACAGCAAATAGGAATTTGTGAGCTTTTTCTACTGTAAACAAGTAGAATGCCTATCATACAGTAATGGAAGTGTTAATTCTGGAGGTCTACTGAACACTCAATTTACTCTCAGCTAAATCTTCTTATAATTACTGTACCTCATAGAGGCATTGGAATAAAATAAAATTTCCCTATATACTTACATATACGTATTTTTTAATCTAGATACTAAAAAGATTTATTTATTGATATCAATATAAACTATGGAAAAATATTGAGAGCCCACCCAGGAAAATTAGATCACACTTGTATTGATTCTGTAAGTTGGCATCTAATTTAGTCAACCAACAGTAAAGCCCATCTCTAATTTATGCAGAATTTCTGGGTTTGAATCAAGTATTTGCTAGAAACAAGGCATTGTTGCTAACTGTGCACAAAAGAAATTATTAAGACAGGGAACTTTACATGTTAGCTGAAAGCAGTTAATTTTACAGCTTATTAACAGAGAATATCTGAACAGAGAATGGGGTGATGGTGAACAGAACACTGGACAGCTTGCAGCTTTTCTACCTCTCTATTCAAAGTACAAAGTAAAATTCATGGCAGTAGTATTTTTAGGGCTGCTTAAAATTTGAAGAGCTAGAACCTGGCAGCAGAAAAATGCTTTATTTCCTGTGCCAGGTAGGCACATTGTATAATTCTCTTCATCAGCTAATGAAGTTTAACTTGAAATAGCCACAGTTTTTGTTCCTACTGCTTTGGTTGAAAGGCTTTTCTAATTTTGTCAGCTCTAGTAGTTAGGAAGCTTTCCTAACATGTAGTGCACAGTTGTTTTCAGCTAGTTTACACCTATTTCGTTTTGTTAAATTTTGTCTAAATAGTTAAGCAGGCATTTCAAGAACCGCTGTGTATTTTTCTTTCTAATACTTCATAACTGGAAGAGTCAAAACTTTTAAATGACTATTTGTCTTGTTTTACTAAGAATCAGCAAATAGCTACCAAATATTTAAAAAGAATTATTAAAGAATTATTTTCTTTGTCAGACATCCCAAGTCTTAAAAAGCAAAATAAGTATTAAATCCCCTGATGCCCTAATGCTAATAGCATTTTTTATAGCTATATATTTGCAAATGGTTTAAAGTATGTAAATATACTTACCTAGAGGCACTGATTGAGAGGTTACAAAGGTAAGGTCAACTTAATTTTAAAGTAAGAATTTTATAAGTTGCCCTGAAGAGATCACTTGGTTGACTGAGTCGCTTCATGTAAGGAAAGTATAAAAGTGAAAGGCGTTGATGTTAGAACTACTAATGAGGACAAGAAGTCTAGTCATCTTGAGAGAGTATCATTAGGGTGATTGAAGAAATGCCATTGTATCTGTCAAGTTTGACACTACATTAAGAATTATCATGAAACATCTGATTGTTTTTAATATTACTTCATTAATATTTAATATTACTTAATTAACACTTCATAATGCAGTAGTTTATTTTAAGGGTCCTCCTTGGATTTTTCATGTGATCTTTTACAAAAATAGAGCTTCTTACCTGTGCATTTTAAAGCCCATCCTATCTAGTGGAATGTTTTTTAGGACAATGTTTGCATATCTATTAATATGGTGAAAAAAAGCTCAGGTACAGATTTTCAGGTTTTGTAGTCTGTGGTTAGCTAGCCTCTGCTCTTAGGCGTATAAAGGGTTTGCATGATTTTCAAAAGTTGAATCTTCATATAATGTTCTGTAAATTTGCAGGATTAGGACATGAGTCCATTTTCCACACCAAAATCATTCATTGACCTGAACATCTGAAGTGGTCTGTTTTTATAGTTCTCATAGATGACTATGATGTGTTTTTCAGAATTGTCATCTTTAAGATTATTGCTTGCAGTGGCTTGATTTCCCATAAAGATTGTTTAGAGACATTGTAATAAAAGGAATATTCCAATAAAATATACCTTATTTGTCCTGTAAATGTTTGAGAATGACAATCTTCAATAGAATTTTACAAGTGGAGAATTTAAGAGGTTTTAAGCAGAAAGAATTTTATGTGTTGAAAATAATGTCACAACAACTAAGTGGTAATAACAGGGAAGCCAATGCTGCTAGGTTCTTCTCTTTTTCACAGGCCGGAATGATGGCTTCCTCCTTTCTTACTTCTTTCTGTTGAGAACATTCTGTCTAAAACCATTTCTGCACAAAGTTTTAGTGGTACCTTATGCAGTACATTGATACATCAAATGTAGCATTGGAGATAGTGATCTCAATAGAGAGATCTTTGCACAAGGTGGGGGATTTTCTTACCACATCACTAGCTAATTATCCTTCTTGCCTGAAAACAATAGAAAGTAAGCAACTGGAAATATATCTTATTGTATCTTTAGTATCTGGAATTGGGCGTCTTTAATCGGACATCTTTTAGCTAAAATGATACTTTGCACACTGTTATGCAAAAAGAGGAATTTACTCCTAGACCATTACTTAATTTACCAGAGAACAATGGGATTGGTTTTTTTACAGTGTCATAGTGCTCATCAACAAAGTATGCATTTTAGCTTGTGAATTAGAATAGTGCTTAGTCCTACACAAAAGTAAAGTACTAAAGTTATAACATCTGTTCATAGAACCATAGATTCTTGCATAGCAGGTAAAGACAAAGTAATGTAGGAGAAATAAGACTGTAAGAAACTAAATCAGTTTTCTGATTCCTGTCTCATTCTTTAAGTTTATCAGTAGGAGAGCCAGAATATTGTGTTGATGGGCAAGCCCAATGAGCACATCCAATTTGAACATCCCAACCTGATGTATAGCTGCACAGGGATCAGCTGAAAGAGGAATGCTGATTTTTCAGTCAGGAACGAAGTGCAAGTCTAAATATGCTATTCAAAGCACTGCTATTTGAAGAAAATATCTTAATTGTAACACATTTTAGCAAACCATGCTGCATATCCTGCAGAAGGAAATCAATTGTCTTTTCTCAGAGAGTCTAACACATTGTACAGACTTGTGAAGGTAAATATTGGAAAACAAGCTATATTAGGCTGTATTTATAGGTGTAGTAGATAGGTGGGGTTTTTTCAGTTGATTGTCAAGGATCATAAAGGCTCCTGGCTGTCCTGTCTGGAGGAGGCTTTTGCTGGATGCAGATCCCAGAGCTGTCTGTGGGGCCTGGTGTATGCTTGTGGCAGCACAGTAAGTTTGGCAGTAGTAGCTGCGAAGGCAGGTCACACAGAGGAAGGCAGGGTGTTGGGAGAGCTGGGAGGTGATTTTGGGTGGGGAGTTCAGGGAGATAGGGAACCTTATTGGGGTTAGGGAGTTTTTAAAGAGTATGGAGGGACTTCGGGTGTGTGAGATTAAGGTCTGTTTTATCTCAGGAAGGAAAAGAGGAAGTGGGATGTGGTGAGAGAGCAGTGGGACTTGGGAAGCTGGAAGCCTTGCTGGTGAAGAGCAGAGGAAGGACTACTACTGCAGAGGCAGGAAAGAGCTGCCTTGTTGTATGGATGAATCAAAGCCTCTAATAGCCTGTGCACTTACTCAAGCTGAGATGCTTTGCCCAGGCTGTCTATCCTAGTTTATCCCTCTTTCTCAGGCGTGTACCTTGTACCATTGTAAATAATGGCTCAAACTATGAAATATTGCAGTTTTAAGCCTGAAGAGGTAGGTTTTATTACTCAAAGTAAGAATGAGTAAGGTAATAAGACTCTCTTACACATAAGTGTTCACATGTTGCGGATGGGATGGAAGTCGTGGCAGTATCACCAAGGTTTGCTTTTTAGCTTCATAAAATATTAGCAAAGGTGGGTAGCAAAACAGCCAGACGAGCACAGTGTAAAGGCTAATCCATTTCCTCTTGGAACTGGACTCAAAGCTCTGCTGAACTGCTGCAGGGGACAGGCTGAGACCACAGTCCTGTCGGTAGTAGTGTCCTGGGGATATAAACTAATGTGTAGGAATGCTGTCCCTTGTCAGGACTTTTCTGCATCCTGTCACAGTCCTGGCTGGACTTCAGCAGCGCCTGACATGGTTTGGAGCATGCAGAAGACAGTGTGTCCCAGGCGGGGAGGGATATTGTGCGTCCTTGACTCACCCAGCAGAGGGCTCCCCTTCTAAGCTAATAAAAATCACGTTTTATCCCTGATCTAACAAAAAGCAAAATGCTTGGTTAACCACCGTACTTGGAAGGCTGGATTCTTGGTTTAAGTTTTGACATTAGCCTGAGGTTTATATTTCTCAATGCCTAATTGGAACTATTTGGTAAAAGTGAAACAATGTGTGCAACGTTATTAGAATTCTTTACAGATTGATACGTGTGTATGTGTGGTTTTGTATGTGAGTATGTATAACACACATGAAAGCATGTCACATCTGATCAGTTCTTTTCCTGCTGCAAATGTATTTTTTTAGAAAAAAATATGCTGTCTTGGTAGAAGAACACTGTGAGAATGACTGCAAGTAGTAGTAGACTGCAGATTAAATGGGCACCACTCAAGGTTTTGCAATTTAAATAAAAAGTTAAGACAGGGCAATATTTGGAAATACAAGTGTGTGCATCCCAGAACCTTTTTCTGACAATACACTTGATTCCCTTCTGCAGGATAATTAGGAACTCATTATCTCTGTTTGGGTACCTGTGCTTTAAAAAAAAAAAATTAAAAATTCAGTTAATCAGGTTTGGATTGTCTTTTCTCCCTTTAGATTATACTTCTGTATTTTGACCCTATAAAGCAAGAGGTGTTCTCAACCCTATCTGTAATTTTAACAGTAAAGAGGATATCAGCTACTAAGTTGGATTAATACAGTCCAAAGTTGGATTCATTCAGAAACACAGGTTTTCATCTCCACTTGAAGTAGTCTGTACCTTTATGACTCTGCTGCTTTAAATTTTATTTAGAACTGACAATTGTTCAGCTAGGCAAAGACTAAAACTACAGAAGCAAGGAATTGTTACAGATGAAGCTAATCACATCAAAAATGTACTGCAGATATTTGGGATTTCATTATTAGACACAAGTGGTGTTTTGTAGCATAGAAGGATTTTGGTAGATAAAGTAATAGGAAGGCAATAACTTTTTGATGCTATTTGGCTGCCATAAGGAACAACAAGCAGATCTCAAACAACATAGCTATGAGAAATTCTCATTGTTTCCAGAAAGTGGGACGAAAATAATACCCTTCTCTCTTTCTCTGAATGTGTCTGCTTCTCCTTTCAGTTTGAATTTATTTCCTCGTAGAAGTTTAGCTGGCAAAGAAGGTAACCTCTGTAGGCATAGGAAAGCAGGCTCTTCAGTTGCTGCTGCATTCCTTTAGCAAGTTTGGTCTCCATCAAACACTAAGGCGAGGAAAATAAATTTGACCTAAAGCTCTCCCTCTTCCCTTCTGCCTGCCCAAGAAATGAACAATCCTGACCTACTGAAAAACACCATGAATACAGACAGCTGTTCTATCTAATATTTTTAGTTTCTTGGAAATGGCTAAAAAGCCTCAGTGCATCAATCTAGGGGTCTAGATGCAGGATCTGTATTCGTGATCCAGCACAAGTGTATAGAAGGTGATGCTAGGCTTGCAAGCAGGCTATGTTGCTTGCATGGGGCTGCTCCAAGAGGTGCAGCTCTTTTCAAGGAAAATTTTTATTCTCTTTTTATTTTTTGCAGTTAGCCACTTCCTGTATTTGGCTGCTCATGAAGCTTTTCTCGTTTTCAATATTGCATGCAGCAGCCAGTGATAGAGACTATTTTAAGGCCTCTTACAATGGTCTTCTCATTTACTTAGCTAAAATGAGAAAGTTAGCCCTGCATTGGCCACTTGTTAGCTGATGACAACTTTTACTTTGAATCTGCATCCCCTCCCCCACCTGAAATCCTTGGCTCAGCAAATATTTGAACCTGCCCAAGTTAATCATGAAACTGAGATCTTTATCTGAGAGAGACGTGCAAGCTACTGAGGGTGGTGGTTTCTTTTTTTTTTTTTNTTTCTGGGGGGGGGGTTTTTTTTTTTTTTTTTTTTTTTTTTCCACAGTACTGAAGTCAGGTTCACTTTTTAATGATGAGCCAGAGTAAGTGGATATCTTCTGCACTGCACAGAGCTTTAAGCAGTTAAGAAGAGAGGAAGGTTTGGATTTTCTCACTGCATGTTGCAGCTCTTTTAGGGATTTTTATGGAACATTGGTTGGAAAGCAAAGCAATCTCTGTTTCAGAATTTTTTTCTTCATTGCTTCAGAAGAGCTTCCTAGTAAAAGGAGGTTTTGGGTTGGTTTTTTTTAGCAAGAGTTTTATAAAAAGAAACCAATATTGGATTGTATTTTCCGACTGTATTACAAGGGTGATCATTTGCGATGCATAATCTACAAAGTAAGTGATTTTGAATTTCTGTATGTGTTTTCTTCATCATCTTGTGGAAGTATTGTACTTTAAATAATTGTCAGGTAGAGCTTTAATCGTCTTAAGATACATGAATTAAAGTACTTCAGTACCTCTCCAGGTTGTATATGGAATGGGGAATAGCCTATCTGCCTTCTGTCTTTTCTTGCCTGCAGGCTAGTCTAGTCTGAGCTGAGCACTAACCTGATTATACAAGTTTGTTCAATCCTAAATGTGGCCACCAGTGAAACCCTAGAGAAGTAATTTTTCCTGTAAGTCTTTATTCAATGGATTAAAAAAACTTACTGATCCCACATGAGACTTAAATGCAGCAATGTAGTCTTCATAGGAAATCTTTGTAACTTAATTTAAATAATTACCTTGGCAACTCAACTGTTTGGGTAGCAGGTGGGCTAAACCTCCAAGATCAGTGTTTAGACTTGTGTCTGGTATGATTTTAAGTATCATGTTTCATTTTGGAAATGAAAGGAATCTTTGGAGCATGTCTACCTAAACAGATGAGGAAAGTCTACTTCAGAATGAATTTAAGCTTCTTAATGTATGAAGCAAACTAGCATGCATCTTTCTGTATTCTGGTACTCCAGATATGCTTTTATGTTGAGGCTTTTCTGAAAGGGGTAACCTGCTGAGGGGCACAGACGGTGGGGGGAGGAAGAGAGGAGGCACGGGGTAACATGAAATATTTGGGAAGCATATAAATGGTGTTAATTTTTTTAATGAGTGTTTGTGAGGTAGAGCACATTTCAGCTGCTCCAGAATTTCTAATGATGTAGGCACAGATAGTTGCTACAGCTAGTCTTTGTTGTGGTTATTTTTCGTCTCTGGTTTTCTCCTCCCATAGATTATAGCAAGTATAAAGCATTCACATTATTTTACATAGCATTCTGCTCTGGAGTTAATCGTCTATTCTGTACTTGTTTCTTCCAAGAGGTGTAAGAGAGTTACAGTCACTGATGGGGGGAGTTAGGATGGAATATTTCTAAATGGTAAGAGGATATTGATGACATAGGGACAAGTGATGAAGGAGGCACTGTCAGGGGACTCTTGGCTGTTAAAAACAATTAACTTGATAAATATCTCAGTGAGAATAAGGTAGAAAAACTGTTTGAAAAGGCAGACTAAATCCTGTTGTATCCTGACAGATAGCAAAAACACTTTTCAAGATGTTGCTCAGTTTTGACTTTCTTCCACGCTTTCAGCGAATTTGGTAAGATTACAATATTTGGTTTTTAGATTTCAAAATCAGTTAATCTAGATTGATTTGAACTGTGTTTTATTACATAATGATAGGAGAGGAAGACATGTCTGTAGTAAGCACATTTTATATAATAATATCTACCCTATCAGACCTGTATGCCCATTGAAATAATAGAAATCTGCACAGTTTAAAAACACAATCTGTGTTTCATTACGTGGATATATATGTCTCTGTGTGTATGTTTGTCTAAAATCAATATATAATGGATACACGCACACAGAGTCATGCTCTTTTCCCTTCTGCATCTTTAATATGTACAGGTCTAGAATCCTTTTAAAGCTTTTTAAATGGTAAACTTCAGGCATCCAAGCAGGAGAATGCAACTGAGATGTGACCGATCTGCTTCTAAAGGGAGCTGCCCTGGTGTGAGTGTGCATGTGTTGTGTGTGTGTGTGTGTGTGTGTAAGAGCTACGTGCTGCAGCATATCAGTCTTTTGTCATTCTGCCAGGATTGGACTGTACCATGCTGCTAAGTCAGGAAAATGAGCTGGGAACACAGACGAGGAGAACCCACTCACTCCTTTTTTTATGTAATACCAAGGTTTATATTGCAGTTCTGCTAAATGTAGATTCTTTCCAAAACTGAAATTGTTTTAAGATTAATGTAGAGCAAAATGAGGAAGCAGGAGTGGTTTGGTGACATTATTTTGACGTGATTGGCTGAGGATTATGATGTAATAGGTTACAGTGCAGCCCCTTATAGGTTTTAAAATGAATTCCAAGACACCATTACAAAGAGAACCTGACTCTTTTCTTGTGTCTGAGCTTACTCAGTGAAACTCATACAAATGTACAATACTCTTTGGGATATGGAAGAACTGGATATAGAATATCCTAAGACAGATATAAGTTGTGGCACAGACTTGATGTTTTACATAGAAATGGATCCACCAGGTAAAATTGCAGTCTTATTATAGAAGACTTAATTAATTTTCATCTTTGCAATAGCTGCTGAAAAATTATTAATGAATATGGAGGATTTCTTTTTATTGATACAAATAGTTTTCTTTGTTTTTATAAATTAGAATGAGATTGTGGTTTAGTGCATGGCTATAGTAATTAGAATCTTAACATATACCTGTCTGCTTACTTAATTGACTTTTTAATGAATTTACCTGTTTCTGTTTTGATTTTATTATGTCAGATGTAGTTCTAGTCCTGCTATTATATCATAAAAAAATGTATTTCTTTTATTATTATTTTTGCTATCTCTGTTCCACTGTGCCTTAAAGAAGATGCTATAGTAACACTCTTATTTTCTTAAACAATGATTACATTGTTGTGGATTGTTTAAGGAAAAACATTTTTAAAGTCTAGCAATATTAATCAAATACCTTTTATAGCATCATTTTTTCATATATGAAAATAATTTGCTATCCTGATATTCACTGCAACTTTAAAACATTGTTTTTTGAGTCTGGTCATACTATACAGGACAGGAATGATGTACTTACTGGAGAACTGAAAGAGCTGGGTTGATTTTTAATCCTGATTCCAGTATAGTCCCCCTTGTTAGTAAGTCAGTGCTGCAGTATCTTCTCTGGCATCCACTAGTATACATACGTATGCAGCTTTGACATTGAAAAAGGGGGTATGTGGTTTTTAATCAGTCCTGGCATTTGGAACACCATTTATTCTGTAGAATACTAAGATTAACACAGGAGATATTTGGGTCACAGATGGGTTTCTTAAACTGTTGGGTTTTTGGGGATTTTTTGCAAATCATTGCACAGAATGCTGAGGATCACAAAGCCCAGTTCTTTTTTTAAATATACATTATTGCTGTGGATTTGCATTTTTTATTACTGAGTTTCTAGGTAAGAAAGCAGCAAAATTCCTCTAGGATCATTACACAGGAGGATAAAAAAAATTTGGTGTGTTTTATTATTTCTGTTCACCTGAAGGTAGTGGAAGAAGGTGAAAACAAACTTCAGGTTTTCTTTTCTCAAAGGTTTTCTTCACAGGGGGAGGAGATGAGTATAGTGTTATATTTTGCATCAAATATATTGTTACAAGAGTAACATAGTTTCTGAAACACTACAACTTTATTTTGAATTATTTTGTTTTCAGTACAATATCTTGATTCCTCTAATGTCTTTTAAAGACTGTTAGTGATGGACAACTCTGTTTGGTAACCAGTCCTTTTTTTTCCTCATTCATAGAATCATAGAATTCATGTGATAATGTGTGATTCCAAGGAATATATGGTCATGTTTTCAGTGAGTTATAATCAACTTTTTTTCTCCCTTTCATTTGCAGCACTGCCTCCTAAGCCACCGAAACCTAATACTGTAACTAACAATAGCATGAATAACAACATGTCATTACAAGATGCTGAATGGTACTGGGGAGATATCTCAAGGTAAATCAGCTCAAGGCATATATTTCTTATGTTTGGCTTTATGTTTTTGCTGTTCTATTCTGTGTGTATGTATTATCCTTCAAGTGTAGAAAATTTACAGTTTTAAGAGCCATTTTTAGGATATTTTCCAACACAAACATATTACAGCTGGTTTTATTCCAAACATGACTAAAAAGTTACTAGCAGTCAGTTAGAATGTAGTATGCAAAATGATGGTTCTGTTACTTTAAGATAGCTATATGAAATGCTAGCATGAAAGAACTCCACTAAGAAATAAATATTTTCTTCTTGTCTTTCATCCAAAACCTCAACTGTAGGCGTAATAGTGAACAAATCAGACTAACAAGTGCCATATATTAGCAACATTTTTAACTGTACTATATATAGGTACATCAGCCTGCTCCAATTGTACAGGCTTGTATGAACAAGCAGAAGGATCTTTGCATGAATAATAATTTTGTCCAGTAATGAAAGGACAGAGTAGGCCATTTTTATATCCCAGTTGTTCTCCAGTAATTTTAAATAAGCTATTGAATAGTCGTATTTATTAATATGGAGATTTAGAAGGCTTCAAAAGCCCACCAATTTTAAAACAGAAGAATTTAGAGAAGAAATGTGTGAAAAGTAACTGAAATGATTGGTTACTTTTGCTTTCATTTTAGAGAAGAAGTAAATGAGAAGCTTCGAGACACTGCTGATGGTACCTTTTTGGTACGAGATGCTTCAACCAAAATGCATGGAGACTACACACTTACACTAAGGTAAGATTAGTTACGCTACGTCTGCAATACTTGAAAGTAAAATGTATTTAACATATAGTGTGCTTTAGGAAATAGTACTTGAAGTATGCCTAACTTCTCAACATACTTTATTTCCAGGAAAGGAGGAAATAACAAATTAATCAAAATTTTTCATCGAGATGGAAAATACGGTTTTTCTGATCCATTGACTTTCAACTCTGTGGTTGAGCTAATAAACCACTACCGGAATGAATCTCTAGCCCAGTATAATCCTAAACTGGATGTAAAATTACTGTACCCGGTATCTAAGTACCAGCAGGTAATTTAGTCTATTTTCTTTGTGTTTCACTTAAATACAGAGAAATTACTGCAGACTGAGAACTCATTTATCATGAAGTACTTCAGTTCTGTTAATGTTTGAAAAAATAAAGTGGGTATAAAACCTGATATTTTTGTTTAAAAATAACTCCACGCTTTACATGTAAATATTTGAAAATTTAAATACCACAGATACATTATTAAGAAATAAACAACTTAATAAATATCCCATTCAATGGTGAAATATGTAATTTTCAGTATAAAGCTAAACACTTGCAATGCAAAATTTCTTTTTGTCATTGATTTCTCATTTGCATATTATGTGTTTGGTATTATACCTCTGCATTGAGGAAAGAGGAATCACATTTCCATGTAATTATCTAGGCATTTTTAAACAGTTTTATCTGGAAAATGAGTGCAATATAATTGTTTCATTATGGAATATCTTTTCTTCTGCTCATCATTCCAGGATCAAGTTGTAAAAGAGGATAGCATTGAAGCAGTGGGAAAGAAATTGCATGAATATAATACCCAGTTCCAAGAAAAAAGCAGAGAATATGACAGACTCTATGAAGACTACACAAGAACATCTCAGGTGAGCTATATTTGAACCAAAGGGAGAGTGGAGTATTTTGTAGATTTTGGATATTATTGTGAATTCATACTGCCATCTTCCTACTTCTCCTTTTCTGCCACCACTACCATTGCCCTGATGTGGTTGCTTTGAATAGTATAATTGCTTACTCATGTTTGAACAGCCATTGCCTGTTTAGTCTGACAACTCCTTCCAGGGCAAGTACATAACTATCTTTACCAGCACTTCTGCATACTGACCTTGTCAAGCTGAGTTATGGTTTTCAAGGCATGTTTGCAAGGAAGCATTGCATTTTTTTAAGGGTTTTTGAAAGGTCTGGCTTACCAGTGCAGGAATGAAAAGCTGCCTCTGTCCTTCTTTCAACTTAATCAGTTATTAGCCATGTCTTGAAGTGCCAGTGAATTAGTGTGGTTTTACAGACCCAAAATCAAGACTGCTTCTTAAAATGTTTGGGAAATACACCTAAAAATAATTGAAGAAAAGTGGAGAACTGCTGGCAACTTGAACTTGAATGATTTAAGACTTAGCTATCAGCTGGGTATGTAGTATCAGGATAGGCCAGATGACCTCTTGAGACCTTTCCAGTCCTGTATCTTACACCTTTATTTCAGAAAGCCAGATGCACCTCTGAGGGCTTTAGTTGGTACAAAGGACAAAGGGCACTGCCATAAGGCCCTAAGCATTACAAAATTTGTTTATACAAAGCAAAGATTGTCACTGGTTCTTTTTCTAGCAGTTCTACTTTCTTGATAAACCTCATTATGGAAAGCTTATCATGGTAGCCTTTTGCACAAGCCTGTTGTCTCTGTGCTGTAACGCTTTGCAGAATGCTTTTTTGGTAAAGGGATATGGAAGTATTGTTTTACAATATATTGAAGTGTTTCTGTGGTAGAAGCCTATACATTTTCCCCTTTGTCTGATATCAACTGTAGTAACAATTACTTTACTTCCAGGAAATTCAAATGAAAAGAACAGCTATTGAGGCATTTAATGAAACAATAAAAATATTTGAAGAGCAATGCCAAACACAAGAAAGATACAGTAAGGAGTATATTGAAAAATTTAAACGGGAAGGAAATGAAAAAGAAATACAAAGGTCAGTATTTGGTTTTAAATGTTAAATTGTATGATTTTTGAAAAAATGAACAATGCCAAATATAGGTCTGCCTGAAACTGAAGCAAGATGACAAGTTTAAAGTTGTTCGGTTTTAAGCAAAGAAGCCTCAAAGAGGGTAGATGTGAACTTGCAAAATATATAGCTACATCTAGAGAAGTAATCTGCTCTTGTAAGTGTCTATACCTCTGAATATCAGATTATAAAGTTGTGAATAAGAGATCAGAGTTTAACCTACCATATCATTTCATCCAGAATCATGCACAACTTTGAGAAACTGAAGTCTCGGATAAGTGAAATTGTGGACAGCAGGCGTAGATTAGAAGAAGATTTGAAGAAACAAGCAGCTGAATATAGAGAGATAGACAAGCGTATGAACAGCATTAAGCCAGACCTCATACAGCTGAGGAAGACAAGAGATCAGTACTTGATGTGAGTATCACAAATTGACAAATGTGCTTATAAATTGATTTTTTTTAATGGTATCCAACTTTTGTGACTAAAAAATTAATTTTATTTGCAATTATTGTCCAGGTGGCTGACTCAAAAAGGTGTTCGGCAAAAGAAGCTAAATGAATGGCTTGGAAATGAAAATGCAGAAGAGTAAGTATTGAGAGACGTAAACATTTCTGGTATTTCGAATCATCTTACACAAAAGTGAGATAAACTATATTTAATTCTTAGACCATGCAGAGGAAATCTCAAGCCTAGGTCTGCAGAAACAAGGCACACTATTAAGACATTACAACCTACACAGTGCAAACATTGGAAATGGTGCTGCTCACCCCCTACTCTCCATTTTTCAGGGAAGTTTATAATCAAGTTACTATAGCAAAGCACTGAAGTGTAACCCATGTCTTTATTCTTACTAGCAAAATTAAGTTCATGAGGTGTTATCATGAGTATCTTAGAGAGATGTTATATGGATGGATAAACTGTAGAGAAGGTCTCTTAGGCATGAGCCACCTTTTTCCAAATTTCTATTGTTGGCACCATGTTGTTATCTCCTATAGTAGTACTCACATCAGTATATCACACTGCAGTTGGAGGTGATAAATTTGTATATGCTGAGGAGTGGTTCTTCTTTTGTTTTGTGGTCTATTTAATTTTGCTGGAAAATGGCAGGATAGTATTCTATCATTTCAAGCAATTTAGTTTACTACAGGTTCTGACAGGGGCTAGGCTAAGGAATGCATTTCATTTCATTCCTGGAAAAAAAAGCAAAAAGCACTTGGGTTGTGTGAATACAGACCAAACTTCAATAAAAGCAAGACACAAAATAATATCTGAAGTGTAGTAACAGTGGAGAATGAACAACTAGAGTATCACAGTTGTCTCAGTAATATTTGTATCAACATTTTCTGCCTATGTAGTTTCTTGTACATGCCTTTTATGCTGCCTCTTTGAATATACAATGAAAGCAGCAGACTGACAATGACTCTTCAGTGGATTTACATTCTAGCCTTGTCCACATCTATTTTAATTTGGCTTGGTTTATTGAGTCTCTTACTGTTATCCTGGAAGTTGTGCTTATCTGCTGTGCTAGAAGCAGGAGATAAAAATGTTTTAAAGCCATGTTGTTTCCTTAGTCTTAGCACAATTCAAAGATGATACGTAAAATACGTAGACACCTGTTTTCAGTAGGACTCCTATCACTTAAAGAGTAGACAAAGAATAATGCCTCACCATGGGTTTAGTGTAGCATCAAAATAGTAAGTGAAACTGTTTAAAATAAATCTTTCTTTTCTCTCACTCTGTGAGTCTCCCCAGTAATCCTGGTAACTGCTGAAAAATTAAACTTTCAGAATATGACTCTTTTTCTAAAGTTGTGATGCAGGGGAAAAAAAAAACAACCCAGTATAGTGAGCAGGATGAAAAACAGGAATCACGCTCTCTAAATTGCAAAGAGAACCACTATATTTGAATATCATGCAGATCAAAAGTATGATGGGATAAGGGACCTAGAGAGAAGCAAAAAAAATCTTTCTATTTTATGAAAAATTGAATTCTCTGTGAGATTGCTGATTTTTGTAGATTACTTTGAGTCTCTTCAGAAAGACAGAACCATGTATGAGTGAGAAGTCATCTTTTCTCAGATGAAAAACTAATTAAAAACCTATCAGAGAGAGTATAAGTGCATTGTCCAAACACAGACTGATTGCAAGCTGAGCAGAAGAGACAGGGCCCACCAGTGCAGGATGTTGGGGAAGTGGGGAGCTCTGGAGCTGCAGAATACCAAAGTGATGTCCACATAGTGGATTGGATGCATCCTTTTTCATTGTGGGCTTTAGCTCAGAGGGTTCACTGTGAATCTGAATCAACTATATACTTGGTGGCTGATTTGGTAAAGAAGGTCTTATATTACATGTTCCTCTCATAATCTGTTTATAAGGTGAGAGAGAGAAAGCACTCTACTATTGCACTCTTTCCACAAAACCATCTCCCCTATAAATAATTCATCTGTCTACCTGTACAACAGCTCGCAGCTTCTCCAAGCAGCAGCTATAGTTGATACATTGCATGATTTTTTCACTGCTGACCAAGTGTTTTGATCTTTGGAAGTGAAGCTGACTCAGAGGGTATTGATTTTGTTGGGCTTGATATTTACCAAAACAGGGAGCAATGGTAGAAGTACTGGAGTGCTCACAGCAGTTTCTGAAAAATTAGACAGGATCTTTTTATATTCTTCTTCAGATTTACGTTTTTCAGATTTCTTCAAAGAAACAAAAAACAGACCTTGTATTTTAGTTTTATTCACTGGTTTGAATGATGCAGTATTACTTGGTTTACATCCCTAGTTTTACCAGGGAGGCATCTGTCTAACTACTG
This sequence comes from Sclerurus mexicanus, assembly GCA_013396755.1. NCBI lineage: Eukaryota > Metazoa > Chordata > Aves > Passeriformes > Furnariidae > Sclerurus > Sclerurus mexicanus. The sequence goes on from VWZF01003030.1 coordinate 76,001, forward strand.
ACTTTTTTTCTCTTGTAAGTAATATGAAATGGCGACAACTTAATTAGTGAATTTTGGTCTCACAAACACATTTTTTTCCAATTTTAATAGTCAATACTCTATGGTAGAAGATGATGAGGACTTGCCCCATCATGATGAGAGAACATGGAATGTGGGAAATATCAATAGAAGCCAAGCTGAAAATCTTCTACGGGGAAAGCGAGATGGAACATTCCTTGTTCGAGAGAGCAGCAAACAAGGCTGCTATGCCTGTTCTGTTGTGTATGTACTCTAGTTTTTGAATGATGTAACCAACGTTTGAGGGGCCTGTCTTGAGCTGGGGGCAGATAGACACTTGCATATGCATGATTCCTGTTGGACCTTTGGGTTTAGAAGCAGGCCAGCAAGTCCTGAGGCCATTCTTTTTGCTGCTCCATTTCCTACACAGCTCCTGTGCCATTCTCACAGATGAGCCTCACTCAGAAGGGAAACCAAAGCATAGGGGCACTCCTTTCAGTGCAACTGCTAAGTCTTGCCTATCTCCTGCCTCTCTAAGCATGACATTTGCAAATTTGAACTAAACCCAGGTTTTTACCATTATCTCACCACAGCAGAGAGGAATTCTATGTACTGACTAGCATCTTAAGATTTATTGCCAATACCTTATTTTCTGTCTTAATTTTACTGTACTCACAAATTAAAAATTGCTTGTTTTTCTTCTTTTTAGGGTGGATGGAGAAGTAAAGCACTGTGTGATAAACAAAACACCTACTGGGTATGGATTTGCAGAGCCATATAACTTGTACAACTCGCTCAAAGAACTGGTGCTACATTATCAACACACATCACTTGTGCAGCACAATGACTCTCTCAATGTCACATTAGCCTACCCAGTATATGCACAGCAGAGGCGATGAAGATCTTAATACTGTGGGTTGGGGTTTTTTTCTAAAGAAATGATTTAACAACATTGAGGCCTCTGGAGAGAAAACGCTCCTTTCAGCTTTACTCAAGAATTTGCAGTATCAAAGCTATCGGTCTTCAGATGGGACTAGAGATTTCCTTCATGACTGCAGTGGGAGAGATCACAGTAGTAAGCTGTGAATGTATGTTTGTAATCTGAAGTGCTTTTTTTTTTTTGTAATTAAGAAAAGAAAAACACAAGGGAAAAATCCAAACCTGATCTCCCTGCAGGGACATAGAGGCCTTTAAGCATGGTGCTTGTTTACGACCACTTCTGAAGCTTTACCAGCTAGAACATTGGATTATCCAGACACAAGGTATAAGAAGTCTGTGTCATTCAGTTATTGGAATTTCGTGGTCATAACCTGACTTGGAATGGTGTTGCTGCACTCAGTGGATCCAGACACACAGCATTGTGGATTCTTTTGGTTTCTGGTTAATGATATGTAGCAGAATGGCACTTTCATTTCTAAAAGACACTTTAAAAGGACTTCAGTTACAATATGTTGCTCAAAGTAATTGTAATAGCAAAGTGCCAGGAAGCGTTTTGTTTAGATGATTAAAAATCCTGTTTTAAGAATATATTTAAGACTGAAGAAAACAGGACTTTCAATGGCATATAGTGTATAATAATGTACATAGTACTGGATGACTAACTATCACTGATGGGAAATGTCAATACCAAACTGCTTCTTTTTTCCCTTTTCTGTTTGCTGAAAGCTGAATTCTTAGACCCTGCTATGCAATACTGAATTTTCTTTAGGCTGTAGTCTTCTTTCACGCATATCTACAGGCTTCTTTTTCTTGTTTCCTTGTCTTCTTTTTTCCTTGTTTCTTTTGCCTGAGAATATTTTTCCTGATGATTATTTTTTGTTAATAATTTTCTTGTTTGTTTGTTTTTTGGGGCTTGGGTTTTTTTGGTTGGGGTTTTTTTTTTTGTTTTTGTTTTTGTTTTTTTGTTTACTGTACAGAAAGCCAGCAAGAGTTGGCTTGAGAATTAAAACTATAAAATATTTTACAATTTTCTTTAGAAAAATAGAATATTGAGCTACTTGCTCAAAGTTTAAATCGTTCATAGATTTTTTTTGACTAAATATTTTGTTGGGCAGTGCCTGATAAGCTTCAAAGCTGCTTTATTCAATAAAAAATATATGAACATTACAAAATATCACTGAGTCCAACAATACTGTTTCAGAGATATCTTTAGAATACGGTACTATGCTACATTTGCTTCTTGAAGCATTTTGAACTTTTATCACAATTGTCTTTGTATTTGGAAGACATAAAAAATAGTGTATCCTTCTTTGATAGTGACTGCAGAAAAAAAATGGGGATATTTTGCTACTGCAGTGTAGAGTGTAGATAGTTTGGATCTCAAAATGAATCCACCTTCACAGTAAATAAATGACTTCTTGACCTCCTGTGGCAAAATTTTTGTCAGCATGTATTTTCATTTCACATGAAGGAAGTTTCTCTAATCTGTTGCCTAGGTGTTTTTTTGTATTAGTATTGTGGGGGAAAAAAGCTTTCACCTCTACTGAGAATGTTTAGATACAATATAGAGCTGATTAAGACTGGAAAATATCTTTTTTTGAAAATTATTAGGCTATGTTACTTACTTTCAGAAGTTTGTAGGATGAGGCAGTATCAAAGTGAACAGTTCCATAATTTCAGGGCACCAGAGACTTACAGAATTATGATTCAGTTAAAGAAAACAAATACATGAATTCCACTAAACCAGATTTATTAGTAATTCTGGGATAATTCACTGTCAGTGGTTTGCAATGGTTATTTATTGTCCTGACCACTGAGGAAAGTCACACATTGCAAATTGATAATGAAGTTCAGAGGAATCTTGGAAATTATTTGACTAAGTGAACATAAGAATTTATTCTTCCCCCAGGATTAAAAAAGGCAATAGCCATTACTATTAAAGAGAGTTGCACACACAATCAAAAGAGTGAGACCTATGGAGTTCTCCCATAATAGCTCTGGTTTAGAGATACTTGTGTTTTATTTCTATGTATGCAGGGCTTTATAAGCTATTGGAAATAATAAGAGGAAATTTACCGGTCTCCAATGATCTTTATATTATCTTTTCATTTTCATATTGTTACTTCAGTTCTGAGGCTGTAAGGCTTTTGATTTTATTTTGATTTCATGGGGTTTTGTTTTGTTTTGGGGTTTTTTTGGTGGGTTGTCTTTGCTTTCCTATAGGTGCATTTTCTTACTAGAATTTATATCAGGAAACAAGATTCAACAAATATTAATGTTTTATGATAGTCATCACTTAGAAAATTATACTGAATGTTTTTCCTGAATAGAAGTAGAGTCTTCATTCTTTCCCTTCCTCATTCCACACTCTATTCAGGCCTGTAGGACCATGTAAATTTGGTATACTAATAACTGGTTTTTACCATGAAAAGCACCAATAATTACTCTAGCATGCCAGTTATACTACTGGGCTTGAAGTTACAGATTAGTTCAATATACAGCAGTTTAACACTTGTAGCAATCCAAGATATTCTTCAGTCATATATTAATTTCTGAATGTTAAATATTTTAAGAGTAAAATTGTATTTTTTCTCTGTAGGCAAAATATATGTAATCTGAATTGATGTTTCACATAGCATTTTTCATGAAATTTTATCATAGTTAAGGCATTTGGGTCTAATTTTCCTCATATTAAGAAAACCCCTGCTATGTCAGTGGGCCATATCCTTAGCATGCCCAGCCCAGTACGGAATATAATTTGTTCCTGTTTGCTGTGCAACTTCTCTTTGTATGTGGCTGTAGCAGACGAAAAAATAGTGTGTCTGCAGATTTGGCATTTGCTTTTCTTGCACAAGCAACAATGAGAAATAAGCACTGTGTTGTAAGGATGAGTGCTTAGGGCTTCTTGAGGGGATGTTCTGCCTACACAGGGTCTGTGCAATTTGCAGGGATCACTTACACCCTCAAATTGGCATGAGTGGGTTTTCTTTGGTACTTATGTATTGTGTGGCCTCTGCATTTCTCCCCCTCTTTAATGCACAGAGCTAAGTCCTGCTAAAGGCCCCATTCACTGCAGAGTTGTCTTTAATGTACCATATTGTTCACTCCAGTTTTGATTTGATCGCAAACAGACTACTATATACAGAAAAAAAAGCATGGGGATATAACTGATGAAACACAGAGTTTTTTTCTGTATTTCTCTTGATGTGTTTTTCATCTAATATAATATATGGATAGGGTTTGTTTTTTACCTTTTTTGTTTTTTTTTTGTTTGTTTTGGGGTTTTTTTTGTTTGTTTGGGGAATTTTTTGTTTTATTTTAAATCCCTGAATTGTGCTGCACTGCAGCATCTCTTTCACAAGGCCTTTGAAAGGTATAAGACATAGCAAAGAGAACCAAAACTCCGAAGCAAAATTAGGAGTTTCTGATTTCCTTAAATTGAAATTTCAATTTGCTGGTTGGGGATATGTATCTGCACATACGGGTGCACACTTGCTGTGTTTATGTATGAACAGATCCCAATATATGTGCATTTTCACAGAACATGATCATTTTGCTGAATTCAGTAAGTGATATCATTAACTTTGTTTAAAGACGCACACATGCACACTAGACCTTTGTGGGTGCAGCATGTTTCGAGATACAGTTAGAAAACTGAGTTTCTGTGTTGTTGGATAGTTTCTTAAAAAAAAAAAAAAGGCAAAAAAAAAAAAAAAAGCAAGCTTGTCTGTATGGTTCCGTTATCCAAGAAATCTTGTCAAGCAATCTGTAAAACCAAATCTTCAGATTTTCTATTTGGTGTCAACTGTTTTGTAGTGAAGAAATGGCTTTGTCTTGTAATTGGCAATGAAATAATAATGCTTGGGAAAACATTCAGACGCTTCTAATGGGGAAAACTTCTGCCGATTTTCACACAGTGCTTTTGCTATGCATGGTATTAAGTTGGGAAAGTGAATCCTGATACTAATTTTTTTCAGGATCACTTTAGAAATGGGCAGCTCAAAGCACGATGCCTCCCATGGGACAAGGTTCCAAAGTGCAACGTTTCATGTAGAATGATGTTGTATTTAACTGCAGTTGAGACTAAACTGTAGGAGTTAGTAACAGTACATTGCACTTGTCCTGTTGAGATTGCATTAGCTGCCCAAGATGCTGCTATTTTTTTTTTAAATTCTTGTTTTTGAAAATAAAGCTCTGTTCTGTTAAATGTCTTTAAAACATTAGGATTACTTTGTTTTAGAATTGTCTTTGAGGAGGTAGAGGGTAAAGCAGGTTGTAAATTGCCTTTACAAGGCAACAGTAAAAATATGCCTCCTTGAAATTTTGTTCAAGCTGTAGAGTTGATGAAGCTGTGTCTTGTTTTTGAGTTGCTTTAAAAATTGTAATAAGTCTTCAAGCAGAATAAAGGTTGTTTTTAAACTGCATGTCAGTTGTTGAGGCTTCAAAGGACTGTGCTGTCTCTTTACCAGCATCCTTGGCTAACTCTTCTTGTCTGTATGTGGCCTTCTTTGACAATGAGACCCAAATTCTCATATTATTAGAGGGAACTGGGAAGCAAATAGTTTCAGCAGACTCTCAGCCATCCTATGTCTTGTACTGAGTAGCTCCAAAATAGTCTTGTCTCAAAACAGTGCCAAAATGACAGTTCTGCTCATCTCATACTATTTCAAAAGCAGTACAATACTTGTGATCTGTGATCTGCCTTTTACAGTGCATTATATGCTTCCCCTCATTATTGGTGGATGGTATCGGACTTTGAGCCCGTTCATATCTTGCCCCAAAAGAGGTCCTCTGGGTAAGTCACCTGGTCACTCTGGAAGCAGAAAGATTCTTAGTCACATTCTGTCACATTCTGTCCAAGCTTTCCATTCCAAAATTTGTTCACGTTTTGCTCACACTAATCTTGAAATACCCTTGACTGAGGCACTCAGGTAGCACAGGCTTGAAATAATTTTTAATAATCACAACATTGTCATTGGCCCTTAGAGATTCTTACAAGAAACTTAGGTTAAGGGCTATTACCGTATTTTTACCCTGCTTAGTAGAAAGTTGGGCTAGATCTCCAATGCATGAATCTGTTGCAGTTTTTCTGAGTTAGTAAGCTGATTCTTTTATACAGACACTGGGTTCATCTCATTCCTGCCCACTGAAGCAATGCTGAGGAAGACAAAGGCTTGTGCAGCCATAGAGTCAACATCTAAAAATAAGGTGAGCTAGGTGGTGAATCTTACATTGGCCACCATCATCTCTTTGGGAGAAAGATTTGGTTGATCATAATCTGCAGATATCTATGGACCAGCAGATTTCTTGCCTGTATCATACACTGTATAGGAATCACTCTTGGCAAACTAGTTTGCAGAAATGTCATTCTATTTTTGCTGTCTGCAGGCAAACACCCCCCCACTTTCCCTCTCTGCTTTCTTGCTAAGCTTTGATGGTTGTACAGTCATAGGGAATATGAAAAACTGCTTCAATCTTTGTTCAGCTACAAGTGGGTGTGATATTTTTAAGGGATTGGAAATGCTCATTGTGGTTTTTGTTTGCTTTTTACCCAAGTTGCTTGACTCATGCGAAATCACATGTCAGTTACCTGTCTGAGGTGTGAAGCCAAAAATGGAAGAGGAAATCTTAAAACTGGCTGTCACGTTCTCCATGGCTCTGTGTGGACCAACACTGGTACTCCAAGGGCTGCAGGTGTGGACAGCTGGGCATGGAATGGCAGGGGCCAGGAGCAGCTCTGCTGAAGCCCTGGGCCACCTCTTGCTGCCCATAATGGCCTGCTGTGGAGCTGGCCCTCCCATCTCCCATGGACAAGAGCCCCTCTTGTTCACATGGGATCCCTTTTGAGATGATTACCTTCAGGATGCACCTACCATTTACCACAGGGTCTCGATTCCATCCTTTAGAGGGTGCAAACTGGGGCAATGACGAACAGTGGGGCCTTGCCAGTATCCCTGGCTGGGAAGAAGGCTAAAAATAAGTGAGTTTGCTTTCCCTGCAGGGCGACATGCAGGGAGGTGGGGTCAGACATACTTGCAGACAGAGATTGTCTGTGTGAGAAGCATGTGGCCTTTCTCATCACCTCTTAAACAACTGAAAGCAGGAGCTGTGGTGTCTCTTTTATTTTAATCCCTTTGAGGACCTATGTCCTGATATGCACAGATCACCAAAAATAGAAATTCTTTAGAGACCTTCTGAGTAAACAGATATTGATTGATCAGCCACTATTCAGACTTTGGACAGTCTTTGCCAGGACTAGCCTCTTCACCTCTGATCAAGCAATCAGATAACCAGAAACATCCTGATAGTTCTTTGTAAAAGCAGGTTTTTATTCATGGCTGTACCAAGCCTCGGTTTCCTGCCAGAACAGCAATACAAGGACACTGCCTGTGCCATTCTGTCCTCTATGAAGAAATTACCTTTGCATAGTAAAAACAGAGGCATTTATGGCTACTAATTTAAACGTGCAAATATTGACATGAGTGAAATTTAACAGGTAACACATAAAAGGATCTAAAGCCTGCCATCCTCATGTCTTTGAACAAAAAATATTGGCAAAACTGGACACAAGCGTAGTTAATTCAGATGATGATTTCACAGTCGTGTCTGATGTTCGTAACTCATTAGAAGACTGTAGCCTGAGACAAATGATAATGAGTTCATACGTGAGAGCATAAATGTTTTCCACATGGTTTACTTTATTTTTCCACAAATCTTGTCATAAAACAAATATTGTTGGATTAATACTTTTTATATGTCTTTTTTTTTATGTTCTAACTACCAGAAGTCCTTCAGCAGGGTTGTCCATGAGGTATGAGGTGAAACAGTCACACTGAGAGTCAGTGTTTGGTGGTGACCTTCCTGCAGGGAATCACATGTCTGTATGACAGGGTGGTCCGTCACACCTGCCTGTCCTGTACCCAAGGCAGTGCTTCATACAGGTGATGGTTTTCATGTGCCCTCATGCCTGTCACTGCACTCGGAGTCATGAGATGTAAGCTTTACCTATCTAAAAGGGGGTAGAGCAACTCTTAGCAGCTTGGTTGTTGTAAGGCTGAATGGGATTAGAGACCTTAAAGAGCATGATGAACGCAAATCAGCAGCTGTCAGGACTGTAGCCATACCAGGGAGAAAAGATGAAAGGAAAATCTTCACGCCTCTCACCACAGCCTCCAAGCAAGGGCCCAGACTGTACCATGCTGGGCCTCCAATCACCTTCCACCTTCCTTGGGAAATCCATGCAGGATTATTACTCTGTTGACTAAAGGCTGCCACTTAAAACTAGCATCTGTTTGCATGCTTATGCAATTTGCAGCTCTTCCTTCTTTCAGAAAGACAGTGAGGTTGAACACTTTGAGGTGGGATTCATCTTATCTAATTTTAAGTACCTTAAAGAAAGACTTGTCATCAAAGCCAGCTGGCAAAAATCTCTTCATAGAGAGAGCCAGGCAATTCCCCAGGGTGATTCACCCCACTTACCTCAGGCACTATTCTTAGGATGCATTATTCTTAGGATCACTCTATGGAGTCACTCCATTGACTGGAGGGAGATACCAGGCAAACGCCTTATTCTAGGTGTACAACTTTAACGTGGCTAGGTTTAGATGGACTCAGTCTCTTCCCTGCTATTAAGCAGTTCAGTTTTAATCCTTCCAGTACCAGCTGTGATGTCTTCTGCTCTTCAGGCATAATGATAAGGCACAATTAATTTGGGGCTAGAATTAAAATTGGTTTATGGAACTTAAGTCTCTCATAGTAATTGTAAAGGTAGCAGACAGGTTCAAAAAGATGCTGGACCATATCCTCCTTGAAGCTGTAATGCTGGACTCTGCACAGAGGAATCCAGATAAGAAGTAATGTCATGATATTGCCTACTTCTCTGCCTGCCCCAGGGAAAAACCTGGCACTGCCTCAGACCTGGCTTATCAGTGCCTTCCAACAGTCTGTCTACCTGTCTTTTGAGGCATCATTTGGTCTCTTGCCAGCTATGTGGCCAGCTGAGAAGCCATAGATGAAGAAGATGCTTCTGTTTTTTCCAAGTGATGTCAGTTTGTTAGTCACCACATTCATATTTCCTTTCTTATCCAGGGGAAATTTAGGGAACTTGACTTTTTCTCCTTCCAGCTGGTCCATAGCCAAGACCACAGGGTGGGGTATTGTGGTAGTAAAACTAAGATAGGAAGAACTTTAGTCGAATTACTTTCTAGTCACACTGAGCTCTACCTTAGGGCAAGAGAGCTGCATGAAATTCCCCAGGCATCTAATACGTGGAAAACTTGAGAAGGTGGCAGGTCCTGTGGTATTTTTTGGGTATGAGACTATATGCATATCTCTGCCAGGTAAACCAAATTATTTAGTGAAGAATGTTCTGAGAAGGGTCTGGAGATTGCAAGGGGAGTTTCCCAATCCACTGGAATGGAAGGTCTGGCCTTGAATAGTCTCAATGGGTAGAGCAGATGCAGCATCAGGTCAAATGCAAGAACATTTTGGGGAGGAGATTCAGGAGTCTTGAGATTAAAGAAGAGAAGCTGTTATGCAAACAGCCATTGCTCTAGTGATAACAAGCAATGCAAACGAGAAAGCCATGGATTGTCAAACAACCCATGAGGGCCAGGAATCCTCAGGATATGTGAATAAGATCCCCAGAATCGGTCCACAGCATTGCACCTCTTTATGGTAGGCACTGTAGGTTTTTAGACTAAAGCATATTGCTTCTAGGTGAAAACAGTTGGTTAGTAAATGTGCCCAACCACTCCACTGCAGTTCTGTGAGTATTTCAGAAAGGATGACAGGACAAAATGATTTTAAAAAAATTAAAAAAGGCCAACTGTACACAAATACAGGCAATTAAACAATGTTGATGTTTCAAAATGTGTTGGTCTTCAGTACCAATAACAGTGTTACTAAAACTGAAATCTTGTCATGATCTGTCCATTTCCCACTGTAATCTTGGCAGGCACAGATGGGCCAGGTCTTATCCACTGGTTCTCCAGTGGAGAAAATGCCTCTTATCTGGCTGGGCCACATGTGCTTCCAGCAGGGTGTGGCCAGAGACCCCACCCCAGTTGTCACGAATTAGCACAAGTTGCTTGGGTGTCTGCACGCTTCTGACAGCCGTGAGAGCTACTGGGCAATGCTGGCTCCAAACAGCTGTTTACAGAGGGCAGGACCAGATGGGAAAAGAAAGGGATTGCTATTAAAATCTTGATAGGATTTTTTTTTTACAAGAATCTTCCTTTTCGTGTTACATACAGAAAAGCACATTTTCTATTAATGGTTGAAGAAAGCTCCTTTTACTGAGGAGGGTGGTTAGCTGCAGCAATTAAATGAACAAGTTTCCCTCCCCAATTTTCACAACTATAGCAATGTGCATGCACATGCTCCCTTCAGCACATCTGTGATGGAGACACCATGACTGTAACACCTGTGAGCACCACCTAAGGCTCACCTGACATTTCTCAACTGAATACAATCAGTAACATGACCTCAGGTCTGAAGACAAGCTAACTAATGGAAAATGCATTCAGCTTCTTAGCCAGGCTGTGTCAATGAATAGTCTTCTTTTCTGAATGCCACACTCCCCAAATTTCCAAAATTCATATATCCCTTGAAATTGATTTAAAATTGGTGAAAACCATCTGGAGAAGCTGTAGAAATCCCTGTCTGTACCTCAGTAAAGAAGTAACCATGCTGCACAAGTGAATCACGCTGCTGTAGGGATTTTGCAGAAATGACACCCAGAAGCTTGAAAAGTGAGTCTACCACAGCTCCATCATTGTATCCACCCTTATTGTACATTTTTATAATTTCTAGATTGGGTTTGACTCCAGTCCAAAAACAAGGGCTGTGGTCATTTTGACTGTCCTCAAATTGTAGTGTTCTACCCACTGACTGGGAAACCAGATAAAGCAGCCAAAGTTGCTCCCACTCATGCACCTGGGTGGTTTTCTCTGGTAATGGACCTGCAAGGGAAGGTGGTGGCTAGCCCTGATATAAGATCAGGATGCACCTGGGAAACATGCCTGACCCCAGAATTTCAAAGAGAGTGCTCACCTGTCCGGTAATACATAGGCATCCCTTGACTGATGCATGTCCATGCTCAATTCAACATGCATGTTTTCTTCTTTCAGCTGACATCTTCAGAGCTCTTTAGCTCACAGAAAGCATCAGCACCTGTTAGGCAGATGGTTTCTCCAGATAACTTTTTTTAATGTACAGTCTTGAAGCTGAAACAGTGGACTGTATAATCCCTGTGAGAACAATAATGGGTACTTGTGAGTATCACTCCCAGAGGTTACCCCACATCTGAAGTCTCTCTACACTTCCCCCTCAATAGCTTCTGTTGCAAACCTGGCTATGGAGCTTTAAGAACTGTCTCCCACTGAGAGGGGTGGACCATGAGATAAGGAAGAAAAAGCTTTTCTTCCAATATTTTCCTGAGCTGCCCATATACAGTGGATCAAATTCCTGGTTGATCTTGAATGCAAGGGGAAGGGTCAACACAGAAAAATATTACCAGGTGTTCAGGACAAGTACCTCTCTTCTTACAGTCTTCTAAAACTTGGGATTTACTTAACTTTTTAATTTTGCTCTGCAGATAATTGAGGATAAAATTTTCCAGCCCAACACATCAATTCAAAGGTATTGGTGTATTTGTTAGTGCTGATGCCTTTGATAATCCAAGGTTATATTCCTGTGTCATTCCTGTGACACACTCAGCAACAAGATGTTTTCATTCTCCATCCTTTCCTAGAAATTAACTTAGTCATGGACCTTGAAAGAAACTAGGAATATAAAGCTCATCGTGCATATACTAATGTTGATCAAGAATCATTCTGCAAGGGAAATTCTTATTAAAAAACACTTATTTCATCTGAAACCCTCACAAGAGTTATGTATTCAGTAGAACTCTTTCAATGTTCAAAATTAAAAGCAGGACTCCATTTTCTATGTAATATAGTCTGTTAGCCAACAGTGACCACCCTAGTAGTCACTTAGCATAGGTGAGATCTAGGAGAGTCTTTAGTGAGCAGAGGCTGAAATGAGAGATAAGATATTCTAGGTGAACAGTTTTCCCACCAACTACAGAGTTCATTTCAATCCACTGGTATTTTACCCCATATAAATAAAACTATCTATTGGGATAAAAAACCCCTGATTATAATGCCTGGTCCTTATGGCACTCACCCAAAAAAGGGAAACTGAATTCACATCCCTGCTTCAATGGTTACTCTGTGTCTACAGCATGAAAATAGGTAGACTTAGGCTGAGACAGGTAATTGTAGAGCTGTAAAGGTGGTGGTAATTTTTTCCATAAACAGTTGAAGTTCTTGTTCTTTTACTGAGAATTACAGCTCAAGTAGTGACATCTGGATCAGAATTAATTTTAGATCAATATTCACATTTTAAGGCCTAATTGGTCTGCAGTGTGAGTTGGGCTTTGAATTCTAAAGGATCAAAGTCTGGGAGGTTTTTCTGCCATGAAAAGCCATCCCATGCAATTGTAGAAATCACAAACCTTCTGCTTTGGACAGATATAACTTAAAATAGAACAGGAAACCAAGCCCAGCCAGATCTAAGTATGACACAGAAACCAGGCTGGACTGGTGTTTTCATAACTGTATTTATCCACTCAGAAATCAGAAGTTTTTTAGATCTTCAGTTTTGATTTGGTTTTCTCATACTGAAAAAGCTCAACACTGCTTATTCTTTTGGATCAGAAACATGAACATCTGAACAGAGCAGTAAAAAACAAACAAACAAAAAAAAACCCCGATGAATGTATTAGAATATTTTATGGCGCCATAGAAGACTAACTGTGAAGCATAACTATTAGCTGATTGGAAAGTCCATGTTAGAAAAGACCTTTGGCTCTTTTTTCAAATCCTTTCTCCCCAGACTACTCCAATCCCAGCAGAAATTGATGTGAACTAGAAATGGACAAATATATGTGAGTGGGCTGTGCATGCCAAAAATCTATTTAGCTTCACTGACTCCATCTAATTCAAGCACAAAAAATTTCCCTGGAATTATCTTCATACCCTCTAGATAGGTCTTGCTGCCATTCATGTCCCTATTTTTGCTGTTAAATTAAAGCAATCAGCCCTGCCTATTTGCTCAGCTAAAATATAAAATAAAAAGTTTTCTTTACCAACATTTTTAAATGTGACTTAGCAAAAATCACCTGTCAGACCTCCTAGCCTTGAAGACATACATGTTCTGGTAAAGAAGAAAGTCTTCTATCATATCAAAGTGCAAACATTCTGGGTATGTGATAGAATTGCACCAAGGGTATTCATTTTAAAAAGTTCAGTAGAAGAAAAGTCACATTACCACTTACATCAGAAAATCCCTTTTGGGGGATGTTGGAGGAGCACCTGTTCAAAAGCTGTTCAGTGAGTGGTGATCATATCCAGTAGGCTATTTATTTGACACCTTTTTCAATAATTTATCTATCTCTGATGATACTGCTTTTGTAAGTAAGAAAATATAAATTATCAGTCTCACTTAATTTTGCTGCCACAAGCTCCTGTGGACTGCTTTTGTACTACTGTCATAGAAACTTTTTCCCCTTCCATTCTTGACTGATTACACTAGTACACCTGAGTAATATTTGTAATGGAAAATAGAGCTTGTATTTCCCAATGAGAGAGCTTGACTATTCTTACAGATGACCAATTTTCTTGTTCTCCTTGTTCATTGAATCTGAACAATAAACTTTGTTTACATATGTTTCTTCTTTTAATGTTGTTCTGTGTGTTCGCCTCCTTGTCTGAAAAATAAATGGGTGGGAGAGAGAGAGAGGGGGCAAACTGACAGCCTGATCAGATGTTGAGTTACCTGGTCATCAGCAGCCCCACCCTTTCAGGTTACAGCAAACAGTTGATATGAGAGCAAATTCACAGAGGCTGGTGGAAAGATGTTCTCATGGTGGTCAACTTGTTCATGAAGGTTCAACATTTTCTGTCTCTGTTTCTTTGTGGAGAGAGCTGAGGCTGGGGGTGGGGAGGAAGTGGTTTTTTCGTTAGTGATAAGGGCAAAGGGAGGTGCCCATTTCCTCTTCTAGAAGTGTAATGTATAAAGCTGCTTGCACTGGGGTTTTTTTGCAACTGTGTATTCAGGCACATAGGAGAAGTGAATTAGTAAATGTCACTGCTGGAGGACCACCTTGCACCATAAGCACAGTCAGAAACCCCACGTCTACCTTTTGTTTTTCTCAGGTTCACATTTCAGTGTCCTCTTATTGAACCGGAATCTGTGAGAAAGCCCTTGTATAGTATCCAACCCAAAGAGAATCAGTTCCTAAGTTGGTAAGCAACTCAGCTGTTTCAAAGAGAGAGAAAACCTTTGACCACGTATGGTTGTGGTCTCCTTCATCTAGAAAAGAAGATGAAAAATCTGGCAAAAGTACCAGGTAGAATGACAAGTATGGTTGAAGGTGTGGAGTAGGGTCGCTGAGAGAGCACATAAGCTAGACTGGGGTGCTTTAGTTTGAAAAAGAGGCTGATTAGGAGGTTTGATAAGGTACAACCACTTCTGAAAGACAGAGAGTAGACAAACAGAGAAAATTCAGTTACTACTTCTTAGAACACGAGGTCCAAGGGCATCAAAAAACAACTTAACAGGTGGTTAATTCAAAAAGCATGAATGAAATAATACGTAGATTAATTGTGAAATTCTTTGACTTGGGAAACTCTGAATACTGAGGAGTGATTAGACAAATTCATGGCAGTCAAATACATCAGGACTACTGAACAAAAAGCTGCTGCTACAACTGGCAGGCAATAAAATCCTTAGGCTGCAGGTAGAATTAACACAATGATAAACCATGGAAGCTATCATACAGGGACTAATTAAGTATGTGAAAAAAAGTTATTGAGATAATTCAGACCCAGATTTCTAGTTTTTTAAGTCTTTTGGGGTTAGGCTCATTATAACTTCACCTGCAATGTTCACCTCCACATAGTTATTTAAAGTTCTATGTTCAGAAATGTAGGATGTTTCTATGCTTTGGCTTTTTTTTTTTAGAATTTTGGTTTAAACTTGGAATATTACTTTTTGTTTTTTTGGTTTGGTTTAGTTTGGATTCTAGTTCTACAGGAACTCATGACTGATTTAACAAAAGTTCTGGGAAAAACCTATCAGAATGGCATCTCTACAAGAAACTCACTTTCAAGCTCTGGGCTGTGCAGTACCATACCTACACAAACTAAAATTACATTAAGTCTTTGTTAACATAAACGAATAAGGGGATATTCTTTCTTCGTTCTTCTGACCCTTTGCTTCAAGGGTAAATGCAATCTTAATTTCTAGTATTTCTCAGCTTTTGCAGAGGCATTCTAAGAGGCTCAGTTTTAAACAGGATAAAACATGTTCACAGCTGAAATCTAAATGAGTAAAAAAGTTCTGCATCCCTGTTGAAATGTTCTGCTTAAATGTTTGATCCTTAATGCAGTCTACACTCTGCCCAGAGCAAATCTTCCTCCCAGCTGCTGTTCTTCCCATTAAAAGAAAGGGGAAGAAGAATTAAGGTAGTGCACTATTCAAACATGTTGAAGCCAAGCGTTTATTAGCTGCTATCCAATATGGAGTGGGTTATAGTAGATCTGGTATTTGCCTGCCCATATATTCTGAACTCATATTGCATGAAAATAACATCCACTTTTTTAGGAACATTTTCCTGATAATTTAGTCCTTTAAATTTTCAGTCATTCAAGCAGGGCTTCCTCCTCTTTTTCATCCTGAAAAACTTTCCCCAGATAGGATAAAAATGAGGATTTTTTCATTATTACCCTGTGTTTAGCCATAAGGGGAAGTTTTGTCTCAGAGTGGAAGGAGGGAAAACAAAAACCCTAGGATCATGCCAGATTTAGTCCATTAATCCCTGAATTTTCATAGATTAGTCATTGCATTTCCATCTGGAATTTCAAAATTTTTTTCCCTCCTGCCATTTGTCTCCTTTGTCTTTTTCCATTACTTGTACAAAAAAAAACCACAAAAACCAATCAAAAACACCAAACAAACAAAAAAACTTTGAGATTAAGACAGTGACAAGCCAATTTTTCCTTCCAGCTGTTTAGATAGTCATAATAGTAAAAAATTATCCCATCCTGAATAATTTTCAAGGCAGGTATCACAGTTCCTCCTGTTCAGTGGAATGAAGACACATATGGAATTCATTCCAGAAAATAGGTCTCACATTGTAGCCACACAGCCATTTTACTTAATTTTTGACCTTGTGTGAGAATAGGAGTTAATTAGGAGAAGGCTGTGTCTGTCAGACTGGGTTGCTCGTGTGACTCCTACTCTCATCAGTGTGTCTTCTTTGGTGTAGATAACTGTGGTGAGAAGTGGATGGAGTTCATCTATAATATTTGTGTATCAAAAATGTATTCATTCCTCTCTAGGAATATGGATGGGTTATTCTCACATTCTTTCTTTTTTCTCTTGTTCTGTCTTTTCTTTTGGCCATCTGACTACTACACTGACTAATACAGCATATTAGGCAAGCAGGAATCCGAGTGTGTATTAAATTACTCAGTCCAAGCTTGTCATTGCAATTGGTCACATTTCTTCTTTTCCTCTGTTTCAGCAAAGCCTTATCTCTTAGCGTTCTGCCACAAGCTTCTTTGAGGTGGTGGGGAAAGGCATGAGAGAACACTCAATATATACAAAATGAAAAGTAAAAAAATTTACACACACAGAAAAGGAAAAATACCTCAGAAAGTTAAAAGAAACAGTTTCCTCAGCTACAACTTATAGTGTCAGGGAGAAATTACCAAAGACACTACTTCTGGAAGAGCATTGTGATGTTATAACCACACACCATGTTCAGCAAAGCAGTATCATTAACAGATTCCATCAATACATCTCTTTTGTGGGACTTATTCTTCTCCATAGAAATAGTTAAACAATCACTGACCCAGAGCAAGGATAGGCAATTAAGGGGGAAATGATGGTCTAGTAGCTAGATTTCTCACTGGGAGATATAGGAGAACAAGGTTCAAGATACTACTCTAGCATCTATTTAATTATTTATATGCCCTAGTAGACACTATTTATCTACTGTAACACTAACAAGAGTTCTCATTTGGCAAAGTCTTATTTCAAGTATATATTAGCATTGTGGTGAAAGTACTCCACTATATTATGACAAAGAAGCTTCTTGATTTCTTAAACTGACTCAGAGACAGAGGCCCATTAGCAATTAGCCATTCTAGTGAGAAGAAGACTGGTCTCCCCCACCACAGAACAATAAAATTATTTATATTTCTTTCACTTTCATGAAAAAAAAAAAAAAGCCAACTCTTGCCTGCCACTCATGCAGCAACAAAATTGCATCTCAGCTGACAGGTTGCCTTGGCTCATTCAAAATCTTTTCAATGATTTCTGGAGTATATAAGAAAGCCATGAACTGTTGTAAATGGATTTTGAAGTCCTCTGAAATGAGTTTTGCTTGTGAAGCTGTTCAGTAATGTGGCATCACCTTGTCTCGTTCAGGCAAAACAACCCCAAGAGGAAACATTCAAGACTTTAAAAGCTCTGGGTCAGGGTGGAGGGACCAAGAGCTCTGGCCCCAGGACTGAGTTTGTGGAATAGACTTTGCTACAAATCAGCTTAGCTGAGAAACAATTTTTTGAGGATTACTGAGAGAACAGCTAACAGCAGGATAATTTGATTAGAGCATGGAATTAGGTGAAGGAGTGGCTTAAAATAAACTGCTTAGATATTTTAAAGCTATGACTAATAGGAAAGACTCGAAGAGTGCTCTGAATATATTCTTGTTAGATTTTCAGAGAAAGCACTCAAGAAGATTTGCTAGTGGCCGAGACTGTGTGGAAAAGGAAGTCATGAGAGTATGAGCATAAGGCATTGGGCATAGGTATCAGACCCCAAAGGGCTGATGTAGAAAAGTCTCTCCCATGGGAGTGGGTGCTTGACAGGGTATGGTTTAGGAACTGCCCTGTACACATGGAATGTTATTCCAGTTTGGACCAGAAAATCCTCTTTGTAGTTTCAATAATGTATTGTGACTGCAGATTACCTCAAACAGAAACTGAAACACAGCAACAGCAAACATTATCAGCTGCCAGAAAGCTCTGGGAGTCGCAAAATCTGTATCATGCTGTATGCTTGGGATGGGCTTGCAGCAGTAACAATACTCCAAGTCACCCCTCACTAGGCAGTCTGCCCCATTATTTTTACTTTAACCGCACAGCAATTTAAAAAATAATAATAATAAAAAAGATCAGCCCAAAAAAGGAGCACAAAAACAACACTGAAATGTTCCCAACGTGTGATCAGAAATCAGGGAGCCATTACTGTGGTCACTGTGCCCTTGGTCTCAGTAACCCCCTAATAAATATTTAAGTGTTAGTGTAATGAGGCAAGGAGTAAGTTACATTTTGAGAAAGACTCCTGTGAGTGGTGAAGAAACTGATGCCAGAGTAGTCCTATCACACAGTGCAAATCAGGTGTCAAAAACTGATCTTCCCTGGTGGGCACTGCCAGGCACTCAGTTTTCCAGCTCTGTTTTCCACCCTTGAAGGGATGAAACTGGGAAAATGCACAAGGTCCTGAGATCCTTGCCCCTGCCTGCCCTGACTCTTGCCCTCCTGGCTCTCCACAGACCTGTTTTGTTTCTCTGACAATGAAATTCTCTGTGGCAATCATTCTTCTGATTTGTGCATGTAACCAGTTACTTCAATGAGCAAGAGCAAGGTGTCTCTGTGTTCACATGATGGGTACCATCGCCGGGCTAGTTGTTGTACCAATTGCAGTTGGTTTTTGGTTGTTGGTTGTATTTTATGCAAAAGTCAAGTTACACGGTAGGTGAGGTTTAGGTTTGTAGCAGACCTCTTCTTTGGAAAATAAAAGCATTAGCAATCCCAACATTTTAAAATGTGATATTTACAGTGGACAGGGGAATCCAACTCAGAATATTTAGAAAGCTAACAGCAACAAGGAGAGGTAAACCATGCTATATTCGATCTGAGGGGCCTGACCTCTGCTTCGCCTGATGTAAAGCAGCCCTGACGAATGCATAGGGCCTGGGTAGTCCCAGCCTGAGCTATTTCGAGCACAAACAAGGAGTGATTAGAGCAGTAAAAAGCCCCCTTCTGTAGTTTATTTTAAACCATATTGGAGGTGTGGGTGGCACCAGTAACCCTATTGTGCAAGAAGTAAGAGCATTTTATTTCTGTGTCAGGAAAAAGATACAGTCATAATCCTATAAAATTCTGAACTTTAGACACTTTTCTCTTCAAGAAAGACAAAAATTAAGAATATAGCATAAGCCACGATGACCTCATAAGCCATTCTAACTAAGGAACATATCTAATTCCTTTCTGTGACAAATCTGGAATTGATTTTCCGTTTACGTCCTCTCTTTAAAAATGGCAACATGGTTACAGCTTCAGGGCCATAAAATGATCATTGCATGGATGGTAATTTTCTTGATGTTTCTGCACTTAATTTCGTAAGTAGCCAAACCTCACTTCATTTTTCTCACTTCCTAGAACTGTGTGTCCTGTACCTTGGATGCTGATACAGAGCAGCCGACCACTGTGTCCTGCCCCATGGCAGCAGTGCCTGTGGTTTGTGCCAGCTCTAACCACAAACTCCACATCCCCCTGTGCTGGGGAGACACACTGAATGGGAAGGGGGTTGGGGATGTGGTGGCTTTCCACGCTTGGGAGTGTCCATTTGCTGCAGGGATGGGAAGCAGTGCTGTTTCTCCAGTGCAGCAGGAAACCCTTCCTGTGGCTCCTCTAGGCTGCAGCAGCAATGGAGACAAGGTGCTGCTGGGACTGTATTTCCAGGAAGCCCACAGAGTGCAGATGCAGGACAGTGCTCCCGGCCAGCATGACTGCATTCACAGTAGGTGTCCGGAAACCATCCAAGCAACTCATATTCCTGCAACCAGTGCCAGTATTGACTGGAATTGTATTTTTGAATCCTTGTGTTGCTGATACTGTGTCCATAAACTAAAGTAGTATGTCACCAAAACTACAGAATCTGGTTTGATTTGGAAGCAAGACCTCCTCATCAGAGTGTGAGAGCTTCATGCCCTTTCTCCTCAGCCTCCTTGCAGCAAGTAGGCTGAGGACACTCTCCCAGGGCACGAGGGCTGGCCCCACAGAGCAAGGACAGCCCTGCCTTCCCTATCGGGTGTAGGACATCAGAGGCACAGATGCTACGTGAGCACCCAAATATGGGCACTGAACAGGATTGCATTGCTCAACACACCATCCAAGTGCAAAAGAATCCCCAGTTAAAGTGGACACAAAGTGCAGACTCACAAAAGAATAAACTAGAGATACCAACAGAAACCAGTGGGAGTGACAAGGTGGAACAGTCAGCTTGTGCAGCTGCAAGAGCTGCAAAATGGGGCTGAAGAGCTCAATTTTCTTTTTAGCATTACAAAGGAAAGCTTTAGTTTAAAGGATGATTAGTGAGCATTGGGCATATTGCACCAACCCTGGAAGTGTTCAAAGCCAGTCTGGATGGGGTTTTGAGCAAGCTGGTCTAGTGGAAGGTGTCCCTACCCATGGCAGGGCAGGTTGCAACAAGATAATCTTTAAGGTCCCTTCCAGTCCCAACCGTTCTGTGGTTCTGTGGTTTGAAAAGCTGAGGCTTGATTCTCTGTCTGGGTTTGAAATCACAAACCAGGAAGCAAACCCCTTGACAAATTTACCTGTTTCAAGCTGTCATTTGCTTTAGGACCAATAGGAAAATGTATTTTTTGTACAATTTTATTCAAGTAAAACACAACTATCTTGCTGATTTAGCTAGACTATTCAGTCAGATAAGTCTCATTCATCACAAGGCGGCAACAAAGAAAAGGTATGTTTGATCATGGGTCTTTCATTCTTTAGGAGTAGAAAAAGTGCAGCTAAATTAAGTTAAGGTGAATGAAAAGCCTAGTATAGTACACAGATGAAACTTGCAAATATTTTAGTGTCTCTCTAATGTCCAGTAGTTTTTGTGTAGGCTTTCATATCACTCTTTTGCATGCCACTAGAAAGAGAAAGTTGCTAGAAAAGTTAGATCATGAAACTATCTGCATACATTTATATCTGCATACATTTATATCAGTGATGGATATATCTCTTGGAATGCACTTATACCCATATGTTTTCCTGGTTTTATCTATACTATGTTAAGAGCAAAGCAAAGTTTGAAGGTATACAAACCTTCGTTGTAGCCTAGACTCATTCCCCCAAGGCCACATATGAGCAGCTAACAAGTTTTTGAGCATATTAGCCCACAGCATAAGGTAACAGTCTTTGAACTGCAGGAGTTGCATTGCTTGAGCTAATATGAGTGAAAAATTATGCCTTTTAGCATGCTGAGATAGGATCTCTGAGGAAGCTGGAGCAAAGTTCAAAATTTAAGGATAAACTTACACTGTGGATAGTTTTTTCTGCCCAGTAAAATAATCAGGCCAAATTCTGAATGGGTGTGAATGTTTTCATAACTGTGGTATAGGTGTGGTGCAGAAGTTACTTGCTCTTTGCTCTCTCCAGTGATGTTTCTAGTCCTAAACTTAAGCATATTTATAGACAACCAGTGAAGCACAGCACACTTTGTCGTGGTGCAGTGCAGAAAAGTATGGAAAACTGTTGTTTTGTAGCTGGCATGCATAGGTTCACCATGGATGTATGGGGCTTCCATCAGACATTCCTTGCCAAGCCAAGTCCAGCTCCCTATTGCACAAAACCAAACTGCTGCATTGTCCAGGACTGCATCTGAGCCTACCTGAACCAGTGTTGACCAGGGGGATTTTCAGCTTCTGTCCACCAGAAGATCTGCACCTCTCTCCAGCACTGCCCTGAGACCTGATTTGCAGCAAGCCAGTTGACTCAGTCCTCACAGAGAAAAGGACTGAACACGTACTGATCCTTTTAACTTAAACTCAAAGACATTCATCACCACTGGGGATTACACAACACTGGCAAGCCCTAAAAGAGGAAGCACTGAATGGGATGTATTTCTCTGTTACATCTCTGCTAAGAGCTGCACATAATGTCAGGCCAAGTTCAGGTTTAATGTACAATTAGTGACTCAAAACCACAGCTAGTTTTCAGGAACCCTTCACTACATAGCTGTCAGCTCTCTGCTTCCTCACTGCACTCAGAAATTATCACCCACTATACAGACAATGCTTCCAACTTGACATTTCATCTCAAAGAAGAAAAAACTTGTCTGTATTAGGCACTTCACAGCTGTATGTCCTTGAGGTTTCTTCACATTTTATATAGAAAAATGTGGATGAAAAAAGAAATTATGAAAGTTGTTTCCCTGTTATGACCAATCAGTTCTGTAGCCCTCATTAGGCCTGGGTATACTGATCCTCACAACACCATCAAGATGAAATGCTTAAACCATTTTCTAGCTACAGACCATTACTCTAGAACTGTGCCGACAAGATTGTTTTGTACTCTCAGCTTTCTCTTCTCCCATCCAGACTCCAGCTCGACCCCATGGGAATAATACCAGATATCTACACAGAAATGAAACACTGAGAGACACTTTGAACAATTTTTTAATGCAAGTTCTTATTTATATTTTATGGAAAGGAACTGTAGTCCTACTATTCATTACTGAACTTAGCCCATTCCTTGTAGTTCTAAAAAAACAACAGATAGCCAGCCTATTCTACGAAAATTCCTCACAGGTAGTTTGGAGATTGCTAAATGCCACTCTCTGATGTTTGGCAGACTAATAATTAAGATAATAATCCTTCCCTTCATCTTCAGTTTCAAAAATAGCCTCAGAAGCAATAAGGAGTAAGAATTAAGCTATGAGTTAACCTCCCAATAAAGCAAATAGTGTAAGTACTGCTCCCTCCCGTATTAGCAGCCTGCCTTCATCTATTGCTTTTCCTCTCTTGTCCTCATCCAGTGACAAAATAATCTGAAGGATTGAGCCAGATATTAAGAGAAGCAGCTCACTGAGGTAGCAGTTTAGGTTTGCAGATTGGGAGCTGAAAAGCCTTCAGAAGTTTTGAAGGTGTCTTCTATGTACATTTTTGTATGACTATACTTACCTTTTTGCCCACTTAACAATTTTCTCTTTAACACACCCTACCAGCTTGTAGGCTGGACTCTTTACCTTGTAGCTGTAGCAGACCAGAAAGGCCTAGTTCCTCTATACAGAAATATTTGTTGGGTAGCCCAGAATCTTTATTTTAAGTCCCTCAAGACCCCACACTTCTAACTGCTCATACAGGTGGTACTTGATATTCCTGAGGAGCTTCTTAACCTTCACTGGATATTGGGCTGTGCTGTGCTCGTGAAGGGAAGGGATACTTTATAGCATAACTTCTAAATGGTACTGGGACACCCCCAAGCTGCTTGAAGCAACAGAATTCTTTTGAGTCTTCTGGAGTGTGACTCTTGGAAATAAGGAAGTTGAAATCTGCTAAGTCAGAAAGGTCAGGTTTGGTTTATTTAGGAAGACCCATATTCTTTTATGCTAGATCTTTCTATAGTAATTTGTCTTCATTAATCTCCAGGAAGGTCACACTACTTTGAGTTTTTCACTGATTTCTTTATGGTACAAATCTACAAGAATGTAGAACAGGATGAAATACAATTAACAACTAAAGTTCAGCTCTTAGAGACATTTTATGCATATATCTAACTAAATGCAATGAACTCTCTTTTGAATATGTGTATGTATTAGTAAAAATCAGATGTAGATTTATAAATTTATGATCTAATTTAGATCATGCTGTAGTATGAACACTGTCACTGATTCAACAAACCCCCTTTATGCAATTTCACCAGAGTGCAATGTGGCAGAATTGTGGCTGCTCCCTAAAAGAACCAAGACAGTTAGAACCTCTGGGATGGAGGTAGTTACCAGAATGACTGTCTATGCCTTCTATGTAAAACATTGCCATATAGCATACTCAGGTGATCCTGCTTGTCTTTTCTCCCTTGCTGTGCAGGTGTTAATGTCTCTGTTTTCAGTGTAGGTGAAAGATGAGAGTTCATGGATCAAACCCCTCATATTTCCAGAGCCAGACAGTCAGAACTGGAAGGTCAAACATTAAGCAAAAGAGCAAATGTTATAAGTACAGGCAGTCTACATACATCAGACATCCCAGTTCTGAAATACTCTCTTCCTGTTTAGATTGCATAGAAATACAACTCAGTGCAAATTAACATTTTCTTCAGATAAGATAACACTCCTTTGAGAGCAAAGATACTGTGTCCAAGGGTTGCCTGTTCAGAGTCCAAACGTTCTTTCCAAGACCTACCAGGGATTTCAGTCTTCCAAACCTGTTTGGAGAATATAAGCATTTCATTACCCTTTGCTTGTTCTGCTGAAGATAAAATGTGACCCAGAAAGAAGATAATTTTATCCTCAGTTAAGGATTAGGTCACTATCTGGCATCCCTGAGCTCTATTACTTCCCAAATCCAAGGTTTCATCATTGTCTGGCTCATTCCTACAACACAGCACCACTTTACGTACTGATCTCCCAACCATTAGTTAGAGGTGTAGAACAGGGCCCAAAGCAGTCCCATACAGCCTGAGAGATGTTAGACACAGAGATGCAAAAGAGGAAGAACGCAGAGAAACATGCATTTGTCCTGTCATGTGTGTAGCAGCCCAGACCAGCCACTAAACTGTGACATTGTCGAATTTCATGAGCTCCAAGACATTAAATGTCTCCTTCTCATGTGCCTTTCCTCTTTAGTCAAATGACTTTGTTCAGTACGTCTAGGAAACTTTCCTCAGAAAGAACCTACTGAAACATTTGCTTCTTGTTCTGCTACTTCATCAAAGTAGCACCTCTCCACCTCCAAAGTCCTGAACTAGGGTTTTTTTTGTTTTCTGACATCTTAATTTATTAACTGCAATTCCTGTAACAAAGTTTCAGATGCAGAACGGGCTACATTATTCCATTGATGGGCTTTGTCACCCAAACACTTTTACAGTAACTGCTTTCACTGGCATAGTAAAAGCTAAAATAAAAGGTTGTGTTTATAGCTCATTGCATCACCAACCACAGCAGCCGGCCCCATTAACAGCCACCTAGCTCAGGGAGAGCTGCAGTCCCAAATGCAAATCAGTCAAATGAGAAGGACTGGCATCTAATGATAGATAAAATTATTTGACATTGTCAAGGTCGCAATTGCCTGTCTGTTTTTAAAAGATACTGCTATCAAATTTAAAAGATGTAAAAGGTCAAGTGTATCATTTTAGGAAATACAAGGTTAAAGGGAGAACAAGAGAAGGTGATTTAGCTGCATGCTCCTTAGCTTATGATACCCCTAGATTATTCCTTCATTAACTCACAGAACAGAAGAGAAAGAACAATACTTATTTTGTTGTTTATTTTTTTTCCCTTACAACTGTCTTGCTCTCCTGCATAGACTCCATAAACTATAATCCAGGTTCAAGTAACCTGGTGGGTTACTTCTGGTGGGACCAGCAGAGTTTAGAGTTCTCTCACTGAAAATGAATCAGTTGTAGAAATCTTTTTCCTGAGACACCTTGAAACTTGGTTTGAACCATTATCAGACAACAATGCCAATGTCATATTTCAAGTGCAAAACTACACCTAGTCTTTTATCAGGGAATTTAAGCACTTGCAAAAATAGGGAGCCACCAAGTAGAGACTAGAATGTTTGTCACAAGTAGGAAACCAGAAAATTATTCCCTTGCATATTCTGCTTTTCAATGTGAAATGTGAGTCTGAAAACCTGTCTGTAGATATATTTTCTTTGAGTTAGATAAAAACTTAAGCTGCTTTTCAGTGAGCCTCACACAACATGCTTTTTGACACAGGATTTTATCTGTATTCTTTTACTTTCTGTCATAAGTATAAAGGTTCAAAATAATTCATGCTGTTCATGTCTGTTCTCTTTTGAGGGAAGTTCAAGTCTTGCACAATGGAACTGTGTAGCTGCATCTGTGGATAAATTAGGTCATTGGGAAAAAAAGGTCATTCCCTTTTCAGAAAGGCCTTTTATTAGGGACAGTCTGATTAGCTGTTTTACAATCCTGTCTGTAGCAATATGACCTAAACATTTCTCTTTGACTTTGAGTTTACTAGCATGTTCTATAGCTATCTGGCTGGATCTCTCCTGATTGCTGAAGATGGAGACTGCTGGACTGCCTCAGCACTGCCCATTGCATTTAGGTGACAGGCAATCAGCTCACTGCTAGCAAACCTGTAAGCCCAACCTAGTCTTCAATGGTACCTCGAATCCATTCCCACTAGTGATGGAGATCTTGTCTTTAGAAAATCACAGCTGTCCTCAGCACAATGCTGATCACAGAGCCTGCATTAATGTGTTTGAGACGTGTTGTGTGCTCACAGGTAGTTGGGAACAAGCTGTCAGAGCACATTAAGCAATATAATTAGCAGGACACAATTTAAACACTTTCAAAATACCCTACTCCAAAGCACATGGCCCTTCTTTTTTTGCTACCATCCTTCAAGTGAAACAGCTAAGTAAAAAATAATACTAAAAACATCACATTAAAACAGGCCAAGCAAAACTATTTAAAAAACATCTACACACAAACAAAAACTCAACAGAGATTTACTCCTAAAAGAAAGAGGTGTCTGAGTTTTGCAATGTTACACAACTGCCATTGATTTTATGTGTTAACTTTTCAGCTAATAGATGTCTACAGAAAATTCCAAGACAAAGAGTTATAGATGTATCTCTCAGTGAAGAAATTCTTTGTCCTCAACTCTTGCATTATTTCTCCACATTACAAAACTTCGGAGTGTGAAATTACCAAACCCATATATGTCTGTAGTCCTATAAACTGGGCACAGCTTCTCTTAGAAGTATTTACTTGAAGTAGAAATGTCTCAACATGAAGTACAATAAGGGCTTATGACAGCAGCTCTTTTCCTTCAAAAAATCCAGAGACTCCTTTAAATAACAAATACTTCAGTTTCACTCTGATAACGCAATTTGCTATGTATTGGCTTCCGTTTTTCTATTACAATAACCAAAAAATCTGCATGAGGCAAAAGAAGGAATTGTTCTGACTTTGTCTTGTTCTAAAGAGATACAAAAAAAAAAAAAATCACCATGAAAATCATCCCTCAGTGGTTGATAAAAATAGAACTGCAATTTATGCTCCCAAATACTACCTTTATCTTAAGGCTCTTAAGGAGCATTTTCAGTAATAATGGCTGATTTAGATGGATTCCCAGGGTGCTGGATCATTGCCGATGACATTAATGGTTTAAGGCTCCCTGAATTTTGATTGATTGCTGTAATCTGCAGAAACTATTTCAGGACATAGATTTATTATTATTAAGCCTATAAAATGGTGTCAGGGTCAAAGCAAGCTGATGATTTGTGTTGTGATGCAAACACTGCACAAGAGAAGATGAAATCTTTTAATAAACGTGAAATTCAGGAGAGAACAATGTTTCATCTTCTTTGAAGAATCTGTGGCCAGCCAATACAGATTATAGCAGCAGGGAGGGTGTATTTAAGCTAAGGTTGCACTGTAAAAAGTTAACCTTCAACAGCATGCTGACTCCATTGAGTGTTACTCCACATAGTGATTGAGATATTTCAAGGTATTTCACTAAGTTAAACCATGCTTACCTCCTCTTGCTCATTCTCTATCTACATAATCTCATCTAATACTCTTGATTTCATGAAATATTGTGGGCCTAAATCAATTTAATATCATGCAATATTTCAAAGATGCTTTTCTTTGTGAAATTTTCCCCCGTAGGACTAGTAGCTAAATAAGACTGAATGACCCTCTAACACCATCAAAACATGTGAGTGGCCACAACTGTGTTTGGAGATCAGTGAGATTTTTCTAACTCCATGTGTGCTCACAAGAGGAATCAGAGTAGCTGACTTCGTGTAAAGAGGAACAGGACTACAGCACAGTAATTCACTGTGCACAGCATTGAATGGAAGAGATGCAAAAATATCCTTGTCTGCTTTTCTCCTTGTGACCAGATTAAAATAAGTTGTCAGATCTAGAACTAGTAGTACAGCCAAGAAGAGAGACCCATATTCTCAAAAATGAGGTGTCAAGTGGTTCTTTTGCCTTACCCCAGCCTATATGTTGATGGGTTAATAGGTTCTTTATGCAACTAAATATCCTCAGGCAAAAGTTTATTTCCTACAGTTGGCAGAATATCTACTGAAGCACTGAGAAGTGCACAAAACCTGTAAACCCTCATTTATTCTGGTAGTTCCTATCAATTAATGACTTGGATGAGACTACCAGGAAGTTTCGAAAATCATGATTTTTTTTCAGGCTGGCACAGTTTAACTTTTCTTTATCCTACTATGTACAGAATCAGCCTTTTATGCTATTTTTGAACACAATCCACCATGATCAATAAGATGCAAAACCCAAAGGAAAAAGCCATCTTTGTCTCTATATGCTTACAAAACTAATTTGAAAAGTTAGAAAGACCTAAAGAAATATGGTACAGGAAAAATAAGTAAAGTGCTTAGACTTTCAGTTCCACAGTAGATTTTGGGCTTTGTAAATATTTGTAACTTCTCTGTTTTCTGTCATTAGACATGGTTCACTAGAGTTGAGGCAGGATATTGGAGGACAGAGAGAAGAGGAATAGGCAGGTCAATGTGCACAAAAGCGGCTACATTAGGATATACATGTGAAAAAACGCCAGTGCCAGCACAGCATGTAAGCAACCACTTGAAATATAAGGAGTGCCTGCACACAGGATTTAATAAATGGTCATATCAGAAGGCTGCAAAGACCTCTCCTATTCCTGAAAATACAGCTGTGGAGCAAGAAACCCTGGAAGATTAGGTTGTATTTGATAATGAGGGTCACAGATGTGGAGTTTAGAGAGGAAAGGAAGGGAACTCATGTCTCAGTGAGGTTCTAGGAGGAACCTTTTGCACTGGTTCCTGTGGTTGAGAAGCAGCAAGAAATGGGAACCTATTGAAAATAAGCACTCCCCACCCCTGTTAACTAGAAATTGTTATACAAAATTGGCATTTTTATAAATATGTAAACTTTTAAGAGGCTATTTGAAATTATTTGTTCCAAAACAAAATGTTTCTCCACCTTTTTGGTTAGCCTAATGTCTACTGCATCATCTGTGTCCAGAGGGTGTCTTTCATGCCCTGAAAGAAGTCATATTGAACTACCCCATCCAAAGGCAATGAAGACTTTATTTGGACCAAGTCCTATATACAAGTTCCTGAATGCCTTCAATAGTCTCAAATATCACTGGAGTCAGGCTGGAGGCCCTGGAAGGATAATGCTCAGGAATACCTGAAGATTGCAAGCAGTCTGTCTATATGCAGTTCAGTCCTGCATCTTTGGCCACATTTGGGAGTCCTGCTTATAAATTTTTCAGCAGAATAGAGAAGTATCACTACTGAAGCTCTCTTTAGTGAAAATGTTCCCAGACAATGCTGTCAGTCCTATGACCACTGCTGAAAATGTTTGGACAGGATATGCTAGCAGTCTGGGATTGAAGAGCTGAGGGAGTAGCTAGTTGCTTTTCACAGAGAGTCTGAGCAAGACTTTGGATGAGCTTCCTTAGTGACAACAAGGAACACATCCACATTCCTCTTCAGAATAAGAAAACTTCATTCTTGACACAGATAATAATAGTTTTTGCCCTTTTCTCACATTGTTCATGGTTTCCGAGTCTCTCTTGTTTCTGCATGTGTCTATGTTCTATAGTACTCTTTGGTGCATTTTGGGGACAATGTAAGGAAAGGAACATGAGCCTTTGTGTCTACTGTATGTTGAGACTGAAGATCTTAGAGGTCTTTTCCAACCTTAATAATTCTATGATTCTATGCGTTGGCTGAAAGACAACTGAGCAGCAGTTCATTTAAAGTTAAGTCCTGCATCAGGCAGCCTTTACAAAACTGAGATGTCAGTTTTGAGACCAAAATGCTACAGACAATGAGTTGGATACAGCAATGGCTCAGGGGCTGAGGACACACCTATAGACCCAGCAATGGCTGAGGGACTCAGGTCACAGACATCTATCAAAACATGGGGAAACGTGTAAAGTCAGCTGGAAAGCTGGTTGTAATCAGCTCACAGGATGGGTGTAGTAACTGATCGGCCAGGTGGACAAGCTTAATTTAAAAATTACTTGTAGACCAAGATAAAGCTGATAATTAAGGAGGAGCTGAACCAATGTATCACTAACCTGAGCCTGAGGCTATGCCAGCTTTTGACTGGATCTTTTATAAGCTGTTTTCAACAGTAAAGAAAGGGCTAGAAAATTGGAAGCAAGCCTGAAAACCACAGTAAATAAGCTAGTGAAAATAGAGTGTAAAAAAGTAAACAGATTGATAAAACAATTTTTCTGTAAGAATATTTTAAAAGAATTATTTCTGTTTATTCAAGTAGTAGAGTATGAGCACTATAGAAATCTTTGAAATGCTATGCTTGATTTTTGGCCTGGTTTTCCAAGGCAACAAAAACTATGTTGTGGGCCTGGTGTCTCTCCAATATATTTTTAATAGATTGGTTAATTTCTACCACATTTAGAAAGGCAGAGAGTTAAACTTGAGCTGATTTTGTATTTGGTTTTCTTTTTTTAAGTAGAGACCCTTATTATACTAGGAGTGGTCTTCACTCTTTCTCTAAAGTAGAAAGAAATATACCTACATGTAAGGGTGTGTGTAATTCTCCAGTTATGCATGTGTATAACTATATATATATGTACATAAATTATTGAATTTTAAATTATCTTTAAATGGTAACCTATATTTATAATTACAACTTTATATTTTACAACTACATTTATAGATACATAGACATACATTTATATATTTATAGATACATAGACTTTTTTAATAAAAATAGCTTAACTATCAGCCTGACCTGATAAATACTAACACATTTCAAGAGGTTGCAAGACTGGATGGACCTTTCTAGAAGTTTGTTTATTCCTTTTCTCTGCTCTCAGGTGCTAGGCTGAAGCTTTGCAGACCTTATCTGTGCTTTTCACTCACTGCATTACTTCTCCACATGTTATGCAGCCATGATAATTTCTGCATCTGGACAGGCTAAACATTAGCTAATTAAATCCCCCCACTCTGCTCTTAGTTCTCCTCACTGCATTATAGCCAGAAGAAGGGAACTGCTTACGGTTGCAGATGATCTTGGTAGCAAAGTATTGAACAGATGCCAGATCTTTTGAGTCATAACCCAACTAAATAGCTATTTTGGCAATTTAGCTCAATGCAAAAACTGTTCAGCATTGCTGATAAGATTCCTGAAGAACGTTTGAAAGCAAAAGGTAATATTTGCAAAATTGAAGTGCCTTTCCAAGGTTACATTCCCAAGCTCCTGAGCAGAAAAGGCAAACTAAGAGGGTTGTAGTTACATGTCTCTAAGGAGAGAGATGGCCCCACACGTGTATTCATCAGTGTCTGATAGCTGTGATCTCTGAGTGGGACATACCCGAGGCATCCCTGGTGCAGTTTCCCAACAGCGCCTCCCCACACTGCACCACATCAGTCTGAAGGCACTGTGCTGTGGAGGAGTTAGGGCTAAGCTGATCTTAGGGACAAAGAGACAGCTCTGAAAATAGCTCCTGAGATCCAGGTATGCGCAGTACTGTCTCTGTAAGTAGTTAACTCCCTCCTCAAAAGACCCGAAGAATTTCCGATAAACAAGCCACACACCTTGCAAAAGAGCATCAAGCAAAAATACCTTCAGCTTTACCACACCTCGCTCCATTGTATGCCTTCTTTGCTGTTTTGGTTTATTAATTTCAGTTAATTGGAGGAAAGCCAGAACTTATGTTAGAGAATCTTTTAAGGAAGGGACCCATCTCTGGTTCCAACAATCATGTATAAGGCCCAAATTCAGAGTGAGTCAGTGGGCCAAAAGCAGCCTCACTCTCTGGCACGTGACCCACTTCAGGACACCTCTTTGCCACAGGACTGGCCCTGAGCTGTGCATGGCAAAGAAGTTCACCTTCACCTAAAACAGAGAGGAGGCATCGCTGTCAAGATCTGAAAGGAAGAACTGCATCTGTGCATTAACTGAGAGTAAGGGGGAAGCAAGCCCCTAAGAGAGAACATTCAGCCTTCCTCCCTGCAGTGCTGGATTCCTGTACCTTCCTCCTAAGACAGCTGGGGGTCAAGCAACCAGGAAAAAACTGGTACAAAACAAGAAGTGTTTAACAGAAATATGGGCACAGAGCAAGGAGTGGGGAGGCGCACAGACAGAGTAGCTATCATCGGTCACCAACCCTCATCTCCCCTCCATGAAGAATCTTCAGTACCAAACCCAAAATATTCTGCTAATCAAATAAAGTATCCAAGCATTATTGATGTTGGGACCTACACAGTCAATTCTTCATTCAGTGTGGGCTACAGCAAAAAGAAAACCCAAGCAGAGGAGAGCACTGGAGGNAGCACTCGAGGGCTAGCAGAAGGAGGAGAGCAGAGGAGGACTAACAAGAGCTATGCAGGCTAAAAGGCCACATGGACACCCTCAAGCACAACCTGGATCTGAAGTGGTATTTCTGGGTGAGTTGTGCCCTCACAGAGGCACAGGCACGTCTAGCAGGCTAGGGGCAGCTTACAGGCAAAAAAAAAAGTGAAAAAAGTGTCCCATTTGCTATGATCTCACTTTACTGGAAAGTTAGATGGGGCAGGAAGCAAAGCCTTTCTAAACAGTTCAAAGAGGAGCTGAATGTTAATGCTGCACCTTCTCTCTTTTTTTTTTTTT
>VWZF01003032.1:0-73342 GCA_013396755.1 Sclerurus mexicanus
TTTTTTTTTTTTGAGTGCAGCCTCCTCCCCAGCAACAGTGTGAATAATGAAAGCTGGACAACATTGTATTAAATACAGAACAAATGCATCTTGCTAATGAATGTCGATAAGCCTTAGCTTACTGTTTGCCTGTGTCATTTGTAAATACAAATCTATGCCACCCAAAATATATTTCCTTTTATGAACAAAATGAATTTATGTAAAATATGACTTGATCTTTATTGTAAATTATTTTTGCTGATATAACTTCAATGTTCATTTCTTGTTTGTTACAGCTTAGTTGTAAGTGATGATGATGTGTGGAGAGACCAGTTTTACAATGGAAATATTGAGAAAGAAAGAGGTAATGAGCATATTTCAAAATAATATGTTACAACACTGTAACTTTGTTACAGTGCAAAAATGTGTAGTAAAAAGTACTAAATAGGCTTAATTTAATTTACTGAGATATAAAACCTCTCCTGAGAAAATCAGTCTGCAACATATCTCGGTTGAAGAAGTTAAGCCTTATGAACAGGTCTTCTATGATTGTGGCACATGTGTCGCAGCAATATAATTTTTATTTTCACTTGCCATTACAAAAATTATATAGGAGAATTTTCCATTGTTTCAATAGCAGTATTAGGATGGTGGGAATGCTACAGTGGCTGTGCCATTGCTACATTATCTACACCTGCTCTGAGAAAGAGTGGGATGGCACATTATGGGGAAAAATCTGTTGATGTTGGTTCTTTCTCTGTTCCTAGCATTTCTGAGTAATTCTAGTGTTAATGCACTAGCAGGATTTTGCCTATGGTTGTTGGTATAGGAAATTAAGCTTTATCATTAAATGTATGTGTAGTAAAGTAAGTTTATACATTATACATATTCATCTGTTACGTGTTAAGTATACTTAGAAAAATACCAGTTTAACTGTGCATGTATAAATTCTGTGTCTATAGAAACAGCTCATGATGGCTTTTCTCATGCAAGTATTTTATTTTGCTGATACTCTGTTTACATTTAAACACATATGTCTCTATATTTAAGGTGCAGTAGTGCTACGTCTTGCCAAATCATGGTTTCGTATAGGATCCTTAGAAATCTTAGCTCATTCTGGGGAACTGGACTTGCAAAGGTTTGACTTTAATCTTCATAGAAACTATAACAGTTTTCTCAACAATCGAATATATATTAAAAAGCACGTATACAGCTGGAATTTAGATATAAACTATTTAGAAAGTATGATCACATAATTTAGAAAGATAACCTGCTATTTTTATACAAGCACACAAAAGATACTTCATAAGGGTAGAAAGCCTGGATCTTACAAAATATGAAAGGTTTTATAGCTGAAATATTTCTGGTAAGTAAGCATTAGGGAGGAGTTAGTTGTTTTGGAAAGATTTGTAAATTGAAAGTGTAAGTTCCTACATTTCTCAGAGTTGCCTGTGAGGCTAAATTAACAGAAATATGAAATAAATCACTAGCATGAGTATGTTGTACAAAGTATGCTCCCCCGAAACATGCAAAATCAGGTAAGTATACGGGGTACAAAACCATTGCACAGTTTTAAGCCTCTCAGCACCACAAATTTTTAGATCTACTGTGAATATTTAAAAGAAGGGATAGAGGTTGTTCTGGGTTGCTTACAAATGAGCAAGAACTCAGAATAGCGGTTGTACATTGTAGTAACTGATAATACAGTTTCATTTCCCACAACGCTCTACACAGCTATTACTCTTTGTTTTGGGTTTTTATTTTAATCTCAGCAGATTTTTATTGTAAAACTGAGGGACTGAATTAGGGAACTCATTCTAAGTTTTGGTTTGGTTCTTTTGGGTTAAAGTATTTTTCTGGTTAAAGATTTCAGCCATGAAACTTCCTTCATGAGAATTCTGATGAAGAATTATTCCTTGTGATCGTATACATTTTTTTATTTTTATACACAAACTCTTCTTTTCCTAAAAAGTCAATATTGCTACATGCCAAACGAGGTCATGGTGTGCTCTGGAGGTTTAACATGTGGGAATAATTTTTACTCTGTGTGGCAGTCTCCAGTCGTGTTTATGACTGGAACCTTAGGTTTCATCTCTAAGCATTGAGAAGAGCTTAATGCAATACTCCTTGGAATAAACAGACTAAGTTTCCTAATAACTGTTTTCAGCAAGCTGTAGATCAGCATTTTGCTGTTTGAAAACAAGAATTTTGTATAATCAGTTCTGAAAGTACCAGTTTTGTTTAAAGAATTCTGCCTCTCTTATTACAGAA
The DNA here is from genome assembly GCA_013396755.1 of Sclerurus mexicanus. NCBI lineage: Eukaryota > Metazoa > Chordata > Aves > Passeriformes > Furnariidae > Sclerurus > Sclerurus mexicanus. The sequence goes on from VWZF01003032.1 coordinate 2,251, forward strand.
GATTGCTAGACTTTATCATCCAGGAACATTTTCCATCAATACCTGTGAATGATTCAAATAGATATCTGGTAAGTCTTTTTTAAAAGTTATTTTTAATTTCCAGAAGCATGTGAACAAAAATTACATAAAGCTCTTCAGAGTTTCAAGTTGTAAAACGTTTTAGAATTGAAGTAAGCTTCCAGGTTTTATTAGCAAAACTTTGTTAATTCCTTGCAGTAAAAATCTGCTTCTTGATTTTTTTGTTTTCTCAAATATGAACATTCTTCACTACTTTTTCTTATGGAAGTATTTATTGTGAAGCTTCCATTTTCTATTCTTTTTTGTTCTCTTACTGCTCAGATTTTCAGTGAGCAGTGGTCATGAATTTTTTCTAGTATAAATGTAGTATATACAGTATATTCTAGTATACACACTTGTATATATAGTGTCTTTGTTTCGTTTTTTTTTAAATTTTACTTCTTAATTTCTTTTAGGGCATCTGTGTATACTTATTTATAGTCTTTGCTGGATAAGGTTATTATGTGCTCACATCATTTAGAATGCAAATGAAAAGTCCTGACAGACAGATATATAAATTTTAAAAATAGAATGCATCACGTATTTCTAAGTTGACTAAAATGTTTCTGTCATTTTACTATTTTCGATAGAGAGGACTTGAAGTAAAAGATGTGTTTGATTTTAGGAATTCTTCTCGACAGTGGTGTCAGAGACTGCAAATCTGCTGGCGTTGTGGATGTCCGTGGGGTTTGCACATGGTGAGCTGCAGTAGCGTGTTTTACAGTCATATGCCTTAGAACGGCTTTTATTTCATATTCAGTTCTTCTGAGGTCCTCGCCTACAGCTGTAGCTCTTATGCACTAATAGACAAGCTTTTTCTGTGTTAGGAGTTAGGGGCACTGCAGCTCTCTCGGAGCACGGCTGTGACAGGAGCCAAGGACTCCCGAGCCGGTGCCGCAGCCCCGTGTACAGAGACAGCGCCTCCAAGCCGCGCACCCTCAGCCGCTCCCAGTTCCAGCGATGCGCGCAGCGCCGCGGTTGTCTCGGTGCGCGGGGTGCGAGGCTGGGTTCCCACGGGCAGGGGCAGCGCGCCCAGCCACTGCTGCTCCCGCTGGAAAGGGGTGAACAGCAGAGGGACGAGCTGGCCGATTTCAGAACGGCGGCTGCTCCAAAGCTCTCCGATTCAGGGGATCTGTTTCACAGAGAATTTCCTACAGACTGCGGGGCTCGGGTGGAATTTTAACGTTTGTTTCTCCTCTTTGTTTAATTGTAGGTGTGTGCAATACAGATAACTTCAGTTTACTATCCATAACAATAGATTATGGTCCGTTTGGATTTATGGACTCTTATGATCCAAGTGAGTGTTGCACCTGTTTTTCATTTTATTTTCAATTAAAATAAATTCTTTATATTAAATTATGTATTTTCTCTATGCATGAAAACATTATTAGCAGACAAATCCTAACCAAACACACTGTTTGAAGAGCTTTAGGGAAAAAAACTCTATCAGTGGCCAGTTTCATGATAGGCTATAGAGGTTGCATTTCAAGGGCTAAAAGTCTTTTTAATGAAATATTATTGCTAAATCAATTTTCATGAGAATGTTTCCACTTGAACTTCATCAGTTGAACAGATGCTACCAGGGAACCTCAGAAAACTAAACACTGTATTGCTGGAAGTAGCCAAAAGCAAAAGTGGAATACAGTAACTTTGTATTCATCATTTATAGTCACAGCAGCTAATTATGTGTTGGATGAAATCAAATCTACACAGTTTCTTTGGAAGTATGAACTCAGTCTGGGAGTGATATATATAGGTCCAGTATGAACATTAATGCATCTTATTAGATTATCGTTTAGAGGTTACATCTGAGTAAGCTTCAGAACCAGGGATAGTTATATCACTATGTGTTTTCATGAGCCTGCTGCCTCAAATTAAGGAAATCTCATGAGAATAAATGTCGTATTATTATTGTATTGAAAAAAGTGGGGCTTTTCTTGTTGTAGATCTTTATGTAGTGGATTGACCCCAGCTGGCAATTAAGGACCCACTAGCCACTTGTCCACACCCCCCTGCTGCCCCATGAGGGAGACAATTGGAAAAGCAAGGATGAGAAAAAGCGTATCAGTCAAGATAAAGACAGTTGAATAAGCAAAGGGAAAAAAAGGGGAAGGGGCTTCCAACAAGTTGCAAAGGCAATCACTCACCACCTCCCACCATCAGGATGGCGCTGAGTCAATCCCCAAGCTGCCTTGGAAAAACTACTCCCAGTTTTTATTGCTGAGCATGATGTTTTATGGTATGAAATATCCCTTTGGTCAACTGTCCCAGCTGTGTCCCATCTGAGCCTCTTGCCCACCCCTACCCTAACTTTCTGGGGCTGCAGAGAGAGAACAGAGGATGCCTTGATGCTGTGCCAGCACTGCCCAGCAATTTGTAAAACATTGGTGTGTTATCAACACTGTTTTAGTCTCGAGTCTAAAACACAGCACCATCCAGGCTGCTGTGAAGAAAACTAACTCCATCCCAGCCACAGACACTGCACCCTAGAGCCAGGTGAAAGGCTTTAGCATTAAAATTCAGAGTTGAACCACTCACCAGATCTGACAGATGTGTCACAGGTCTTCTCCTTAATGCTGTTTGTTGTCAGTGTCCTGTGAGGACTCAGGCAGTGCTGTGTGCGTTGATCAGCTTATCTGCATTTGATCTGAGCAAAGGGTTCATGCTGCATCCACTTAGACTGGTGCTGCAGACAGGCATACATTTTACTTCTGGATACTTATAACTTGAATAGCAGGTATTCTTTATCTCCCAAATAATGCCTTTGCCTACTGGAACACAAAAACCCTGATTTTTTTGTGAATACCTAAAGCTGGCTTGTACAACTGAAAAAAATCTTGCTTAGGTGGCCTATTAAATACATATTTATTATATATGTGACTTTTACAGAAATACTTACAAATCCTGAATCTAGTTGGACATTTGCTTAATCCATGTGCTAAACAGTAGCAGTATATGTAGTAAAAACATGGGGTTTAAGTGTAAAAGATACTGTTTTCAATGTAAAACTGGTATTTTTCTGTTTAAACATCTGAATTTATTTTGTATTGTGACACATGGGAACTTGTTTATGAATTATGTATTCCTTAGATTTGCAAATAATAGATCTTGAGTTAATTCACTGTAAATAAGTATCCTTATGGTCTGATTTTAAATATTTAGTAGCTTTAGGTCTTTTATGAGTTTGCCATGTAAGTATAAAAATGAATGCACTTCAACATTTTAACACTGATTGTTACTGTAATTACTCTGCTATGGAAAAAGTAACATTTTGTTTGAAACAGATTTTGTACCAAACACATCTGATGATGAAAGAAGGTATAAAATAGGAAATCAGGCAAACGTTGGGCAATTTAATCTGAGCAAGCTGTTACAAGCTCTAAAACCTTTATTGGATCCCAGGCAAAAGCAACTGTAAGTAATCCTCAAAATATCTTAATGCTTAAAAGAACTAGTGAGATGGGAGACCCTTTCACCACCATATGCATAGGAAAGCAAGGGACTAGTTTTTAAAATCTTTTTCTTTTTTAAGTGCAAATTCATTCTGGATTAATTATTGGCCAGAATAAGGTCAGAGGGAGAGGAGAAAGGTGTTCACTGGTCATAAATAGTAGCAAAATAGGACCACAGGAGGAACTAGATGTGTGATCTGTTCTCCTTTCCTTTGCCTCGTTTTCTGTTTTGCCTAGCTTGTCCTTCAGAATGCTTACTTCTGAAGAACATCCTTCTGAAGTGATGAGGTAGTATTTTAATAGCCTGTTGTAAAGATTCTTATATGAAGAATGGATCCCAGGTGATTCTGGATACCAATGTTTCTGAGACATCAGTCAGAAAAAGTTTTTTGTTGTTCAGTGTACAGTCGGATTATACCCACAGCAGCATTTTAATTCCATAGTTCTTACTTGACATTTCTTTTGTTTTTGCAGAGCTTCCCAGGTTTTGGAGGGGTATGGTGAGCACTACTACAGCCGGTATGCAGTTTCAGAGCTCAAACCTTCTAGTCACAATACTATAAATTATATTATGTAATAATTTCCTTACTTGGTTATTATTTTCAGTTTCACAGAACTATTCAAAGCAAAATTGGGTCTTCTTGGGGAGAATGAGAATGATAACTATTTGATTGCTTTCCTCTTAAAAGTGAGTTTACTTTGCTAATTATGTTGACAAACATCTGAACTGATGCCCCATACTTGAAAAGCACTGATAGAAGGATCTTTATTTCACTAGATTATGGAAGATACAAAGGCTGATTTTACAATGACATTTCGAGAGTTGAGTGAAATTACTGAAGACCAGTTAAGGGAGCTCCATATTCCTGAGGTATTAATACAAGCACCCAGTTTTAGGAATACTTAATACAGAAAGAGTAAATCAAGTTGGACATAATCCTGATACAGTAGAGGATGTCTCAAGTCATGAGTTATCCGGGAAATATGTCATTGTAGCATTATTAAGGGACAGTGAGACTAATACATCTGTATCATGCTACTACCCCTTGTTAAACCTCTATCTGGTAGTGAAGGATATGTTGATGAAAAGTGCTAATGAAAGAATGCTAATGAATGGATTAGTGAAGAGTGCTGAAGTCAGATTTTCAGCCTCTGGTATGGGTCCAATATGAGTAGCCATAAATTCTCATACAAAGGTGGGAATGTGATTTTCTTCACACTTAAGATGAGTCTGCTATGAACAACTTTTCTCCCCTTCCTCTCCTTTTTTTTGGTTGTTTTGCTTAAGAATACCTTTTGTCCAACAAGCGAAGTTGGACAGGGCTTATAAATAAAATGTCAACCTAAGGTCAACTGAACTATTCCTAACGTGGATTTACCAAGTGGCCTAAACCTCTGCTCTCAGGCTCAGCTTGTGGCAGTGTCTAATGATAAGTGAGATCCCATATCATCATAAACTCTTTCTAGAACCCTTTGCCCAGAGTGGCCTCTGCCGTTTCTTGAGCATAAAATTGGTTTTAAATACAACGGAAAGCATAAGAATACATTTTGCTATTGTGTCCTGCTCAGCCTGCTATCCTGTCCTATGTTACTGCTAAGTCAGCCTCAACATACTCTTCAGGACCAACTATAACCACAAAAGAGATAAGAGTATTTAAAAGAGAGAAAATTCTTATCTGGATGTACTGCAATCTTCAGAAGTGGAAATACAGTCAGCCAGGGAAGCCTGGTTTGTGGCTGTTGTCCAGCACTGGAGGCAGTAACCCCAAGCCCTGATTTCTTGCTGTTTGCCTTTTCTGAGCTGAGTCTCCCCTCTTGCTGCCTCCTGTTTCTGTAGCCTTAGGTTTCCCTTTCTCTACACCTTTCCTTTATCAATGTATTTTCCTTATTTCACAATTTTTGGTAAAAAAAAAAAAGTCTCTACAAATAGATCTGATCCACATACAAGTCAGAAGAGAGTAAAACCTGTGGTTATGTAGCCTGAAAAATAAAATAGATCAGACAACAAGCCAGTGAAAAACAGAGGTGTAGTGCTAGAGGTGTTTAGGTAGAACTTGTCATAACAGACATGGGTTGATATGGATGTATCACACTAGCAAAAAGAAATCATTTGAGTACAGAGGAAAAGATACTAGTGGAATTTTGAGGGAGAAAATTCCCTGAAGGGTCATCATATGTTTCCCTCTTAAGTGCTTTTAATACTCATTGTCCTGGTTTCAGCTGGGATGAAGTTAATTTTCTTCCTAGTAGCTTGTACCATGCTATGTTTTAGATTGAGAATGATGTTAATAATACACTGATGGTTTACTTGTTGCTGGGCTTGCAATAAGTCAAGGACTTTTCAGCTTCTCGTGGTGCCCTGCTAGTGAGGAGGCTGCGTTGGGGTGCTCAAGAGGCTGGGAGGGGACAGAGCCAGGACAAGGGACAGAGCCAGGACAGCTGACCCAAACTGGCCATAGGGGTGTCCCACACCATATGGTGTCATGCTCAGCAAATAAACTGGGGGAGAGCTGCTGGGAGGCCACTCTTTGGGAACTGGCTGGGCTTTGGCTGGTGAGCAGTTGGTTTTCATTTGCATCACTTGTTTTTCTTGGGTTTTATTTCTCTCTCCTTTTGTTATTGTTTGTTTCATTACTAGTATTATTGTTATTATTAAATTATCTCAATTATTCTTATCTCAACCCGTGAGTTTTCTTACTTTTAACCTTCTGATTCTGTCCTCCATCCTGCTGAGGGGAAGAGGGAGCGAGTGGTTATGTGGGGCTTGGTTGCCAGCTGGGGTTAAACCACAATATTCATTTGCTTTCTTTGGTTTTTGCTTAACAGGAAGAAAATTCTGATTACCTGCAATTAACTGTTTCTTTCTGTCTAGGAGTTCTGGGCTCTCCAGGATCTGGGTAAACACAAATTATTTTCAGAATGGGTTACTATGTACCTCTTGAGATTAAAACGGTAAGCTGATGCATTTTCAAGTGTGTATTTGCCAGAAGCAGGCAGTTTTAATCTGCAGTCATTTTCCATAATCTTTAGCAGGTCTAGTAAATGGGCCCAAACATGATTTCATATGCTGTTTTGTCTTTATGGTTCTAGATTGTGCTGGATTCAGTAATAATTACTATTGTAGTTCTATTTTGACACACAGCTACATAAAAATTAAATGGGAGGAGTGGTTTGTATTTTTATCAGATTTTTTTGGTTAACAGTTTTTGTCAAAATACCAGTTCTACAGATTAAGTCCAAGAATCACAAACAGGCTTTGCAAATACATAGGAATGAATAGTGTTTACTTGCTGGTAACATATATAAATATTTTTACTATGTAATAACATTGCTTTATGATGACAGGGGATGGAAGTTGAACAGTCATGAATATGCAGACTGTGTTTGGAAAATGCTGATGTTGCATAGATAGAAAGATTAATTCTTTTGTCTTAAGAAAGAATGGAACATGTTTTCCTTAGTATGCTAGTAGTGAAAAGACATACATATCAGGTACTTGGAAATTGTATTCAGTAAATACAATTCTTAGGGAAAAAATGAGTACAAGATACAAAACCTGCAAGAAAGTGTGCAGTTTTTTACAAATCTAATCATTCTTAGAGATTCACACCTGCTTCTGCTGAACACAAAAGCAGAACACTTAATGATTTTGATGGAAGTCAAATAAGATATTTCGAACAGTAAATCAGCATAATCCTTATTAGCTGAAACAGTTCCTGTTTTTCTTTTGATTTGTTTTTCATGTGTAGTAACAAGGGTGATTCAGACACCAAAAGAAGAACAAGAATGACAAGTAAGTAAAGCAATCCAAAGGAATTGGATGATTGGAAATGGCAGATATTTCTTTACAAAGATTTCTTTAGTATTAGTTACTTTTCCTTTTGAAAAGAACTAAAATGTACTGTTTTCTGAGTAGGGGAAACTCTCATTACACTGCTGAAAATCTTGTAATACTTGTATTACAATAATCTTGTCATACTATGTCTTTATTGTGGCTGTCTCTGGTTTCATTTGTTTCAGTCTGGTTTGTGATTAGAATCTAGCCGTGTGTGTATGGCTAGACCTGTGAATATATATGTACTTAAACCATATGACCAAGAAATTCCTTGGCTCTAATGAGGCTTGCTTCTTCCTCCTTAGGTATCTTGCCTTTCCACTCCTTAAACAAAGGATCTTATAGAGGATCTTATAGTACAGGAGACAGATAAAACATGGGAAAGGGTTTGCCTACTTTTGCTAGTGGTCTAAGTTGTGGTAGCAGTCCAAAACTAGATATGCAAAGATTCATGGTTAAGTTAGTTAAGTTTTCTTCCATATAATCAGCCATCATTCTATATTCATGCTGCAGAGCTGCAGAAATTTGTAATGCGCTACTGATACTTGTTTGTTATTATTTTTATATTTTTGGTAGCTGCTCCATAGTATAGTGTGACTGAAGTTTCTTACAGAGGTTTTTGGGTTGTTTTCTCTGTTCTCTTTTACATTCTTACATCTGTGCATTTAAATGGCTCACTTAGATGCTGCTCTGGTCTCTTTAAAATTATTTGGTTTTTCTTTTGTGTTTTTGTTGTTGTTTGTTTAAGCATTTGCTTGTAATAGCTGTCCCTTTGGAGCAGAAATCTCAGCATAGTCAACTCTGCACTTTTACTCAGCATTCTATGTTAAAACTGTTGTGGCTCTTCAGATTTTTATATGGGAAGTCACACTAAATTGTGTATTGCTGTCTTTGATTGCCTTTGAATATATTGCCATTAACACCTCATAATTCATCACCTTTCCCTAATTGTTGCTGTCATAAGATACCTCACTTCTCAAAATACATTGCTTTGAATCATTTGACATTGACCACTTATTCATTATTTTTATTTTTTCCTCCCTTTATTTAGTTTTCAGGTCTTAGTAGCACTTCATCTTGTACTGCCTAAATTTAGTTCCTTAGGAGTTGATCAAAAAGTTCTGACAATCCAAGTCTATAATTGTATTTCTTTACAAAAGAAGCATAAAAAAAAAAGTAGACCAGATCATGCTTATAAGGGCACAAAATTTCTCTTGCTTTGTCCTTTTCTTATCTGACTTGTCTTACTCTTTCATAATTATCTTGTCACTTGTGTTAATTACAGATATTTTTAACTCCACTGTGAAACTTGTCAATTTGCAATTGTTAAGAATGTATTTCTGGGACAAATATTCTCCTGCTAATGTGACTCATGGTTTAATGGGAATTATCATTTTTTGTATGAGTCATATGTTAACTTTTTCACCTTTTAAATATTCTTTTTAAATAGTTAAGATACTTTACTATTGAAAACCTATTTACTGGATTAAATCAAATACTTGCCCAGAAAAAATTGTTTTGCCAAGTGGTAAAGCACTATACTTTTTAGCAGTTAGAGGATGGTGTTGTTCTGCCTGTGTAGAGGTTATCAGGGTTCCAAATAGCCAGTTGTATTCATTGGCTTTTTTTAGTTTGCATAAGTACATACAGGACAGCAGCAATGTGAAAAAGAAGAATGTCTGTGGCCCCTCCTAGTATATTTTTTCTAAGTAAAATAACATCATAACTAGTTGATTAGAGGAATTGAGTAGAGGGAAGTTTGGGGTGGTGATTTTGATGATTACGCTGCTTTCTCTAATACCTTCTTTCAAATATGCTGCAAGGGTATATATAAGAATATTTTATAAAGCTACATGGTTTTTTTTGAAAGAAATATATAAAACTAATGTTTATTTATATACAACCTACTGGGACATCAGTAGAAAGGGAAGGAGATGAAGCTTGTGTATGCCTGTAAATCACAAACTTTTGGTTCCAAGTTCATGGGTGAAATACCTCTGGTATCACTTATTAATTTCTTAATGTAATAAATGGCTACAGAATTTGGGAAAATATCGACACCAATGTCAAGACTTACAAGACATGCTTAAAGTGTCTGTAACATTGTTTTGATCATTAGATAAAGGGAAAACCTTCTAAAGTAGAATCCTAGACTTTATTTGCAGAGCAAAAATAAAGAGTTTTGTTGACATTATCTGAGAAAATTGATTAACAAAAGCTGTGTGTGCTCACAAGAATTGTCTACAGTTTGATAGAACCCCTTTTATGAGCTCTTAGTTGCTGTGCTATAAGATAGACCCTGGGTTACTAGTTCAGCAGTTTCGTTTTCAATGTCCCTACAATCTCCATACCACTCTTTAGACCCAGGCAGTCTGGAAGAAGCCAGGGAAGCAATGCTGTTGTCATGAGGGTTTTCCAAAAGACACAACAGACAGCTGTGGAAAAAAATGAGGAACCTCCACCTGCTGCCAGCAGGAGATGAAGAGGAAAGCTGAAAAAGTAGTTTGTAAAAAATACAGCTGAAATATAACATTAAAGGCTTTTGTGGCTAAACTTTTGTTACATGATATAGGAGTATCTAAGTACATATACTTTAATGAATATCTTAATAATTACTTTTTAAATTAAGTCATAAAATATTCACTTTTATCATCTCCAGAAAGGTATTGACAGCATTGAAATATCCTCTCCAGATATGTAGCAGGCACTGAGACTGTGGGAAATTCATCACACTTGAGAAGTCTGGTGTACCTGATGGGAAATCCTTAGTGTATCAGTGTCATGTTCTTTACCCTTCTAATTTTTGCTTGGCACTTTGGCATTACTGATTGTGCAAGTTTAAAAAATCCTTTTAGCAACTCATAAATAGATTGATTAGTTCCTTTTCCTTTTTATGCTTTTTTTTCTTGATTTGCAAATTAAACCTTCTTGAAGATTTCAATGACACGTTTCAAAGACTGTGTTTTCCTTTTGTTGAATATGTCTAACTAAATTTAACATGATTTATTCTTGGTTTCAGCTGTTAATCCTAGATACATACTCAGGAACTGGATGGCAGAATCAGCAGTGCAAAAAGCTAATTTGAATGATTTCTCAGAGGTATTTCTTTTTTTCTTGACATATTCAGTAATGATTGGCATAATAGCTAATAGAACAATTTTTGCATTTACGCTTTGAACTGTGCTACACCTTGATCAACGTTGTACTGTCTAACACCAATTACTATTTAAAATATTAACAAAATTATTAATAGCAGTAATTATAAATAGCAGCGACTATATTAATAGCAGTACTAATAATGGCGAGCAATTCATTTGCTAGTATCTGGAACCAGGAGGGTGGTGGAAGGAACCGTTGTTGTTTGCAGGAAAACATTTTGTATAAGAACTTACCCATTTTGAATTGCTTCCAGGTTCATCTCCTAGAGCAGGTTTTACAACGTCCCTTTCAGAGACAGAAGGCTGCAGAGCAAGCAGGCTACTCCCTGCACCCCCCAGCTTGGGCCAAGGATCTGAAAGTAAGCTGTTCATCCTGAGAGAAATTCCAACCAGCAAGAAAAATGACCCAGGTCAAAGTTCAGGCCTTCAAATAGGAATAAGGGATCAAGCCACTGGAACTTCTCTCCCATATACTTTGTGAACTGGAATCTGCTACTCTGCTAGGCAAGACAAGTCTTGACCAACTTTATGAAGTCTAGAGATCAAAGAAATGCATCACTGTGTATGGTTGCATCAGTAAATTATATTGGCATCGATAACTGCCTTTCACATTCATCTGTGCATTAGTTTGAGTCCTAATATGTAAGTTCTGCCAAACTGCCACACTTAACCTCTCAGGATTCATGGCTGACCAGGTGGGTCTCAATAGCTTAGTGACTCATCAATTTAAAATCCATCTAAGGTAGCTTTAATAATACAGAAATATTTATGTTATCTTAGAAGATCAAGTGTGCATGAGAAGCAGCAAAGACTGGCATGGAAAATGAGGACTAGAAGCTATAATCAAAAATTCTTTAAAATATTTTAAGTGGTTCCAATTGCCAGTAAAATGCCTGTTCATTAACTGTGACACTTTGAGCAGATATAAAATAGAAGCTATTTTTATTTGAGAACTAACAATGAATGCTTCCTAAATGAATAACGGAGAATTAAAAGGGGAGAACAAATGAAAAAATCCTATCAGGTACAAGATAATTACAGTCTTTTACAGGACAGATTATTTCTAGGTACAGTTTGAAGACAAATGTTAACCAACAGAAAAAAACATCATGCTTACCAAGGGAAGCATATATGATTTCAAAATAAAGATTTTTATTTGACTAAGGTTAACCAAATAAATGAATGCTGACAGGTATGACTGAGTTACATATAGAAACAGGAGTGTGTAACTGCCTGGAAATGGTCCTGGCCCTGACATGCATCTCAGAATAACCTACCTGAGATTTTACTTTAAGACACACTATTTAAAAAAAATTTTAAAGAGGGTCTTTTTACTGGAAAAACCACCCCCATAGGTGGGGGTTTTTTTATAAAGAACCTTTAAGGGCAATTCTGTGAAAAGGGATCTTCCCACTTCTCAAAATTCACATGAGAACATTGTTGTATTTTTCCTCCAGATCTACTAGAGGCAGCCACAAAAGATGGACTGCACTGGTTGGCCAGCTCTGGAGTGCTGCTCCACCATCCCTGGCTGTCCTTGTGGAAGCAAGACACTCCAGTCAATTCTTACCTTGGCCTGGTGCAGGAATGGGAGTTCAGGGCAGGGAGTGGTGAGATGTAGGGAAGGAGCAGGTTCTAGAGACAAAGAGGAGGACAAAGGGCACCTTCTTAGGAAGGAGAATTCCTCCTGGAGGAGCCTGATTCAGCGTGACCTTCCATGATGCCTCACAAAACCAGCTCTATCTTAAAGTCCACCCACTCCCAGAGTTCAGGAGTTGTTGCCCCTTTTCTTCTCAAGAGCTTTCATCAGGTCAGACATGAAATCTGCTTGCCTGCCTCCTGCCCCCATCGGAGGTGGCCCAGCCGACTGCGGCTCCCCATCTGCTCCTGTGTTGTCTAGCCTTTTTGGAGGAAGTGGCACAGGTTTCTTTGCTGGGGGTGGTGGTGGCTTACTGGAAACAGGTGGAGGGGGAGGGGGCAATGGCAGGTCTCCATTACTGCTGCTGGAGGCTGGTGGTGGTGGAGGCACAAAATCAGGAGGCGGTTCACAGAAATCAGACGGTGGTGGTGGAAGATCAATCTTCAGTGTAGGTGGTGGGGCTGGAAAGCTCTCTGGATCTGTTAGGAAAATGCCGCTGTCTCGTTTCACTTTGGGGGGTAGAATTGGTGAAACAGAAATAGCAGATGATCGCCTTTCAGGTGGAGGAGGAGGCTGCAGTGAGTTCCTCTTACTCTGGACTGCCTGTGGCCTCAGCAGGGACTGTGCCATGACAGGTGCACTGGTGTTATTTGACTTAGCCTTTAATAAGCAGAAAAATAAAAGAGCAGACACAGTCAATGAATGCATAAACTGATGCCACTGCATAAGAACAGTGAAAAGATGTGAAAATACATGAGTGTGGTAGACAGCGAAAGGAAGTAGAGTACATTTTGGCTGAAAAGGAAAAATACTATTTTCTTTCTGAAGGTGCCCACAGAGCTTTGACAGTGAACCCCCCCCCCCAGCATCTTCAAGTGCTGTTCTCAGAAGATGAGTGCTTTTAAAATTCTGTTCCATCCTGTTCATTCCCTGAGAACTTAAAAGAATTTAAAAAAACCCAACCTGTGCTGTGTTTTTACATCATAAAATATTGATTTAAGAACATAAAAAGCAGATGTAGTTTTGGATGCTGTCCCTGTTGTGTATCTCCAGCTCCCCTTTTATCTGTAATGTCTGCATCTCTGGATAAAGCTAAACTAATGAAGTCACAATCCTCTGCCAAATTCCTTAGACACAACAGCAGTGAACCAGGAAGAAGGTAGAGAGATTTGGACATTTAAAGTTTATGCATCTGAACTCCACAATCTCATGGTGTCTACAGCCAAAGCTGCCCCCAACCTTCAAATCATCAAGGCCTTCCCTGTTTTTCAGTAGGTTGAGCAGCCACCATTCCTTGTGGGACCCTCGACTCCCTGTGACAGGAAGCTGTCATCAATGCTTTCCAGGAACCTCCTGGACTGTTTATGCTTTGCTGTGTTGCTTCTCCAGCAGATGTCGGAGGAGTTAAAGCCCACCTCACAACAACCACGGCCTGTGACTTTGAGGCTGCTTCTAGTTGCCCATAGAACACCTCATCCACTTCCTCCTCTTGATCAGGTGGCCTGTGGCACATCCACAACAATGTCACCCCTACTAGTGTGCCCATATCCTAAGCCCTAAGCTCTTGCCTCGCTCATATTCCTCACCAAGACAGAGCTCAATATGTTCCAAGTTTTGCCTCACATAGAGGAAAACTCCACCCTGGCACCTTCCTGGTCTCCCTCTCCTAAAGAGTGTGCAGTCCTTCATGACAACATTCCAGTCACGTGAGCTACCCCACCACCTCTCCGTAATCGCAATGAGATCGAAGCCCTGTGACTGCATACAGATCTCCAGCTCTTCCTGTTGGTTTGCTGCTTCTAGAGAAAAGTGCTCTGCGCCCCTGCAGCGAGCAGCACTAATTCTGGCATCTTCCTCACTCCTTTCTTGCAAAGATGGAAGTGAGTGAGACACAGGAGGAGGGAACCGCTGGCTGAGTTCTGAGAATGTGATCTACTCCAGAGGAAGTCAGGTTCAGAACAGAGAAACAAGGAGGAACTCAAAGACAGAAACAGGAAGCGTAGAACACATAATGCGGGTGACAGGACAATTCTAGGAATTTAATTTCATTTGTCCTGGGGACTTCATGCATCATGGAGACTGAATAATGAACTGCAAACAAATGCATGTTTTTTTCTGTAGGATGTTTTTGAAGTTCTCATACTGTACCCTAAAATATTTTTACAGCCAGAAATGGTACAAGTACACAGAATTTGGAGCTTAACAAAGGAATGCATTTAGAGCCTAATGAAAACATGTAATGTTTTCCCTCACTTCTTCACACTTTCTCCTTTCTTACACACCTCTCTCCAGCTGTGCAGTGTTTCCTGCTGAAAACACTACTGTATGCTTTGTGTTTCTAAGGTAAGACCTTTTTTTCTGGCAGGGACAGAACACAGCACCAAGCTTCTGGCAGCACAGACACTTTAAGACTACCCAACAGGCACATTGCTATTTCTGCTACAGGAACCCATGGCTGCTTGTTCTGAAGAACAGAAGTGGTGGGTTGCTGTGCCTTCACCTCCCACCAGTGGCTTCTGTGCAGCACACACACAGTTTGTAGGGCACAAAGCACAAGGAAGGGCAGCAAGGGACCAGCCACTTCTCCCAAGAGCCAAATCCTTTTCACAGCAAGTACACTTTCACTTTGAGGGGGCAGACGGTGAAGAAAAACAAACTTGAAGAACTGGTCCCCAGCTGACATCTAACTAGTGACCTGCTAGTAACTGCTCACCTGTGCCTCTGATGTATCCACTTTCTTCTGCGTGTCTGGAAATTCTGCACTCAGACGACGAGTAATTTGGGGAACTTGTCCATTTGACTGAACAGTACCTGAGACCAGGGGAGGAGATAGAGGGAAGAGAGTGTTACATTTTTGTGATATTAACTAGATCAGGGAACAGTCAACTAAGAATAAGGCTATAAAAATGTCTTTACAATGTCCACAAGAAACCAGCTGTTACAGGGGTATTACACAAAATTCACTAAAATCCATATGGAATCTGTTTTCTACTTCAGGCTCCCTCTGTAGCTTTTCATATTCATAAACGAAGCACTGTACATTAAACCCCATACCTGTCCACATGCCTCCATGGCTGTGGCTGACAACCTTACATGCAAGTGGCAGAATTATGAAGACATGACAGAAATTATTAGAGTGTGTACAGGTGTTGACAAATGAAGAACTTTTTCTTCTGACTACTTTACAAGTGATGATTACAGAAGGGACCATTAAGGCTGATGCAGGAATAGAGATGGGAAGCTGGCTTTAGAAGGGGAGCTAAGCAGAAATCTAACTGGCATAGTTCAAGTCCACCCTCTGGCCTGCTGTTGTGTGAATACCTGTCTTTCAAAACAGCATTTTGAAGTTTGTAGTGTGTGGCAGCATTACCACATTCTCCATTTTTATGTCATTTTTTTGCCTTCAGGTTAAAGACTAAAAGTGCCACAATTTCACATCAGTCACTCATGAGAACTGAAGGTCTGAAGTCCTACAGAGGGGCTGATCCACTTAATTTAGTAAATGAGGTAACAGCTTTGAAACTTCTCCCCCATTTGTAATCATGAAGATTTGTGAACTTCACTGTCTTCTCAGATTAATGCAGATCTGCAAGCTGGCTAAGTTAAAGCTCTGCAGAACATCTGCCCACTGTTCCTGCGTGTGTAAGGGATATGCATAAATAACTCGGTACTGTCAAATGGCACAAGTGAACGTCAGACCAAAGGACAAACTTAGGAGTTTTATTATGAAAAATCCCTGGCCCCTGTGTAGTCTGACGAGGATTAAATAAACCCTCCAGTTCAGTGTAAGATTTTGGGAAGCTGTAGGTGTCAAAGACAGGGTTTGGTGCCTAGTGATAAACATTTGTAGACCTTAATGACTGCCTTAGCTCTATTATAATTTACAGTTCTGACATCCAGTAAAGTTCCACTTACGTACTTCTCTGATGCCAGTGAACCCTTAGCTGTCTACAGTGAAAGTCTAAGCACAGTGATGGCTTTAATCTTAAGTGTACTTTACTGATTAGTAAAGAGTTCCATGAATATGGTAAGAAATAGAATAAATTATTTTTACTGCCATGCCTGCAAATTACATGACTGGCAGAGAATTAAGAAACTCTACAGTTTACCTAATTTACTAGGGCTGTTTAGGCTTCAAGGGATGACAGAAGGTGGTCTGAAGTCCTTATGTTTTAGGCCTGCCCGCATTGTTGTTCACCATACTTAGTCCAAAGTACCGTTTGGATCATTCAAACTACAGTCTTGTGTTTGCTGAAGGACTCACATAGAACTCCACAACAAAGTGATAAAACCAATCCTGTGGCTGTAAGTGCTCAGTGGAAGGAGATCTAAATCCCTGGGTTCTGTGGCTGTGTCCTCAGGTGGAGCACGGTACTGTCTCTTCTCCCTTTGCAGTCCATAGCAGAGTGGGAGTCTGGTCTTCACACTGCTCAGAGATGTTGCTGCCCTCAGTCATACTGAGATCTAACTGGATGAAGGAGAGCAGAGAGAGATCTACACTACCTAGTGCAAGGCATAGTGTTCTACTTGGCAAATATTATATACCAGAAGGCTGGGACATGGTAGTTTGTTTCTTCTTCTATTAATGGATTTCGTAAACTACACAAGACTTGAAAGCAGCACTTGATATATCTCCTGCCACATACCTCCACATATGCTATCACATATAAAGTCAGCCAGCTAATGGACTCCCAGTCAATACAATATGTGAATCTGTGCAGGTTTTTATTTATAATTTAAATGTTATAGTATTCTTTGCAAATCAATTTCTCCAAAATTTTATGGTGAATTAGTATTTCTGTTAAGAAAAAAGAAAAGTAGTCCAAATAGAATGCAAAATATAGATACCCAAATGCAAAATATTCAACCTTGTAGTGATAATGAACATCTGAATAAAACAACTTCTTTCATCTTCCAAACATCATGATATGGTGCTGGACAACTACATACGCTGGGTTTTTTAGTGTCCAAAGACACACAGTAAGGCAGAGAGGGAAACAATTTTGCCTGCGACGTGCCTGGCACTTCAGAACCATGGACTACACAGTTTGGGGTATATGTGAACACACAAATGCTGGCTACAGCAGTGTGTAGGGGAATAGTGTCTACATGATACACCAGAACAGAAGTTCCACCTGCCTTCCTTTGGCAGCCACTGAAGTTAACAGACTACAGCCCCTGCTAAACTCACACAGGACTGTAGTTTTCTAGGGCAGATTTTAGCCTATACTGAAATCAGGCCATACAAATGGCTAGCTGAAAACAGAAGAAAACACGCTTTGTTCCATTTCCAAAACATGAGCCAACAACTACTCAAAGTCAGGCAGTTCAGGTTCTAATACTATAGTTGGGCCCCAGGTTTTATACAGGGCAGCAATGATAACTGTAAGAATGCCAGAATCCCAGTGACTTCCCTCAGTTAGAAGGCTAATGATCCTTCAGAGCTATTTCCACAGAGACAATATACATGACTGAAATCTTTCTAGGCTACTCAACCATTTAATGCAATCCATTAGTTAAAATTAGCAGTATATTCTATTGAGCAAATGCAGTGTTCATGGATTCCAGTCAGGAGCTGAAGTCACTCAGAGGTCTGTATGGTCTTTATAAGGCCTTGATCCTGCCCATATCCAGTTCAGACTGCAGCACCAGCATGGTGCCCCACTGGCCAGCCACCTCCCTGCTGCTATCAACACCAGAGCACAAATGTTCCATGGCTGTCCCATCCACCCTCACTCCACTAAACCCCCTCTCCCAACCATGACAAAATCCCCTGATCTTGTATCAGTCTGTTAATGAGTCTTCCCACCCCAGAAATCCATTTATTAACATTATTTGACTCCAAGGAATAGTATGAAGACCACCCTCTATCTCAAATGTACTGAGAACAGGCAAACTGAACCCTTAAAAAGGTGTCTGGAGGATCTTGAGTTGTCTACATGACAAGTCAGAATATTAACTGCCAACACTGATTTTGACTTTGCCTGTCTTATGACAAGTACTTGGCCAGCATGCCCTTCCTAATTAAAAAAAGCATATCTTAAACATGTAAACTAAAAATACTCATGCAAATTACACCTAGTATCATTCACTGTTGTATCATGATAATATCAGCAAGAGCAATATGATGAAGCTACTGGAAAGGTAAGGTTAGAAAATAACCCCATCCTTTCTTACTCTGTGTTCTTCTCTTAACACCCACATTATTACCATGCAAATAAGTGAAAGGCTATGAAAGAGACTGGCTCACCCTCTAATAATCTCTTTCTGAAAGGATCAGTCTCAGAATATCCCAATCAATCCTTTTACTAATTGGAAGAAAAACACCAACACAGCCAGTGTAGAGAAGGGCAAGCAGAAAACTTCAAGACATGGACCATCAGTCCATAAAATGCAGATGGGAGATAAAGATGCCAACAGAAAAATATCTTATTAAATTATGCAGATTGAAACTGATCTTCAGTGAACTGTCTTTGTATTCTTGAAGTTCTAACTTTAAAGTGCTAGCTCTGCTGCTGGGCTTAGTTACAGACCACAGGCTTGTCTATTATCTTGCTGAATCAATGGGACAGTTTTCTGAACAAAGACGATATGCAACACCAATGATAAGAGGGCAATAAATGTGACTTCAGCTGCTGCGACAGCATTGGTACCTGCTGATGAGGATCCTGCAGGGGCAGCTGGTTCCACTGTCACTTGAGTTGTCCACAGGGAGGACAAGCCAGCTTTCTTCACTGCACGTTTGTAATTATCATAGAGTGTCTTGCCATACTGCAAAACAATCAAAACAATCAAATGAGCATGTGTCAGGCTTGACAGAGGCATTCATTTTGCTCTTGGACAACTTTTCTGACCCTGTTGCTTCCTACTCAGTTTTGTTAAAAAGTAGCTTCTACAAGTGGTGTGCCCTTTTCTGGAGAAGGCTGGGTGGAAAGCATCTCTGTAATAGCACAATAAAACATGAATTGCCCTGACCAAACACGGTCCTACTGATATCATTCTTACATTTTATGTTTGATTTAGTATCTGTAAAATTCTTGAAACATGGCTTTAAAACCGACAGTCCTCAGTAAATATATTTTTCCATTTTTCCCCAAGTATTACATTTTCAGACTGGACACTTGAGACACACAGGCTCTAGACCAAACAGCTCTGTCAGTGTAAGATACAAAATATTTTGATGTTCACCCCACACCTTTGTTGGATGTCACCCTGCAGCAGAACTGGCAGAACAAAAACCCAGACTAACAGCTGAGAGGAGCAGGTCTTTGTAGGAAGGTACAGTCAGTATCAAGGCTATGTATAAGCCCATCTCCCTTAATGTTTTGTGGAAAACAAAACGGGCTATCAATTAGGATCTGTTTGAAGAGGGTGAGAGGCAGACAATTTGGGTAGAACTGTCTGAAAAATGTCAAAGCTGGATGACCAGAGCTTTCACATCTTTCACCACAGCGTATTATTATTAAGCCAGATAACTCTGCAGTAAGTTTTTTGAGTACACAAGTTTTATAGCTACTGAATTCACTCCTGTGTTAGTAAGAAAAACACACTGATAATTAAGTTACAGGGACATTGAGCAAATCCATCCTCATCATGCAGTTCTTTCTTTCTATGGTAAAATTAGCACAAATGTCCATTTTTGTCACAGTATTTCCAGTTGAGGTGATGACAGTCAGTAGCCTGAGGAAGACAAGATTTTACAGAAAATGTATTTAAGTAATTTACTTTTAATCTCACCTTTGCAATTCTTATTCCTGTTACCCACTGATGCAAGGTTGCCCGATCATCGCAGCATAAGTATTTGATATATTGTGATTCTTTTTGAATCTGAGGGTGCTGAAAGACATTAATTAATGAAATAAGACAAACACAAATTAAAACACCATTAAAAAGTCTGAAGGCCCTGCACAGTGACCTTGTGAGAACACATCATGAAGATGATTTGAAAAAATAAAAAAAAAGGCAGCAAAAACAGAGTATAAGAAAATC
Organism: Sclerurus mexicanus; assembly: GCA_013396755.1. Lineage (NCBI taxonomy): Eukaryota > Metazoa > Chordata > Aves > Passeriformes > Furnariidae > Sclerurus > Sclerurus mexicanus. The sequence goes on from VWZF01003032.1 coordinate 22,381, forward strand.
CAAAAAAGATGGTGATTATGAACTATACATGAGTTGCCACTGGCAGTTTTTGCTTGAAATCATTTTAATGCATTGTAATATGAATTTGAGAGCTACAGGAATGTAACAGTGATCTAGAGTTCGATGAGGTCTACAAATGCTCTGGTTGAAGGTCTAACACTCGATGTACAAACACTGGAAGGAAGTCTGTTTCTCATTGTGGTTTGTCACGTGTAAGGCACCCAGACTGAACGCTGAACATAATTAGTTTCAAAGAGTATGTTAAATTTCTTTAAGCATAAACTTTGAGTTGAAACAGATTTCTCTTCCTAACTAACTGCCTTTTCTTGGGCTGAGTTCTAGCTTTCTTTCTCTACATTTTTATTCTGCTTTACTCTTGCTATTTACAAGTTATGTAAAACTGTGGTATGTTCTAGGTAAACGATCACTCAAAATGCAACACCATGAGAAGCATTCTTTTTCTTTTTTGGTACCAGAAACCTATATAATTTTTAAACCTTTTTTGATTTTGGACAAAATTTAGGTTCTCTTCCCCTTATTGATCAAGGTAGTGCTAGTATACATTGACATACCCTTGCAATTCAAAGGCCACCAAAATGCTAGGCTACCTACTTGTCTAGGACTGAAAATTCTGCCTCAGACTCTGAAAGAATTTGGTTTCCCTGCTACAGCAGAGAAGGATGTAAGTCTTTAGTAACTTGGATGGAGTAACATACTGTGATCTCTTGATATGCAAGGAAAAGAATGAACCCAAAGAAAAAGCCTTCATTATCCTTTATGTATGTGTTCATTTCTATCTATATTCTTAGAAATTACAAGTGCACAGTTTGTGAAATATTGTGAAGCACGAAAGAGTAGCCAAATATGCTCCAAGGATCCACTACTGGCACACCACTCTCTTTTCAGCCTGTGCAGTTAAAAATTTGGAGCATACCTACACCTAGCAGCAAGGACCCTGGGTTTATACCTATCATTAAACCCCCAAAGCAGAGCACTGCTGGATGTGGGGAACTCAGCAGGGTCCCTCGCAGGGCAGAGTGCTGTGAGCACCTGCCAGCCCTGGGCTCATGCAGGTGCCAGATGTCTCCTCGCAGATGCCTGCTGGTGGCTGGGACATCCTGGCCCACAGCTGGGTGATCCAGGAGTTCAAAAGCAGAGCCAAATACAGGGGCCTTGCTTCTCAGCCATGTGTCCCTTGCTCCCCCCTCAGCACTGCAGACACAAGGCCTCCCTTGCTTGTGCTGACCCAGCGGCCACACTCTGATGCCAAAAAAGAAAAAGGAACTGGTCTTGGTTAAATATAACCCATTTCATCATGCTGTAGTTTTGGTTCTTTTTAAACCCAGCAGTACACAGCATGGCCTCACACCAGGTGTGGGGACAAGGGGCATTGTGGCTTGGGGAGAGAACGAGTAGCAAGGGATGGATGAGAGGATGGGACCGCACAAGCCAGTATTGGTGTTAGATCCCTGTATCATCAAATTACAGAGCGAGAGTGAACACAGCAGGGAGATAACTGCAAGGAAATAAAAACCAAAGGGATATTACTCTTGAGAGGTCTTGCGGTGGCTGATGGGTCCTGAGGCAGTCCCTGTGTTACAGGTTCCTGCATGTTTACTCTCACCTGCTCACACAGGCCACCCTGTTGGCCATTCTTCTGCAAACACACAGATGACCATCTCCCCTGGACAACGAATATGCAGTCTGCCCCAGCCCTCTGGAAGGGCCCACGCCTACCCTATTCTATTACATTGCTCTGGGGCACTCCCAAGTTGAGAGCTAGGGACATATCACACTGCAAGACCAGAGATGTCAGTTCACTGTCTCCAGGTGCCTTAACTGCAGAGCAGGCACCACGCCCACCTCAAGGACCTTCACTCACCTGGTACTCTCACACACCACCCCTTCACGCAGTTCAACATACAGGGCTGGATCTTGCTCTTATACACCTCTGTCACTTATCAAACAGACGTAGTAACCAGGCCCCTGGACAAACTGCCTCCTCCAGCTCCCCAGCATCTGCCTGTCCTTGTTTCCTGCAGCCTCAGACAGCCTGAATGGTGCTCAGAGTGAACTCTGCTACTGCAATACGTGGCCAGGACACAATGCCTAAAAATCCTTATTACCTTCCACCATTTCTCCATTATGTAATCAAATACAGTGAAAACCACTAGAGAATTTGGTCTCAATGGTATCTTTAAAAATGAACTGTAAACAGGCACTACCTTGTGTGGCAAAGTACATCCCATACCCCTGGGTGACATTATTAGCAATGGAGACAAAAGAACCAGGAGGTGCAAATGAAGACACTGCAGCCTGGGTAAACTCAATTCTTCAGGCACTTTTCAATCAGCAACTAGCAATTTTGCTCCGACATGTAAGGTCCTACTGAAGCCAGCAGATGGCACCGAAAGCTTTCAAAAAGGAAAAAGGCAAGCTTTTTTCATCCCCCCTCCTTTTTCATGACAAGGAAGTCCGCTCGATTTACATCTCTCCCCTCATTTTTCAAACACCACACCTACCACCAGTTTTTTACTACAAGAAGAAAATAAAAGACTTCTATAATTTAACAAATGATTCATGCAAACATCTGGAAGAACGTCCACACTGCATAACAAGACAGAGGAGGTCACAGCACAGAGCAAGCAAGGTAATGGTACTGCACATACAGCCCAGCCATCTGCTTTTGGAGTGCTCAAGAGGGGCTGCTGCAAACCTCTCCTCTGGGGCACCCCATGCAAGTGCTCGTTGCACAAGAACATCTGTACTATGTCAGACCAAAGGTTCCTGAACCCAGTAGCTGGAGTTTGACAGTGGCCACAAATGGGGGAAGAGAAAGAACAAGACAAGCATATATGGTACTTCCTTCTCTGTACTCTTGCTGTCTACAATTATTTTCAGATCAGGGGATTTTCTGAGCCACACAGGGTTTCTCCGTGTTTAGATTCTCCTCCAGATGCTTCTTCAGCTTTTTATTGAGCACAAAGAGAGTTCTGACATCCACAACATCTTTCAGCAACAGTTTTCACAGATCTGTCAAACACTCTACAAAAAACCACCTCCTTCTTCTCTGAACATGACTGCCACTAGCTTTGTGTAACACTTTTGTTTTGGAAGAGACACTGAATGTCTGACCCCTATCCACATCTCTCCATGCCACCCCTGAGCCTGGAAATCTGAATCATATTCCTGGGAAGTTGTCTCTTTTTCAGCCTACAGGCTTCTAGTCTCTTCAGTTAATTCTTCAATTTACAGCAATTCCTTACCTTTGCTTATCCTTGTTGGTCCTGCTTGATACTTTTCCAAGTTTATTATATATCCTCCTTGACATGAAAGAAGCAAAACTGCACAGGTGACCAGAAACCATGAACCTGTGCCATGGTAAGGCAACATTTGCTGTTTTATCATCTGTGCCTTTCCTAATCATTCCTAATGCTTGATTTATATATCTGACAACCACTGAGCACTGAACCTCAGCCTCACCATGGCCTTCCAGAATTCTTCAGTCTGCCCGTTCCTTGATAATCTGAATAACATAACATCACCAAGCAATCTTCCCCACCTCACTGCTTACCCTGACTATGATTATTTTGAGACTGTGGGGTTCTCACCAACCTGAGAAGGTGAGAGGGAACTGTCAGTGAACAAGGCGACAGTGTCCCTTGCTGGACATTACAGGAGTAACTTACTGGCTACCCTCTGCCATACCATCTACTGGCTATTGTCTCCACTAGGCAATCCATCTTAACTCCTGATACTCACCAGTGTGGCCTATTCCAAATTGCCCCAATCAGTTCCTTGATAAATTACTTCAATCAGCAACCATGATTAGGAGCAGAATTACAAGTATATGGTGTCAATTAGGGACCAATCTAGCAAGCTGCTGAACCCCCCGCTCTCAGAAGGAAGGTCAGACACCTCAGAGCCATTCGGGCACTCTGGATTCTCTCTTCCTAACAGCTGAATTCTGAGTATTGCCTCTCACTTTCCAAGAAGCAGCAGCCTTAGCTCTTTTTGCATATCACTTTATCATTGACACATAAAGCTTAACTTTGTACTGGACCCATAGCCCACTGAGGTCAACTGGACACGTTCCCATCACCTTTCCTGGGCTTTGGATCCGGTCTATGGAGGATTGTTCCATGCTGCCGGTGCAGAGGCTGCCTACAGCAAGTGTCTGCAAGGCCAGACCATGGGATCCAACACAGCAGCACCAAGTTAATACTGAAGTTATTATTAAGTGGCCCAGAGAAGGCATTTGCCTTCCTGTGGTGTTTAGATCCATGAAGCTACTTGGTTATGCTCCTAATGTTTCAGCCAAGAATTGCCCTCCCCAGCCCAGCAGCTTGCTGCCTTGGAAGAACTGTACCACAGTGAAACTGCTTTGGCAGTACAAGTGGCAGAAGTCTCTGCTGTCAATGCTGACCTTTACAAGCTTGACTTTCCACTAAAAACTTCAGGCAAAATCTGTTATATAGTGCATAAGAACGGTGACTCAGGGTAAGCAATTCAAAGAAGAATCCAGGCAGCTGAAAGTCCCTAGAAATGCTGACTTGGTATGAAGATCCCTAAATGATTCTATGATTCTGTGTGGACCAATTTCCTCCTTTCACAGCCCCTGCATCTCAGGAGAGTGTTCAGTACAGCACACAGATGTAAGGAGCTGTAGTCACTGTGCAAGTCTGGTTTTGCTAAACTAGATTCAGAGTCCCTGTAATAACCTCTCTGTGAGACTAGCGGAGGTCATAACAATATCAATCACGACAGCCATGTGAGAAATACTGTACTTTAGGGCAAAATAACACTAACCTCAGTTAGTGTTACACATCTTACACACAGGTGATTTATTTTGTTACAGGGTGCATACCATGTCCTGAGATGATCATTAAAATCATCTGACAGCAAAGTGAACACATTTTCTCTGGAAAGGATAAGCACCTTTGCCTCTGAAATACACAGCACCAAAATGAATTACAAAAGACAACTGCTTAAAAAGCGACTGCTCTAGAAGTCATAGTTTGAATGAAAAGTGGGAAAATGCAAGTAGAAAGAGGCTTCAGAATTTTTCTCACACTAAAAAAAGGTAACAGCACTTTGAAATAATATGGACTATAGTGAACTTTCTTCTGTCGACGCCAAAACCCTTAATAACGACGAATTAGTCACATAATTGATCCTGATTTTTCTACTATTAAGGTCTGAGCACCTCAAATGTAAGGCTGAAAAAGGACGTGCCACGTTTCACCCAGAAAAGCACTGAAAAGGTTTGGAACAGAATCTTGTGTTCTTCTCTGACCCACTGTCTATAAACATCAACTGTATAGAGATAAAGAAAGCAGAAGCACTTGAATATAAAGAGTTTCTTTTCTGGAGCAGTTTAATAAATATTTGTCCACAGATTACATTTTCAGATAAAAAATAAACTCTTTGCCTAAGGAAAAAAAGATAGAACACATTGAAAACCTGAAGAAATGGGAACTGAATGATGTGGTTTCTGTGGTGTCTGCCAAAACAAATGACTAAAAGCCATGTGTGCATGAAATTGGATATTATCCCAATAAGATGTTCTTTCTCTTTGCCTTCTTCCAACACTGAAGATGAAAAGCAAACTGAAGTTATTCAGGCATCTCATTGGATTCCTTGGCCCACAATATAAGGATCATTGCTCAGTCTCTGAGGCAGAAACAATAGCCAGAAGCATAAAGAGTGACTAACTTTGGATCAAAAGCTTTGGCTTTCAGCTGAATTTTCACAAAATGGTCAATATTTTTGGATACCTTATCTACTACTAATGAACTTGTGCTATGCTGAACTAGCTTCTCCGAAAAGATGAGGCTCTTTTAGCTCCCATGACTGCAAGTAGAATTACTACTCAGCACCATTCAAAAAATCACACTGAAGTGGTTCAAATTTACAATCTACTACTGAACACAGTCAAATTCTGATGCCATGCACTCCTTGCATGAAGACGATCAGGCTTATGATCTTTTGAAGGCATGTGTGAACTCTACACATTAACTATCCTAGTATATGGAAATTGTTCTTTTGACCCTCCATTTCTCTAATGCCTGAGGCAAATTTTTTAGGTCATTAAAGATATATGTAATAGCCATTGTAACCAAAGAGGTCTGCTTGATGCAGGAAATAATATTTTCCGAGGCTATTCTATTCCATTTCTTAGTGTTCATTCTCTGTCCTTATTCTCTCCATTGTTTATACATTAGTCTTGCAAAACTGCATGTACTACAACTGTAATTCCACATATCTGAAAGTATTCTGCAATAAAAAGTATTTCTGCTTTTGCTTCTTCAGTTTATCTAGCAATGAATTTCACTCACTTAACTGAAGCATTTCTGCTAACACCATTTCCAAATACTTCACATAAAGAAACAAAGTATCTCCTGTTTTCTATCCTTGTTTCCTGCACTAGCTATTTGTTCTACACAGTGTTTTCTATCTCAAACGCTGCCAATTCTCACCTTCTACTTTCTTAACTGTCTTTGTGTAGAATGAATTCCATACAGGACTGGGTGTAAGGGAAGAGGGAATTAGGAGCTAAGCAGCTAACTACCAAATTAGCTGCTAGAATGATACTGCTGTTGCAAACAGAAACTATTCTTCTTGAAAATTTACTTCCAAATTTCTTTGGATCACTAGAAATTTTTTTAAAAAATCAGTTTCCAAACGATGCCAGGAATACTTAACTGTTTTGACTGCACAGGAAAATATACCCAGCTGTAGAAATAGAGGATGATTTGCCTTTGTCTCAGTTTATCCCCAGGAAACCAATTTTTTTCATCCTAGATTAATTCAGCATTATGCACCATTACCTCCAGATTACTCAAGCATAACCAGCACCAATAAACTATAATTAAATCCACTCTTTGTCACAGGCACATCAGACTGACTAAACCAGCAAATTTGCATATAGATTACCTTGCTATTTGTCTGCTTTGAAAGATTTTTCAACATGGTGTGGTAAAATCAGCTCCTGGACTAACATGCACGCACATGCACACACAGAGACCATCTTGGTCAAATCTCTTGGTTTTGTGGGCTTTCAGCTTCAGAATATGAAATAAATTACAAAAGGTCTCATCCATTTCCACACCATTTCCCACGTACACGGTGAATAAGAAGATCTACAGGGAATCTAGGTATAAAAATACAAATTTGTAAATGCAAAGGTAACTAAGGAACCAAACCACTCCTACTTGCTGTGTGCAGTGTGTGAAATTGCTTTTTCTGTGAAGGGGAGGGAATCTTGTTCCCTCCCCATTCCTCTCCCAGGAGTAGCCAGCACTCTCTGCAGGGTGGCAGGGAGAGCAGTGCTGTGACCCTCTCCTGCCTACTCTGCTGGGAACAGAGGGACACATCTGACCTTGACAGATGCTGGTTTGAGTGAGGGTCTTCTTTCACACTTGGCTGCCCTTTCTTTTCTTCTTTTCTGCATAGAGAGGTCTCTATTAAGAAAAGACTCACTTTATCTGATGTCAAAGGAAAGGATGGGACCTTTAAATTTATGTAAGCATTACATTTAGGCGGAGCAGAAAATAGGAAGAATCTGCATGTTTAGAGGAGCAGAAGCCCCAAAAGTATTTCTTTTATTCAGTGGTTCTATTTTTAATATGCTGAGGGTTCTTTTTGGTTTTTCTTCAATTGTGGGACTTCCCTTGAGGGAGAAAGGTCAGTTTAGCAGTGGTAAGGAACAAATGCATTTAAGAAGGTTAGAGCTCAGTGCAGACCAAGCAGCCACTGGGAAATAAAACCACTCTTGAAGTTTTATAGTTGCCTCAAAGCCTAAGAATTCCTGAAAGCCATTGGGGCTCCTGTGCCAGGCTGCACTCTCATCCTCAGGACCCAGCCAGATTGGTTCTGGTCTGCTGCCAGGGACAGCTACAGGTGACCCTGCTCCCAGACACCAAGTACCCAGCTGTGCCCTTTTCGGTTGGTCCCAACTGGCCTTGCTGCTTCCTGACAGCTACTGATATGAGGAAGTAACTGCTTTGTTCCATTACTGCAGTTGTGTCCTGAATCATCCTGAAAGGAAACTCCTGAATAAGCTCAGCGAAGTGCTCACTCTTTTGCTAGTAAACACTGTGATGTGCTTTTTAATTGTTCCTTGCACACCACCTTTTTGCTCATTATCTCATCAGATGGTTAACAAATAAGCACAAAACACTCCATTTTTGCTGTAAGCTATAGTAGATATAGTAGGGTGCTGATGTAATGGGAAGAAATGATGGGCAAGAATCACTCACAACATATGCTTCTCTAGTTCTAAGAGGAACATCCTACAGAATGAATCTGCAGACAAGAATATTTACATTTGAGATAGTCTAGGTACAGCTTCAATACCACAGTCTGCAAAACCACACCAGTTTCAGGCTAAGTATCAAAGCAACTTGCCCATGATGTGCATGATCTTGTTGCTACACTAATATCAGTACCCAAGCCAGCATCAGCTAAGGAACCCAGGTATGAGCACTGAATTTGAAATTAAACAGCTAAATTAAAGAAACAGGACAGAGGAAGTTGTTGGCTCCTGGGGATTTGATCTATATTAGCTGGAGCAGGCACTAGGACTAAAGGCTCACTGTCTCTGCAAGCCCCACACCTGACTGTAGCCTAGGAAAAGAACTGGAGAAAAAGCCCACATCCCATTTAGAGAGATCAAGGTGAAGCAACATTCAAAGAAATAGCATGAAGACTTTCAGGGAACACCCATATTGCTCAGGGCTGTGTCAGACAACCTGAGAAATCTCACTGTCCTAAAGACAAGTCACCAGGGTTGTGGTTAACATTACTTAGAGTGCTTCTCTTTCCTTTAAGTTCTTGGCAATACCTGGCACAGAGATGCAAAAATACAGGAATGCTCTGCTTGTTCTTATAGTATTTCTTGAGTGCTCTTCCCTCCACAAAGACACACTGTGAAGATGACCAAGATCGAGGGGAGGCAAAAGGAAATGTTTTATGTTTTCTCTCTGCTAATATGAGACAAAAGCCTCAAAGGCAGGAACAAATGTTACTGGTTTTAGCCTAGTTATTTATTTAGAAGGCTCATCATACAAAGGGGGACTGGAGGAAAAGAAAGGACACTTCCTTCAAGCATGAGGCAAACCAGCCCACCTCACTGGCCATTTGCTGCCACTTGAAGGAACAAAGGACAAGTCCCTTTTCTCGAAGTTAGGATATCAATTAGCTTAACCAGTCAGAAATAAATACAGTAATTTTTCAACTCAATGCTTAAGGCTGGGAAATTATGCCTGGTTCTGAATTCAGCACGATATTCCACCTAGCACAGAAGCAAGGTACTGCTGGAGCTGCTACACCCTTGCATTTCTCCTGCACTATAAAGTATAAGCTAGTGTCCTGCCTCTGAGCTGGGCAGTTTCTTCTGTTGCATTTGAGACAGCAGAGCAAGTAACTAGGCTGATGTCTGCTCACTGTTTTGACAGCAGTTTCTAAGGGGGTCCTCAGAAAGCAAAAGTTCTTAAAAAAATGTAGTGGCACGCTATTATTCAAAAACATTCCAAGTGGCACTACAACTTGCTGGAGCTAATAAGGGCTAGAGACTAATATTTTCCCCAAAATGTGAACATTTCCTTTGATTTACAGCCAGTGTAATACGACAAATGAGATGTCTATGGCTGCTACTTTCTCAATTACTGTCCCCTGTTTGTTGTAAGACAGATAATCTTACGCTGAAGCCAACACAAACAACTAAGCAGAAGAGAACCTCCACATATCCCACTGTCCTGAGGGACACGCAGGGGATTAGAAGAGCTGTGAAGACACAGCAGAGTCCTGGCTGAGAAGAAATTTTCAAATGGCTTGGACTAAACTGGGCATCCAAATTCCTTCTAAATTACTAGGTTACCAGTGTAATAAAGACAAATGTCTACCCATTAAATCCATTACCTTTTGCTCACTGCAACTGTCTGCAAAAGCGCTGTCATTTCTTGTTGAGGACTTCATTCTCAAAATATGGCAGGATGAGAAATATCTCAAGGATGACGGTTTGTTTTCCTTTGACATGTCAGGACAAGTTTGTCCCAGCAAAAAAGATATCTTTTTCTGGGAGACTTCCACATAAAAACAGACAGGAACAAAATGTGACTAAGTGTGAGAGATGGCTCTGTGTTACTGTCCACACACTTCTGTGTCACCAAGCATCCAAGCAGAGAGACCGACATTTAACTTTGCTCTTTCCCTCAGCCCACAGATCTCAAGATGTATTACACCCTCAGCTCCAACCTCCGAAGGCAAGAGAAGGATATGACAGAATTCATCTCAGCAGCATGCCTTCAAAAAGGTATATGAAGAATTCAAATTAATGTACAGAAATTTTCATAAATATTGCACCACTCTCAGAAAGCCACCCTAAGTGAGAGATTTCCACTTCTGAATCAACAGAAGATTTGAAGATATCAGTACCTGCCCACACTCCCTGACCAACTCCAGCCACTGCAAGAAACAACCATCAAAAGAAGCCACGACTGAAACTGAGCCAGTAAGGAACCTACCAAATGATGATTTGTAGGAATTAAAATGAAGAACAATCACCGTAACGTCATCTATTCATCACTAAGTCATGTAACTCAGAAAGAGTGATCTTATCCATGTTTATTCTAGTATACTGCAAACACATTTTAGAAGCATCAGAGCGAACAGTCTTACTAAGTAGGTTTCATACATTTATAAGCCTATTACACATAAAGCTTTCCCTAGTGAGCTTTTGATCTTGTTCTTCACATATCATATCAAGAGTACAGCACTAACATCACACATCAAATAAAACAAGTATTTTAGTTGAGTTGCGACTTATTTCCAGTGTAAACAGCATACCTCTTTTTACTAAAGATGAAAGTAATGATTGTGAAAAGTTAAACATATTGCTACATGCATTCAAAACCTGTACTTTTATTGTCACCTGAACAAAATATGAATAACTGTTACTAAAGTAGTCAGATAGTTCTTTGACCAGTCATCTGTTTAGAAAATCAATTTCCCCTTATTTTTTACGTTAGTTCCCCTTTTCCTTTCTTTTCATTAGAGGTTGTACTTTTCAGAAGCCACACTTACCTGTTAACTTCAGAAGGTTCATCTCTGTTTTACAGGAAAGGATAAAGTGTTTCTTGCAGAGCATTTTATGGAGGACTGTAGTATTAAAACTGCTCATCTGTGTTAATTAGATACATCTGTTTCAGAAAATAAGTATGTGTCTATAAACCACTTCTGCCTGGCCATGTGTACATAAGCCTAGCAGACATTTTGGAATGGAATAAAAAAAAGTGCTGTAAGTGTGCAGCTACAGCCAAAAATGTGGTATTATAAGTGACCTCTCATGTGAATGTTTCCTGTACTCTTTTTTTTCTGAGATGGCAAGATACTGTGTCTTCTAATACCCTGTTTGCACTGCAGGTCTTTAAATAGAAAAGCAGCAACAAGACTATCTTCTGTCTTGTACACAGTAATCCCACTGTATTCTAAAACCTGTACTAATGACAGATAGCAAGCAAGGCCCAATTACTGCAACCTCAAAGCTTCATTTCTATCTGATTTAGGTGAAAAGCATGGGTTTCTTTTCCTTTCCTGAGAGGAATGCAGAATTCCCAGCCTATTTGCAGTTCTATTACCTGGAAAGGCAGCAATGAGATACTTATTCAACAGTAAGCATTGATTTTCATGAGTGGATGAACAATATATTTTGCCCTCCTGCCACAAATAGTTGTGTAATACGACAAATGAGATGTCTATTCCCGCAAGATTTTGCATCTCAGTTCAACAAACCCCCCAACAGGTATGACTGTGCTGCAAAAAAAAATAAGACATGCTTTTTAGTGTATAATCCATAGTGCTAATAACATCAACATCAGGGACTGCCATTCTAATCATCAAACATCTGCCCTGTGTGCCATTTGTCCAAATATGTCCACTCACCTAAACAGTCAGCACATTCAGCCCTTTGGAACACAGCTCTATAGATGCAGCATAGACATATACCACAGGACTATCAATAACAACATTAAGGTTGTAAATGTATGTTACTGATCAACAATGAAGCAAAGAAATTACACATGATTTTGTGGGAGGTATTCTATCTCTTCAAGGTCCCTGGAGCTTCAAATTTAAACACGTTTACTTATAAAAAGTGGGACATTTGCGGAACTTATTTTTCTTGGACATTACCTTTAAGACAAAACAGTGATCCGTAGGTGCCTTGTATTTCACTTTGTGTTGATAACCATAATACACATTCACATTCTCAAACTGAAGGAAGCATGCCAGATCCCGTGATGTCTACAAATGAAAACCAAGCACATCACTGTTAGAACAAACTGAATTTTGACATGAAACTCATTAATAGGACCTTTTTCAAGTGGATGAATGCCAATGCTTTTTACTCCTGTGTCATGAAGCTGACTTAAAAAAAAATAAATTAATTTTTATCGTGTGCATTCACTAACTAACAAGTGGAAGAGGGTAAGTACATATTACAAATAATATATAACACAGTGCAATATTTTGCTCTTGTTCTGGTTTAGCTTGCTTCATTGCTTTGTGTGGAGATTTTGGCTTACAGATAACAGGACCAAAGAGAACACCACAGTAAGAAACCACACCCTTACAAATTCTGAGTGGAGAAAGAAGGCTTGGGGTTGTAATTCCTTTGGGAGCTTGTTTTTCTTTCATAAATGTAACAAACAAACACTCATCAGAACATTTAATCTCTTTTGCTTTGCATTTTCTCAGATTTCCTGGCATCATTCCTTTTCTGTTTATCATAGTATTTGCTTGTTCACAATATATTGCTAAAATAACAAGGTACCTTTTGCTGGCACATTTTTCAGTGAAGAATTTTGCATACAAAACATAACTTTTGCAATCCTTTGAGTGGCAATGCAAAAATAGCCATGTCACATGGTCACTGTTGGCTAAACTGAGAAATCAGAAAATTGTGGAGAAAAAAAGCAAACCAACAAACCACAAACCCCTAAGAATGAGGTTGTATTTCTGCATAATTGGTTCTTCTATGCTGTTCCCATTGATACTTTAATTACAATACACTCTTGAGCTGACTTTATTTACAAATTGAGTTTGCAGCTAAGATTTGTGAGGAGAGGAAACACTCCATACTCTGTGTAGACAGGGCTCCTCTCTCTCCCCCGTCTCCACTGCGGCTGATGCCAAAGATTCTATCAGTGACTGTATGGACCTCGGTTCTTCAAACACTCTTAAGTTCCTAAATGTGCTCAGATCCATGCAGTATGAGTTGTTCCTTTCCTTTAGAAACCAGACAATGGTCATTAAGACCAATATGAATGCAGTAGTTATTTTCTTCTAAGTAAAGAACAGATTTTTATGGAAGGGATGAAGGCACTTATTGCTAGTATTTGTGCAATGTTAACAACACAATTAACAAAAAGATATTTTTAAATTGTATCTGAGATTCTGATGCTGTTCTTTAGTGACCCTGTGAATTAACAGTATGTTTTTGAGTGGGATATAAGTAGAGCAATGCTGAAGAAAGAAATTAAGACAGCAGTGTTGACTGGTGCTGGTTTGTCAAAAAAATAACCCAAAACAACAAAAACCACCAACAGGCATATGTGTAAAGTTATCTGAGTGTGTCCCTGTATTTTCCCATTCATCACGTATTTTACAGTCAACAAAGAGTGCCAAAGGTATGCCAGACTTTTGTCTTGTAAAAAGTGAAAACATGAATATACAATGAATCTTAAAACAGCTGCAGCAGCTGAAGATACTACTGTATGTCAATTGTTTCTGTACCTCAAAGAAAGATCACTCTACCCACAACTGAATGATGTGCAAGGTGCATGTCCACTCTTCACACTACCCTGACATGAGATGAACTCTCATAATTCAAGGGCTTTGACTGAAGAGCTCTACTGAATTCTGCTACAGTGCTTTAAGATGTTAACACCCTCACTGCACCCCGCTCATCTATGAGAGATTACTGTCTCCACAAAACACATGTGTACTCGAGCCTCAGCTGTTCAAATACAGAGTGCAGTGGCTAAGTAAGATCACCATTAAATGCAGATTTGAACTCAGAGACTTGACTTTCTCTGGAATGGCTAAGACATGCATTCTTTTGATGAAAGCTGTTACAGATACAGGAGCAAACAGTTGACTGGTACCATTTGAAAGAGCTGAGACTATCTCCTAAAGAACTAGATTCAAGGTGCTCAAATCCCTGTGACTGGGTGAGTTGGGATTTTAAAGCACTCACACTATTCCTAAACATGTCTCAGTTATGGACAGAGTGGCACACAGGCTGTTACAACTAACAGGCAATAAAGGGTTAACAGGCTTCATAAGGTGACTGTGTGGCTCCATCTGAGCCTATGTTTGCAGCCTATCACCTGAAAAAAGAAAGCACTGTCCTCATTTGCACTATGATGAAAAGTCACTGAAAATGGTATCACTGGATGATGAAAGAAGGCTGAGTAACTATCACGTTATGCCTGCCCTGCCTTGGCACTGCACCGCTGGTCATCACTGGGGGCGTGCTACCAAGAAATGTCCACGATGGACTTTGCATCTAATTATTCTTACACTTTTTCCACCTTAAATGCGTCCCGAATAGCATTCTAGACCCTAATCCATAGGATGTTGTGTGTGCAACATGATTTGAGGAGTGACAGCTCTCAGGGTCAGGTAAAGTCACAGTAAATTGCTGTGAAAGAAGCAAGGTAAATCCATGTTTCAATGCAATTTGGTTATAAACACAGGTCACTGGAGCAGCAGTACAGCATTCCTTTACAAGATAGAACATTTTTTCCTTTGTAATTTAGTCAGGAAATAGCAGAACAGTCAAGTTTCAAAGCACAAATCCCAACAGTAAAGCTTCACCAGCAGCACCAGAATTTCCAAATATGAAGCATTAGCAAAGCTGTTAAGTGGTAACAGAAGTGGTTTTCAGAATACAAAAAAGAATATGAAATACCATCAGACCCAGAATCCACCATTTTACCTCATCATTGCAGAAATGAAAAGCCAGCCACCCTTATGTGCAACACGTCCAGGACCCTTTTGCTGCTCCAGTGCTGGCAATTCAGACTCTCTAAATATTTGACGATACTAAATGTCAGTGCATTTGATTCAGTCTGGTGGATGCTTCTGTCCCACTTCTTTCTACACAAAGGGCAGTCTTAAAAAGACTCAAAAGGCACAACACATTCTCTAGGTACAGACAGATCACCATAGGAAAAGGAGTACAGCATTTCTGCATGCTGGTTACTGGTGCAGCAAGTATCACAGTAAAATTCTACCATTTTTGTGATACGAAATAAGTTTACTTGACAACTTTAAAATATTCTTCTACAGGGAACCCATATAACTGTGAAACATTTTGGTAGCTTAACACCAGCTGATGGGTGCTTTGCTGTTTTTCTTTCTCCTACTGACTTTCGGAGGAGTGCTATTTCCTTAATGCTTTTATCGGTCCCTAGGAATCAGGAGAGAAACGTGACAGGATTCAGTGACTACCTTCTAGTATTTGCACAAGTGGTGTAGTCAAAGATGAATCACAAAAATCCCGACCCTCTCAGATGCACCAGACAGTGCTCTTAAAATGTCACCCTGGGAGTGCTACACTTTCACCTCCATGAATTGTTTTATTGCTAAAAGGATTATTTGGCTTTCTGACCTTTGTTTTCCCTTTGGGGACATAATAAATTCCAGAAGCTCGCAGAAGAAAATAACGCCTCTTCCAGGACTTTTTTCCATCTTCTTTTAAATAAAGGGCCCCTTCAAGCTCTGGCACAATGACAGATGTCCCACAGAAGCTTTCCTGTGCAACAAGAATAATAATGCACAAAATAAATCAATTTAAGCACATTCCTATTAATAAATAGCAGCAAAATGCTTCCTTGAAAAATAAAGACATTTCCTGTGACAACAAACATATGAACATGGGGAATGCAGTTACCAGGGAGATGAGCACTTTAGACAGGCAAAGGAAACTTTTCCAAGCTAATGTGGTAACTTGGCCATCCAAGTTGGGTGCTCACACTAAAAGAGAAGGCTTGCAAAACTTCCATTCCCTAAAGGGTCAAGCAAAACCTACAAAAGGTTTTAACCAGACATAGATGTACTTAGAGAAGGCAACAGAACAAAACAGTTGGTGCTGTTGCTGTTCTCTTCTCTCTATTGCTGTATTTATAGGTTCTGTAAAGAGATTCTTTAAGAAACTGCTTAGAGCTCTAAAAACAACTGAAGAAAATCTCCCCCTCAGTCTCTGCTTTCACTTTGAAATACATGCTAGCATTTACAACAGTTTGTTTAAACAAATATATTGTTTGCTTGAAGAACTTACTTTGGATAATTTTTAATGCCAACACACTTAACACTTAATGTTTTCATTTAGAATTCACCAGGACTTCTGCTGGTTGACATCTGGTGCCTTCATGAGATCCACTAAATTTGAAATGTGAGTCCTCAGTCACCTAAGAAATGCATTTCCTCTGTGAACTTTTACCAAATGCAAAATGCTTGCCTGGAGAACCAGGACAATCTTTTCTTTCAAACAGCTCTGGATTTTTCTCTCTCAAGCACACAACTGAAGTAAACTTGATCAGGAAAGGCAGGAGGTTAAACAGACTTTCTGGAAAAGTGAAAAGGTTCTTTTTCTGTTGTAGTACAGCTAGTAATTTGAGAAGTACATCTACCTCTAACCCAAAAGATAATAGTTTGCTACTGATCAACCTTACTAACCCTAAACAGGGAGCAATTCAATGGGGAGCAGCAGATGCCAAGGAAAAGTTACCTATGAAACCTGAGATACAAAGATGCCAACGATCACAGAACTTCCTGTTGTTACACGCTTGCCCACAGAGAACTAAAACTAAATGCTGTTATTGCAGAGCAGATGCAGGTGGTGGCACACTTTTGGTAACATTTGCATCATCAACCTAACAAAATGACTTACCTCCAGTAAAGCCTCTTTGTTTTTATCATTCATTTGTTTGCCTTCATTCTTCCCTTTGTTTGCCAGGTAGAAATTCTGATGAAGACACAAAAGAAATTGATGTTCATTATAAAGCCAGCAACAGAAGTAACTAGAATTACTACTAGTTACCAAGTCTTTCAAGACTGAGTACCTGAGCCAGCAAGTGCAAGAGACAGATGCTTACAGACTCTTCTTATAGAAAAGTTTAGTCACACATGTCTGCTCATGAGTTTTAATTCTTTATTTTGAATATAATTCAAAAGTAATATAAAATTACTTTTGCCCATGCATTTACAGCCTCCCAAAATTAAAAACAGTGGCTTATGTGTTTGCCTGTTTTTCTGGATCAATGGCTTTGGGTTTACCATCCCAATTTTCACCACTTCCTGTATTATTACACGTGGTAGAGAACCTACCATTTGATTGCATGCTGCTATACAATGAATACAATGCAGTATCAAAAGGCTAGAAAGCCTTTTTTCTAACAATCCAATCTTGCACTCTGGATATAACTAAGGTTTTAATTTTCAACAGAAGTGCTTATATGCTAAAACCTTTATCCAAAGTTACTGCTTTCTACTTTTAAAGCCCTGCTCATATTCTGCGAAGTATTTTTATGCAGCGAAGAAAGCATTCAAAAATCTAGAAGAAATCTGAAGAAATGATCACCATGATACCTTGACACATGCTCCAGCCTATTGAAAGAAAAGCCTACACTCCTCCGTTTCTGTGCCAGAGGGCTGTGAAGCTGCAGCTGCTCTCAGAGGACCCAGTGCCTCTCCCTCCCTGCAAACAAGTGAGCACAGCACCTCAGGCACATACTTACCAGTAAAAATAAATTCACCCACTGTTAACCAGGAACAACAATTCTGCATCCATCTGCACTGTACAGACGGACAAAAGGACAGCACTTGGACATTTGTGCAAACTCTGGCAGTGGGAAGGTAGCTCAGGAGCATGCCTGTGTGCTGCAGCACGTGCAGTGGCTTTGCCCAACAGCAATAAGGGCCAGACAAGCATAGCCTGGCTGGCTGCAGAACGTAAGGCAGCTGACTGAGAAGGAAGGAGGTAGATCAAGGATGCCACGCATCACGTAGCATTTGGATTCGTGGGCTTGAGGCCAGAATGATAATACTCAAATTTCTCACATTTTGAAATTTTTCAGTTCATCTGACTTCTCATCTCTCTCCATTTTTTCATGTTTCAAGACTATGAGAAAGTGACAACATATTTACATGCCCAGAACTCCACAACAACTGAACAGCAATATAAATGCAAACATCACAAAAACACAAGTCAGAAGTGTGTAAATGAAGGAACATGCTGCTGCCATCATCTAAGAAAGAAACAAACAAGCAGCAAATATGCCCTGCCAGCAAACTACGTTTACAGCAACAAGGTTTATCTGAAGTGAGACCCTGCTCTTCGACACAACCACATCTTCTTTTTCAAGCAGTCCTGTGTACAGCTGTCTGCCAGAACACAAGCCTCATAGCAGACGGTTTTTGGAGGGGCACCAGGAGAGGAAGGGGAAGAAGTCTGCAACCCAAAACCAGTTCTTTAAAAACTGGTTTCCTAAAAGTTCACATGAAGTCACACAGGGGATATCAGAAAGGCAGCCACCTGCGATTTGGCCTGTGCTGATGCCATGTCTATGGTATGAGAAACTTGAACATTCAGTATAATAGACAGTTACCTTGGGAAATACAGCTGGCTTCAGAGTGCCTGGACATATTTTTAGCCCACAGCTGAAGGCAAGAAAATAGTAAAGACCACAGTTTTGTAACTACATCTGAAGACACTATTCGTAGTGGAAAAAACCTCAAGCCAGCTCAAAAAAAACCCCCACTTACAAGTGTGTTCTCAGTATAACCCAAACAGCGATGCCTGCCTATGCAGTCCAAAACCATAGGTCTGACTGAGTGACAATGCTCCACTCATCCTTCTGGAAAAAAGATACTGTTCTGAGCAGCTGCAGCCCAGTCCTCTGTGTAGATGCAACAGCTCTTCTTGACAGGTAGCCATATCACAGCCCTGCTGGCTTGATGTTGGCACACCCACTCTGGCACTGGCAAAGGTATGAAGAGAAATCTCAGATGGCACCTGTTAGGCTGGGTCGGGCCTCCAGACTTTGGGGTGGATTTGGAAAGTAGAGGGACATGCAAGCTGTAAGCCTTCTTCTATAGATCATTATAAAGACATTGTATAACCCCTAAAATACACAATCAACATTTATCAAGGCACGTACACCTTATCACTTGCTCAACAAGGCTTGGCTCATCAGCTTTACTACCAGTGGGGAGAGCATTCATCTGGATCAGTCAGCTTTCCCTGCATTGATAATAAGAAAACAAAGCTCCTCTGATTACAACTGATTCATATTCAGGCATCTGGCATTTATTTAGCAGAAGCACAGACCACCCTGTACTGACATAATCAATTGTAAAGAGAGAAAGCTTCCAACAATATCCATGCTGGATCTCTAACACCACAGCTTTTTCATTAGGGAAACTGGGCTCTGTCACCTAACCCAATGTTATACAGATGTATACTGTCATCTTTCACCTGTCAACACACATTTCATTTGTTACTGATTACCTCCTTTATGTCTGCCCTGAAACCTGGAAGTACATGGTACTTATTGTCAGTGGCTAAAAACCTGGGGAGCAGACTGTGCACTGTACTTGCTTTATCACTGTGTGGTCTCTTATTTTTGATCAGAAGCATTCATCCTAGAGGAGGCAAACCACATGTGTCCACAAGAGGTCATTTCAAGTCCGGTAGTCAAAGGTCATGATAGAAGGCAAGCTCTTTCCTGTATGAGGACACCACTGTGAAATGCATGTTTGGTTTGGGATGCCAGGTCATTAATAGGACAAGATATGTACAGATTTAAGAATTAACTATTTCTTAACGTTTGAAAGACAATTCTATGCGTAAAACCTTTCCACTCAGGGCTACAGCCATCTCCTTTCGTGTGGAAAGGCAGGTAAAAAAAATCAGGCTGTATCTCTCTCTACTGTATAACCCTCAAACTGTGGAAGACAGAAAGTATTTTCAATAGCTTCAAAAAACATCTACGGTGCCAAGTAAGCAAACCAAACTTGGATCACGGTAGAAACAGCAGCCTTTACGGCACTGTTAAATTCTCTGATCAGTGTTCACATCTCTACATTCATAAAAAAGAATTTCCTAAATGACACAGTATCTCATACCTTTCATCCTTTTTCATACACAGCCCCATCCAGGTGGGAATGCAGCAGCAACTAGTTTTCAGTAGCAAAAAACAGGTGTTCCAAGACAAGCATGGTCCCACTGCTTCCCTTTCTGCTTAGGTTGTCTCTTTGCTTTCAAGCTTTTGAAACTGACTTTCCAGAAGATTTGCAAGGTCCACAACAGCACAGCTCAGACACTATGCAGCAAACAAGGCAGCTGCTTCATACCCATGACTACGTTCTTCGAGAAATAGGCTGCCTGTCTACACTTATCCAAACTGCACCCAACATGAGGCAAGAACTTGCCAGCTCACAGCCCATTTCAGATTATTGCAACTGCGTACTGAATGCAGCATGGTTTGTGCAGAAAAAAATTAAACAGAACATGGTCATATCTGCAACCCATCTCATGATGTGGCCCCTGGTAAAAGTGCCCACTAAAAATATTAGAAGATACCTAAAATTGCTCTAAAGACCACAATGTAAATAAATATATGAAGCTAAGGCAAAGTTCCTTTGAAACCCACAAAAAGGGAGAAAAATTAAGATTACTGAACGATAGGAGTACAGTGAAAAGCACTCCCCTGTTCTCACTTCCATTTCTTTGCACTTTTGCCAGTCAATAATCAGGTTCCCTGCTATCCTTTTGTTTCCTTCACTGGGTGACAGCAGAGACAAAATAAAAACCTTGATTCACAGAAGTAGCCAAACTGGTGAAAAACAGCACCTGCTGGATACTAGCCCAATTTCACTGACTTTGAAGGAAATAAGAAAGAAACTCATTATAGCTGTCCCTATAGAAGACGAGACTGTTGAGAACTCTTGCTTTTCAGAAGAAATAAAATGTCAATTCAGTGTATGGGTTCTCCAACAGAAGGTGTAGCTCTCACTTCTGGCTTACATATGAGGGAGCAGAGGCATAAAGTACTCAATGCACAGACTTCGAATAATTTTCATAAATACTGCCCAATTAAAAAAACAAGAACAAACAAAACCCCTCATATGCATGTGCTGCGGCCTGCACTGTTTGATTTTATCAAAAGACAAACACAGGAAATCAAAGTTCCTGCAAGAAAAAGTAAAACAGAGTTTTAAGAGCACAACTAGCTTTTAGTAAGAGGTTTAGATTCAGCTACCCCTTAAAAATAACCATGTTTCCATAATTTTTCCATCATTTAGAGTATCTTTTAGCTGAGAATTATTCTTTGAGCTTTTGAAAAGAGGTGTTTAGACCTGACAACCTTTCCTTTCAAGAGAAGAGCACAGCATCACTCAACCACATGACAAAGCATCACCTTCCCCATGTTATACACATTTTATTTGCCCATGTGCCAGTACGTATTTTTGTTTCACTCTTTAGTCACAGACTTGTGATTCTTCATCTCTGTAGATGAGTCACTGACGCCATTCATGGAACAGTCTTTTACTGCAAGTTCCCTGCTAGCTAAATTGCACCGCAGTGAGGAAAGGGCAAAACTGTGCTTGTCTTCATGGAAGAAGTGGACACCTGAGCACTTTGCAGAAGCTTTCTCTAAGATGCATTCAAACACTTTAAAAAATACTTTAGAAACAAAGCTGCAGAAAACTATTAGAGTACTGTATGACAATAACGACAATGTCCAAAATAAGGCCGCTGGCATTAGTTGAATAACATGTTGCTAGCACACACATGAGAATAAATCCTGCATTTCAGAACCTCAGTTCCCTCTTAAAAAATGAAATGCATTTAATTAACTGCTGTTTAATCTATACCAGCTCTACAACTACTTCACCGAAAGAAACAATGCATATTGGTACAGGTCACAGACCAGAGGTACACTTGTTTTAGGAAGGCATCTGAGCATCTTTATAATAACATTTTTTAAAGTATTTAATTGCATCAAACCTCCATAATGAAAACTTTGTATCACTAATTTGTCTAAGAATAAATTGTAGGCACCTGACCACCTTTGGAATTTGCTTTTTTTCCCAGAAAAATATCTGCAAGTTACAAAACTGTGAGATCTCCACAACCAACCTCCAACAGGATGAGCACTAAATACAACCAACAAGGAATTCGGTTACTGCTGCATTGGTACCACTGGGTGTGTCAAAAAAGGTTTCTGCAATTTCTGTACTCCCAAAATGAGTTTACAAGGCAGCCCTGACTGAGCTAGGAGGAGGCTGAAAACACTGAGAATACAGTATCAGACCACTAGATTTCATTTTCCCATTGGTTACACCATAATTCGCACACATAGTTAGTTAGATGACCCTACCCCCACCCCCCACCCGGCTCAGCATTTTCACTTGGTTTACCTTTTCAGGGATTCACTCCAGATCATTTATTTTACCATTATTATCTAGCACGAGCTCTGTGTCTGTACAATACTGATAATTTTCTGCCACAAAAACAATTTGCTGATATGACTGTCCTATTCTACCTGTCTCACAATGTTTGAATTTACTAAACCTGAGAGATGGTTAGACTATATTACTGGCAAAATATTTCTATAGTATGATAACTGCAACTATCCAGTTTCCTTAGACTGTCCATTTTACAGCTTATTAGAAGAGGGGTTAAAGCTCAATGACTGCAGGCAGGTCCATATCCAGTTAAGATGGGAGAACAGTGTCACACTCTTGTTCTGGTTTTGATTTAGGTCACGTTTATTTCTAAATTTCATTGCAATCAAAATGACCAGAATCCTCATCAAAGACTGACTTCCTGTGAGAGGATTAGAGCCTTGCCCTAAGCCCCTTGCCCAAATAACACTGCTAGTGTATGAATCAAATGTGCCATCCAACCTCTGCTCCTGGGTATGTCTATGTGCGTTAGAAAGTGCATTGAGCCGTCATACGTGTTTTATTTACAAACCAGGCTTTGTTGTTTCTTATTAAAAATCAACATCAATCCATGTACACTGCAGGATAAGTTTTCTTCACCTGATTGTAGATACTTATGTCAATGAACGAAACTTCCTCTCCACAAGTTTTATTTGAAACATTGGCTCATTCTACAAAAAACAACTTCCTAATGAGCAGCTTGGTGAGATCTGCCGCCAAATTATATATTTGACTGTTTTTTGGAGTTTTTTTTGCAATGCTGAAATGCTCATTTTTCTCCTTCTGCTCTCAGGAACAAACTAGATGCTCAGTGAGCTAACAGACCACTGACAAGGGGAAAAGATCTTGTGTCCCAGAATCCATCAACTTCGTGTTTGTATGTATGTAGGGTGTTTATAAATATCATTTTGAGCACAGAGCTCAAGAAGTAAATGATTTCTGTACACACCTTTGATGCAATTCAGTGTGCAGACCCTCCTTCACAAAGCTAGACACAAGCTAGTGTTCACCCAATGCTTCTCCCCAGCACAAATGAAATCCAGATAAATTCTCTGCAGTACCCAGGATACTCTTTATGAAGTTTTACATACAACTGGCAAAAACCAGACCTTCAAGGAAGTGTTGTTATTCATCAGCAGAGATAGTGGAGAAGCTGTAATAATGACAAAGGCCAGGTTTTTACAGCTGTGCCTAAGCAATAGCTTGTACTGCAGGCAAGCTACATGCTTCGTTTCTTAACAGTATAGACAGGACTCTAAAACAGTATCAGAAAAAAATAGAAAACGCTAATTTTCAAATTCTTGCATTCAGCATTCTGGGGGTTTTTTTGGTTGAAAATACAAGTTTTGCTTTCTCTAATTCTGACCTGACCGCTGAAAACAAATAATTAAAGCAATAGGCAGCATGCAGACTAAATGACCTAAGTTTAGACTCTTATCCAAATGCCATGTTAGCTTACCTGGGGATTTTTAAATAAAGCATATTTTTCCTTTTTTTCCAAAAACAAGATCTTGTTCTCAGTGTCTCGAGTCCAATCTGATAACACTTTAACAACATTTTCATGGTCTTCAAAAAACCTTTCTGGAGAAACAGAAGAGGTAATGTAAGAAAGACATTCAGACTCTCTTCCCCCTCCCGAGGTTGCAGAAATTCCTGTGTAAGAATGTAATAATTATCTGATGCTCACTCAGAGCTGGACAGTTCAGCACTCTTTTCCACTGCACAGATGGGAGCAAAACCACATGAAATCGTGTCACATGGAAGGGTAAAGCAGCTACAGAAGATGTTTTATGCAGCTGTAGCATGCTCCTGGATTTCTCCTGCATCTCTATGCTGCTGCTTGAAGACCACAAAAGATGGAAACAGTGACCCAACAGGAGTAGATGGTTAGACCCATGTGTTTCAATGGCTCTCTGCTTTTGTTTGCTCTTGTTTATTTAAGGTTTGCAATATGATCACGGTGGTATGCATTCACTTTGGTGAATGAATTGGAACAAATGTAAAAATTTATTTCCTTGTCTTTTTACTTATTAGAACAAATGAAAAATTGCTTTTAATTGGCAGGAAGAATTCTATCCACTGAAAATAAAATGTCTGGTTTCAAGCAACTGTATTTAAACACACAAATAGCAGAACAGAGGAAACAGGAAGACAGATTGAGAGCTGATGTGAAGATAGACTGGTTAACCAAGCATCCCTGCAGTTAAAAAACCCTGCCTAGAATGTGGGAGACCTAGTGTCAGTTCTGTCCCTTCCTGATCTGCTCTCAACCCAGGTCCTCCACCCAGGAAAGCCACAGGGTATGCTGAGGTTAGATAACTCTGGTCTCTTCTTCTGCAGTTTCACTTACATCAAGTAGCTGAACAGTAAGATAAACCCCTTTTCAAAGGAAAAGGAATTGAGCATAATTTGACAGGTCATTTTGGAAGGACCCAGCTCACATTTTTCTACAAATTCAGTAATGGGATACGGAAGTCACCCAGATCCAATTTTCAGTATGATTTGGGCAGCTCCCTGGGAACAGCTGTACTCTCATTTCACTTATCTGATGATCACATCTTCCAATGGCCTGGACTGGCCTAGTGTAAGAGGAGATAATGGAGCATGCATTTTGTAGGCTTTCTTTAACACTTCTTGTTACTTTTGTCAGGGGTTCAGTATGACCCATCCAAACTAAATTTTGTGAATTAATTAAATTCACAGAATGGGATTAGCTTCAGGACCAGTTCACAAGCACACAGAAACTTGTAACAACTCAAACAACACAATACTCTTCATTTACTAACTCCTACTTCTGCAATGCATTGGAAATAAAAAGCACTATATAAAATCCAGGTAATGGTCTGAAGAGTAAACAGTACCTTATAGTCTATGATAGCTGTAAAATAATTCTCAGATCGTAACACAGTTTTGCCACATATACTTTAGTTTGTTCATTTCCTGCACCAGGATTTTCTTGTATAAAACGTGTGACCTTAATATCCTCAGGATGGTCTTTTTAATAATTACTTTTACCAAAAAAAAGTCATCAAATCTGGATGCCTATTGTAAGGCAACAGTCTCTATTGTAAAATACATGCTGGTACGTACAGCCCAGTCTTGTATCACCATCTCACTCTTGAGATTATTTGTGATATTTAATATATAATTAATCTAAAACTGTAGTTTATTTGCAACAATAGTCTTTCAAAATAACAGTGTACATAACATATCCTATTAAGGATCTTGTGATATAAAACTAGTTTGGACCTTCAGATCAGCATGAAGTATTTGCTGCTCAGATTTGTTTCTTAAAGTAAACATAATTTCATTCACTTGAAGACTAACATGGAAAGCAGGCAGAGAGTTGAAGTGCAGAAAAGCCTGTCTTCGTGCTGATGGTAATAAAGCTATCTAGAGCAGCCTAGAGTATACTGACAAGAATAAAGAGCAGTTCACATAGTTTTGATTTTGAACAAAATTAACTACATGTTGTTGTGCACTGGAAGCAGAAGAAAGAACATGTACCGTTCCACTCATATGGAAATTCCCTTCTGCAAATCCGTTCCCAGCAGATTTGGACCTGGAAATAGAGCTCTGCATCAGCCGTTCATAGATTTTTCCTTTTTTCCTGAACTAGCTATGGGTTTATTTCCTTTGGTACTTTTCTTCTGTCCTGACTTTTAAAATAGTTTTTATTCATTATGAGAGTAATTCCTTACTATACCAATATTCTAACACTAACCCAAAGCACCCAGTATTACTGAGACTAAAGTAACACAAGGAATTCTTATTTATTTACAAAAAAAAATCTAACCATTAAACCCAATGTCTGTAGATATAATCCCCCTGATACCTTCAGTTCTAATTTTGTGATGGAAAATCCAAAATAACAGAAACAGAAGTCCATCCTTTTAATGACTACGGGGATTCAGAAAACAATCTGTTTATGCACTGTTGTCTTAACACTCAGACAAGTGCCCAAGTCGCGCTAGTTAAAAGTGGGCAACTTTCTAAGACAGGAAAACACACTAAAATTATTCAGTGACTTTTATGAGATTTCTAGGGTCAAATGACATTTCCAGTCTTTCCTTAGTTAAGAGAAGCAGGTACAAAAGAATGCAGCATCACTATCTTAATCAAGTAGCAAGAACAGATTGGCAGCAAATATCTGTGCCACTCTTACAAGAAGATCAGAAGAGTGTCTCCATGCTCATGACCACTCAGGCTTTTTCCAGCTAATTTTAAATCTCTTCATTTTAGTTTAGGAGAATGATTACAGCTGGGGCTCTTTTAAAGTGAAATATTGATATTTGACTTTAGTTCTTAGTTTTCACATCTCTGCTGGGAGACCATACACTGAAAATGTTAAAGGCTGTATGACCCTTTCCCATTTCTCCAGGTCAAATCACCTAGAGACCCTGAAAAAAAGTTGTGGCAATTTCCCTTTTTCTTTTGATGTCAATACCTTTGCAGTCAGGACAATAAAAAGATTCTGAAATAATTCACAGTTAGAGAATACTCTAACCTTAATCAAACCTTGAAGCCTTTTTCAACCAAGACTCTTTATGTTGCACCAAACAACATGTAAGTTTTGCACAGTTGTTTCCTGGGGATCTGGAGGCCAAGTTAGTTAGTTCCTAAATTATAATTTACCCTCAGAAGAGCTGAAGCTCCATCAGAGAGCAATATCCTGTTCACAGCTACACTTAAGAAAAAGACTATCACAAATGAAAAGCATTAGAAATTACTGAAATGCTTCTCACAGAGTTTTAATGACAACATTTGTTTGGCCATTATGTAACAGTCTCCAGCACTGCATCCTCTCTTCAAAGAGTAGAGTCAAGTACTGCTGTGTTCAGGTCTGCCACCACCTTGAAATTCACCTGACTCCTTCATTTTGTGTAAAATAGAATAATGGCAATGGTGATGGGCAAGGAGCCTTCTGCAATTCACAGCGTGCCTGAAGAGACACACTTCTATGGCAAGAACAGCTCAATATATTCCTGCAGCATCCCTCAGCTTAGAGTCTGTGATGTTCCAGCTCCAGGGGACACACAGGCAAGAGAAATGTTATTGTACTTGCAAGATTACCAACAGCATAGTATGCACTGTATCTATTTGCTCTATGCTATGTCACTACACCGCTTACCAATCTGCAGCTCTGGGTACATTTCATACAGACACCAGTCGACATTGCAGTCGCAGTGGGTTTTCTCAAAGAGATTGTCCAGAACATCCCGTGTCACCTGACGCTCATCCACCATTAGTGACTTTGTGCTGTTATCATTCATGTGCACCTTGATAACGAGCTGTGTACAGAGTCACAGAAGAGTCAGTTAATTTCAGAAGCAAGAAAAAAGCCAGTCTGAATCTGCTAACACAGATAAGAAAGATTAAGGATGAAGGTTATTACTGAATCAAAGGCACCCTGTCCCACAGCAAGCTGAGGGAATAAAACAGCTTGGAAGTTTTCACATTATATTACCACGAAAATACAGACCTTTTCTCAAAAAAGAAAACTGAAACTTATTCTGTGCAAGACTTCAGGAAAGGTGAAATTGCTAGGGAGAAAAAGCAGAAGTTAATCTCTTCTCTAAATCTACTGCATGTGCAACTAACTAAAATGCTTGATAGGGAAACCAAGTACAAAAGGACAGTGTCCTTAATGGAAGGTAGAAAAGTGCAAAGTTTAGTTTTAAATGAGAAAAAGAATGGGCGAATCTTGCCATGCCAACAGAGTAACCTGAAATTGGATTGTACTACGACAGGCAGTAGTCCAATAGCCATCCATAAGCAAACAGGCAAGTTACTTATATTGACCAAATTAATCTAAGACACTTATTATTTCTTCATATGGTGAAGTATTTGTTAAAGAAGAAACAGCATGCACATTTTTCAGAGGAACAACACAAGAAAATGCTGAAGTACATAAAAATGTGATAAAGACTTCCAAATACAAAAAAGGAAAGTCCTTAAAATGCTGCATTAGTGCTGAAAACACTAAAATAATTCTCTACAGGGTTTGTACATGGAAACTGGAACCAAACCGGTGAGTTGGGAGGACTTTTCCATACAGTCTTGTTTAAATATCTCCTTATTTCAAAATGTGTGCATAAGCAGCTTTGGTTCTATAGAGATAATCTCTGTTAAAGGCCAGATAGAAGCAGCATGATGACCCCCAAGAGCAAATCTACACTACCTCTGAAAAGCAAAAAACAAATGTAACAAAAAACATGAACTTGCTTTGATTCCAGCCTTTCTAAGAATCTTTCTCTTTAAAATAAGCAACCGGGCCATAGTGCAGATTATGGAGGAAAAGAAATGTTGTACATGCACAATCTAACATGTCTAGGGAAAAAAGGAGTACTTTTGTCTGGTTATAGTTGACTGTTCAGAAACATGCATGCAGCTTCCATCTTCACAGAATCACAGAACAGCCGAGATTGGAAGGCACCTCTGGAGGTCATCCAGCCCAATCCTCTGGCCAAGCAGGGCCACCTAGAGCCTGTTGTCCAGGACTCTGTCCAGATGGCTTTTTAGTATCTCCGAGAAGCGAGACTCCACAACCTCCCTGAGAAACTTGCGCCAGGACTCGGCCACCCTCACAGTGAAGAAACGTTTCCTGCTGTTCAGAGGGAACCTCCTTTGTGTCAGTTTGTGCTCATTGTCTCTGGTCCCATCACTGGGTACCACTGAAAAGAGCCTGGCTCCATTCTCTTTGCACCCTCTCTTCAGGTAGTTCTAGAGATCGACAAGCATCCCCCCAGAGCCTTCTCTTTTCTAGGCTATGCAGTCCCAGCTGTCTCAGGCTTTCCTCACAAGAGAGATGCTCCAGATCTCTAATCATTTTCATGGCCCTTCACTCACTGGGATAGAACGCTCTTGAAGGATGTGAGCTTTCCCAGTGCCCTCTTCCCACCAGGGCCTTATCCCATGGGACACTTCCAAGTAGATCTTTGAAGAAGCCAAAGCCTGCTCTTCTGAAGTCCAGGGGTGTGAGCTTGCTTTTCACCATCCTCCCTGGCCTCTACTCTCTGCTTTTGGTAGAAGAGAGATCCGTTTTCTTGACAATTATTTAGCCTATTCAGAATTCAAGAACAACATAGTAATTTTATCGTAGTGACACAGCCACAAGATTGAGCCCAAAGGAGAATTACTAACATTGCAAGGAAAAGGAGGTGACCAATGAGCAATCTTAATTTTCAACAAAAGTCAACGAAGTCAACATTGGTGAAATCCTCCCAAATCATTCTCTCAGAAGTAGCATTTGTACATGAACATAAAGTGTTCTGAGGGAATCATCTCAAATCTGGACAACCCCAAATTTATTGGAAGCTTCAATTCTTCTTGGAAGTCCTGCAGGCTCTGATCTTCAGCACTTCCCATCTTCTGTTGAGCAAGACTGAAAGGTCATGACTGTTTTTTCTTCATATTCATTTTTCAGGGTTACTGAACACCTGCACCTTCTGTTGAGTTTAGCTGGAACACTAGTTTATGATGAGTGAGAATAATGACATGACACGCTGCAGCACTGTGCAGACACTGGCTGGAAGCTTTCTGCTTTGTTGGTCTAAAATAATTTCTATTGTCCTTGTATGTTATTACATTGCTGTGAAAAGATTTAGCATGAAGACCCTCATTAATTGAATAGGGATTAGCTAAATCCGCATCCACTGTAGAACAAAAGTTTAATCCTTCTGGAACCAGCACAGCATAAGTAAGCAACATTTTAATGTACATTCCACTTTCTCTAAAGCCAGTGCTAAAAAAAAGAAAAAAAAAAAAAGAAAAAAGGCAGAGCTTTCCAAGTTGTCCCAAAAATAAGTCCCTCAGGTAGATGACAAGATGGTTCCACAGAGTACCTTTACAGATAAAACATGAAAAAGCCTAATCACTTCAGTAAGAACTTTATTATTAAGAACAGTGATAATAGATACTTAGTTGGTAGCTCTTATGGTAGCATTTACTATTTTAAGGCTCACCTTTTTAACTTTGGCTTCCTTCAGTTTCTCCAACGCAAGTTTAATCTTGTCAGCTTTAGCCTGTGCCTCTTGCTCTTCCTGAAAAGATACAAGATACTTGGTGTATTTCTTGTTAAGTAATGACAGCAATTTATGTTTACTTGAAAAGAGTTGTTTCTCATTACATCCAGAATATAAGGCTTATCATGAGAAACTTTACAGATACAGGGAATCCTCAGCTTTCCTTGAGCTAATACCCTCCAGTTTTGATTTACAAGTCCAGCGCTTCCTTTTGTTGCCTATCATATAGCTCTTTTGTGACCTGTTCCTGAAATACTATAGGAAAGCCTGAAAACTGGACTCTTCTATGTTTCTGTGCATACAGCTGATACAAAAGAGGAGGGGACGGAAGACCTAGCCTGAATGAAACAGCATGTAGAAGCAGCTGCTTGGAAAAAACCCTCACTTCTCAATAGGGTTAAGAGAAGTAGAGTTTTTAGGATCTTACTAAAAACCTGGCTTGGAATTACACCCCTTATGATTTTATATTTTCTGTTAAGTGCATTAATTTTCTGGAATTCTTCCACTTGTCGCATATGAGCTCTTACTGCATGGATATTTACTGAGAGAAATAACTCCTTTAATTGCATGATATCATGGCTTTTTATTCTAGTAATGGACCTATTTGTATTAACATAGACACAGTTAGATAGAGTGCTCAAGTCCATTCCAGCTTTTGCTGAATGCCACAGCAGGATTCCCAGAAATCTCTGTATCACCCAGCTCTTCTTTTATAAAGCAGCTGCTATCAATATCACACCTCTCTCTTAATACCAGTGATGTTTGTGATCCAAAACTCTGGATCCCCAGGTAATGAGAGTTTTAGGTACATATTCCAAATGCCAGTGCCTACTGTTTGCCTCCTGTATCAATTGTGACCATTTCTTTCTGCCATGTGTCTTCCAGAAGTCTCCTGTAGTCACACACAAAGTTGGAAAAGCACACTTTAGACAGCTAGTGATGGTGGCTCATGGGGCTGCCTTGGACTCCTAGTACTACTGAAGGGTTCAGTTCCTTCCCAACTTTACATCCCTGCTGCCTCTACTGAAAACTGTCTTGTTGCCTCTTTGCTGATTTTTGCTGTCCCCATTGCTCTCTCTTACTTTCACAGTTTCCTTTGTTTTAAAGGGGTAAGATTTTGTGCTGCACTACTGACAGGAACCCAATTTCCAGCCCCTGATTGTGGGAGAAAGTTTCTGCCCTGCTTCTACACAAGAATCTTCTCTGTTACCTTCAGCATCCATTTTCTAAACCAAAGTTATAATTTCAGTGGTCTTTGCACGAAGAGAACTGGTTGTAACTCATGGAAGATGCATTCGCAAGAAACTAGGTCTAACTAACATTACCATCACCCCCCTGTTTCAGAGACATCACACAATCACAGCAAAGAAAAGCTAAGAAGGTTATCTTATTCATCTCAAGTTTTGAGGCAGGTTCAACCAAAACTAAAGTACTCCTGACTGACATCCCTTTTGCCAAACTAAACATCTTTTGTTTCATCACTGCTTCAAACATGTTTCTTGTTGTCAAATTATCCACTATTAACACCAGGCAATTAGTTAAAATTTTTTTTTCCTCCACAGGTATGGAAATTTGCACTGCTACTGCTCAGCAATGCTTAACTTAGACAATCCAAAAAAGCTTCTGTAGGTGAAGAGAAGTTCTAGGGAGAGAAGAGCTTCTCACACTGTGGCCCTTCCCTTACCAAGCCTCTGCAGAAAGCAGAAAAACGATGTTAACCGAAGAGGTTGAGTGTAGTGTGGGCAGGCCTCCTGCTGAAAATTTCAGGCAGGTATATCTCAGGCCTCATCTGCACGTGACCTCTGTTGAACAGAGTTCACACATTGTGCAAATCTGTGCACAGCTCTCACCCGAGCACCTTCATGTTTTCATAAGCTCTGTCTGACTTAACGTAGAAGAAGAAAATAAGCTACCAAATGCAAAATCTTAGCACTGCTGGAGAAATGCTTTAACAAGCCCCAAGATTTATTTTCCCACGACAGTATCATCACCACATTTTCTGGATCTTTAAAGATAAGCACATAAAGTCATCCAGATAGTGTCATAAAAATTATAGAAGGGCTTATTTAGCTTGAGGACAGTTTTAACAAGAAATGTTAGAGTTGATGGAAACCTATGAGACACCTCTACACTTCCCTGAAAGAAGGGCTGTACTTCTAAATTTTGGCACATTTAAAGGTTAGAGAATAGACTCTTAGTATCACAGCTGCATTGGGAACAACTAACACTATTCTTATTTGACTGCACCAACCAGAAGTGTTAAACAAAACTTCAGCCTTTATTGTCTCAAGAATCACTTATCAAGATTCTTGCCTTACAGGAACATGGATTTGATGATTCCATTTACACGTGAATTTCATTTCACTAAGCAGAAATGTCATGTCAAAGCAAATACTAGCCAAGACAGTAAATATTAATTTGAAATCAATTCTTTCCATATTAATTTTAAATGGTTATTACCTCCATCATTCACACTGCACCTGAGTAACAGCCTGTAGGCAATTTTGTATTCCACAGTGGGTATGCCATCAGTTTTTGAATACAACATGTATCATAAAATGAGGCAAACGCTGCAGGAGAGAGCAGAACCAGTGCCCTAATGCAGAAATCATCTACTGCAGACATATTCCTTAGAAATGCTTCTACCACCTGTTCCCATCCTTCTCTGCCCTCTCCCTGGATCTGGAAAGAGATCAGACAATACCACTAGAGATTTAACTCAGCACTATTTCAGAGGAATACTTCAACTGAGGGAGAAGTGACTTTCAGCTACATTTTTTCATATAGAATTCCAGTTGTGTTTAGCAAGTATATCCTCTTCTCACTTTGAAATCTTGTTTGACCCCCAGGTAACACAAGATGCCAGCTAATAAGACATTTAGCTCAATACAACACTCTTGGAAAAGAAGTGCAGTTGATTTCAGTGAGCTTTAGATCACAGCATCATAAAAACACTGTTTGGAAGAGTGGTCTGAAGGTCCATAGCCTGTCTCCCTGCCCAAAGCAGGACAGTCACCAATGCTAAATCAGGTCAACCATGATTTTGCTCGGCAAAGTTTGGAAAACCTTGAAAGAAAGAGCACCTGTGATTCCTCTGGGTCACCTGTTCCAGTGCTACACCACCATCTGAAATGGAAAAGGTTTTCCTAATGTCCCGTCTGAAACTACAAAGCCACAACATGTCGCTGTTACCTAACATTACCATGGAAGAATTTGGCTCCACCAGTTTGTATCTACCTTTCAGGTACTTTTAGGATGTCATTAGATCACTCCCTTGTATTGGGCTACCAATGATGCAATAGCAGCGATGATTAGAAAGGTGAAGGAATGGGCAACAGGTCAAGGAACAGGCAGAAATTGTTGAGCCCACAGCAACAGAAATTTCACTCCACAGTTCATGTATGTTTCATCATCGCAGAGCCTTCACAAGATATATCTACCTGGGATATCCACAGGTTTTCCAATGCCAAATACCACTCCCAAAATCATAAGAGGAAGTGAATGCTTAGAATAAGGTTCCATCCCAAACTCACCTGGGTAAGTGGCTCAGGAGGAGGTGGTGGTGGAAGGTCGAGATCAGGGTCTGGAGGTGGAGGGGGCAAATCATCCCCAATTTGTCCAGTAATGGTAACATAGAGACTTGATTTAGAATAAATGTCACTCTCCAAGCCTGTTGAAGGCTGAGCGACTGTACTTTGCTGGTTGCAAGAAGTTTTCTGGGCTTGTAAAGTTCTCTGTTCAACTTCATTTATGTCTGCCACAAGATCCGCCATTAAAGCATCCAGGTCTTTGTCCTCTAGGGCATTTAAGGATTCTGAAAAGAAAAACACAGAATGTGTCAGAGTGAGTGCAATGCAAAACACTGTTTCCAGTTCAGTGCTGATTAAATTGCATAAGCATGGTTACTGTAAGTTATAAGGATTATGGGAAAGGAAACAACATTTTACATGGGTTCAGGAATCAAATGCGCTTTAGGAATAGCCATCAACCTGGTCATACTGAAGTTCAGAGTACACAGAACTCTATGAATACAAACTAAACCAGATGGGAAACTTCAGTTTCAGTGATACAGTCTCAGGTCCTTATGATGTTATAAAACATGGTCCTGATTCAGCAAGGTTACTGGGTACATGTTTAGTGCTATATAGATGCAAGAAATTCCATTAGCTCCCATTAGGCTATTCACTTAAGTGCACACATAAATACTTAGCAAGTTTTGGTATAGCACACAACAAACTGTGTAATTGAGGCCTAGTCCAAGAATATCTTCATGTATTACTACTATTCTACAACTCGAAAATTAGCATGAAGCAGAATCAAAAAGCTCTAAGACACAAGAAACTGTATGGTATCATTTGTAGCACATGAGTAATTGTGGGATCAACATCTCTGACAGACCATATTGGTCCTTGCAGGATGATTTAGCTTTCTAGAAGAGAAGAGTTTTTTAAGATCAAACAGATTCAGTGGTTTAAATTTCTTTAAAGAATGTAGCTAAAAAAATAAATAAACAAACAAATTAGGAAAACTTTTAAGTTAGATTTTGGAAAGGAATAGAGAACACTGAACTAGATACTCAAAAATGCCAGTATAGTCCAAGAAGGAACAGATCATTCATCAGACTAAGTGTGAACATGTCACTAGACCCTCTTAGTTTACTCTGCTTTACCTGTAATAGAGTATTTAATAAGTTTTTCTCTTCAATGGAAAAGATGGCTTATGATCCTCTGTATTTACATAGCTCTATCCACTTTGTTGGTAGTCATTTGGAAGCCTAACTGATCCTGGGACAAAACCACAGGTTACACCAACTCAGGCAAATGCAAACAACCAGCCCCAAGTAAGAAAAGAAGGAAAAAAAAATCAAAACAGCACACACAAAACAGGGAGGGTTCTTTTTATAAACTCAGATAAATTCCCTCATTTGGTTTGTCTTACAGCATCAACAAGCAGCTGCACATGCAAAAGTAGCAGTGCAAACCAAAATGAGAATAAACAATGTAAAGTGGAAGCAGTGGAAGCTGATACTTCCACTGGACAAAAATGCTTAGCTCTGACATCACACTGAAGAACTTTGTCTTCTATCAAGTTAAACCTTTACATTAAAGAGGTTGCATTTTACGAAGTTATTTGGGATACCTCTTGATTTTGTTTTCCTCTACACATAGACATTTTTAAAAGTCTGATCCCTATTTAGACTCACTAATGCTCCAAAAAATTGACCCCTCTGAAGCATCCTAAATTGAGACACACAAATATACCTCCATCTCCAGCAAAACAAGGTTTTTTTGATTAGTTTTGGATTTTTTTGATGAAGGATATGTAAAGATTTTCTTCTCATTTGTTGCTGTGAGGTATTTTAAGTAAGGATAAAAGGCATCAAAGTGTCCATTCAGCTACTTACCATTTAAATCTTTAAAACCAACTGTAAAGCTAAATTCATTGTTGGGCACTTTGGGGGATGGAGGTGGTACAGTCTCCACTCCTAAACTCTGGTAAAGTAGAAGAAAAAAACATTACTATTATGGCTATTAACATTTGTAAATCAATTATCTGAATTTATCTAATGAAATCAATTCTTTAAGGAACAGAATGACACACACTGGTTTCTGGGATTATGTCTAAACATAACCTAAATCTCAACCAGGGCCAAGACAAGAGTTCAAGCACTGTCTCACAATCATGTCAAGGGTTTTGCATGCTTCTCAATCCAACGCTGACCCATGACAACAGCAACTCTTGTCAGGCAACACCTGGGCTCGGTGTGGGGAACAGCAGAGAACAGGACTGTTTCTAATCCAGGCAGTGGACAAAGCCAGACCGATTTCCAGCTGTCTTTAGCTCTTTGAAGGAGCGTGTGGGCGGAGTTTAGATACGTACATGTTTGAGCTACAGTGCCATTTTCTCTCCATAGTGTTTTATCTACTAATACCAATGTAACCTAGCTGTTGTTTACTTCTGCTCTTTGAAAAAAAAATCCAAACAAAATACAACAAATGAAAAAACATGCTGTTACAATGTAAACTGTATATGTGCACAGTTCCTAGTCTGCGGCAGAAAAGCCCAATTCTGAATTTGCGTTTTTCAGCCTTGCTATGCAATGAAAAATTACTTTTTTTCTCTAACATATGCTAGCTATTTTATTAATTTTGATGGAAAAAAAAGAATTATTTACCTGGGTCAGCATGTCCATCTCTCCAAGTAAATTACTGAACATTTCATCTATATCATCGCAGGTTTGCTCCATCTGAAAGAAAAAAATCCGTGGGCAAAAAGTCATCAAAAGTTCATTTTCAAAGCCAGCAATGGTCAAAACCAGAAGACATGCAACATTCTTTTATATTGTGTTCAAAATTAACTTTAAAACAATTGTTCATGACTTGCAAAAACCTGCACTTATAGTTTAGAAGTAACTACTAAGGTATCAGAATCTCAATATGCTTAAACACACACTTGGGATCTACACTCATCAGAAGTTCCAACAACCTCCTTCTATTATTTACATTTCATAGCAAGTGACTCACTAATAAAGCATGGTTGTACCTTAAACATTAAAGAAATGCAGCTTGTGAGAAATTGAGAGGGAAACAAAGTCTGAGGTTGAGAAATTCCTTAATGTTTCATCTTGAAAGCCTTCTTTCTTTGGCTTAAACAAGTAATACTACAGGATTTTACTGGGTGTTTTCTACTGCAGGATCTGGTTATGGCTAGGTACATGATCAACATTTTGGCTCAATATTTCTCTCTTTTTTTTTTTAAATATCGGTGAACTAAGAGAACTCCAGACTTATCTAACCTCAAGACATCTGAGGGAGAGCTGTGAAACAAGGGAAATGGGTACGTTCTGCATAACAGTAAATTGCAAGAGGGCAGTGTGAGAACAGCATTGCACACTGGTGGTGCTGAGATACAGGGGAGATACAGCTTCTGTAATAATCCTCTTTCTCATTAACTTGTTCCTTTGCAAGGCAAGAAGCACCGTAAGGAGGGTGTCTGGCATGGAACATTACCAGAGACAAGAATTAGAAACATCATCTTTTTAAGAGGCTCAAGGCTGCAAGGGACTGAGAACTGTGGTATTGATTGCATAAAACTAGAGTTCAAGCTAGAACCAAACTTTAAACATCTAAGTAGCCCTATTGGTTCATGGGGTTTGTGTGCACCTGTATTGGGTTTACATGGCAAGGTTTTGCTGCAAGTGGGGGGCTGCAGAGGTGGCTTCTGTGAGAAGATACCAGGAGCTCCCCCCATGTCAGAGAGGAACAGTAGTTCAAGTTGGCTCCAAGATGGACTTGGTGCTGGCCAAAGCCAAGTTCACTGTTGATGCTGGTGGCGTCTCTGTGACAACATATTTAAGAAAGCGTAAAACATGCTGCACAGCAGCTGCAAGAGAGCAGTGAGAAAATGGGAGAGAAACAGCTGTGGAGACACCAAGGTCAGTGTAGAAGGAGGGAGATGTTCCAGGTGCCGGAGCAGAGGCTTCCCTGCAGCCCGTGCTGAAGCCCATGCTGAAGCAGGCTGTTGCCCTGCAGCCCACCAAGGACCCTCTTGGGCAGATATCCACACTGCAGTCTGTGCCGCCTCCAGAGCACACGGACATGCCCTGAATGAAGCTGCAGGCCACAGTGTGCCCACAG
Organism: Sclerurus mexicanus; assembly: GCA_013396755.1. Classification (NCBI taxonomy): domain Eukaryota; kingdom Metazoa; phylum Chordata; class Aves; order Passeriformes; family Furnariidae; genus Sclerurus; species Sclerurus mexicanus. The sequence continues at coordinate 60,560 of VWZF01003032.1, forward strand.
TGGAGCAGGTTCCTGGTGGGAAATGCAGCCTATGGAGAAGATCCCACACAGTGCAGGTTTTCAGGCAGGACCCATGACCCCATGATGGACCCACACTGGAACAGTCTGTTCCTGTAAGACTGTACCTTGTGGAAAGGATCCGAGTTGCAGCAGTTCTTGAAGAACTGGAGCCTGTGGGAGGGTCCCATGTTGGAGAAGTTCATGAAAGACTGTCTCCCATGGAAGGCCCCCATGCCAGAGCAGGGAAACAGTGTGAGGAGGAAGGAGCAGAAGAGACAGAGCATTAGGAACTGATGGCCATCACCGTTCCCCATCCCCCTTTGCCACTTGAGTGGGAAGAGGTAGAAGAGTTGGGAGTGAAGCTGAGCCTGGGAAGAAAGGAAGGGTGAGGTGAAGATCTTTTTAGTTTTCATATTTCTCATTATCCTACCATCTTATTAATTGGAAATATATTAATTTCCCTGCGTTGAGCCCATTTTGCTCAATGGTAATTGACAAGTGATCTCCCTGGCCTTATCTCAACCCATGAGCTTTTTCATTGTATTTCCTCTCCATGTTCTCCTGAGGACAGAAAGTGATAGAGTAGCTTGGTAAGCATCTGATAGCCAGCCAAAGTCAACTGACTACAGCACCTTACAAGATGAGAACCAACCTGATACATGAAAGCAATCAACTGAGGACAGGAGCAACTCTAATGACTGTAAAAACCGGCAAGAAAAGAAGACCAGCAAGTATCCTGTTCTTCAATTATAATGCTTTTCCTTTAATAGAGCATCCTGAGCTACATAACTATTCCATAGTTAAAATTATAAGGGCAACTCAACCACTGAAGTCTGTATCTGATGTTTGAGAATTATTTGGTGGCATATCTGTAACACCACAGTTAATACTGGAGCAATTTGAGCTACTCTGCTTCCTTTGGACTTGGTCTTTCTGGCAACTACATAAGACCGGCCTAATTTCCACTTTTCTCTTACCACCTGTGTCATCCCTGGCACCAGAACTCATTAAGCGTTGGCATGTGCAGCTTTCATCAGTCAAGCTCAGGGTATAATTTACCTCCTTTAGATGTTTTTTGTAGCCAGCATAAATAAGGCACAGGCAACTTGGAACTGAACTTTGAACTTTCACATTTCTCTCAGTTCCCAGAAATCAAAGATTTAGGAACCTGATACTATTAATGACATTTTAATAAGATGTGGTTGGCAGAGCTGAGGGTAATCCTATCCCAGCAGTGGAGACAGCACAGCTATGCCCACGGAACAGGGAACACATCACACGGGACTGAGCAAAGAGAGAGTTAAAGTCATCTTATCGCTTCATTTCCAGCTGACAAATCCACGCTGAATGGCTCCCTCTCTCTGTCTGTATCACACTTATCATACAGAGTTTTGCATATAAAATTCTGTTTCTGTAGATTCAGCAGTATGCTGGGTGGAATATGATTACTGAGTCTTAATTCATTTATTTGAATCAACAGCTGTGTAGCTTCCTACACACCTGGCACTTGGAGAATCAATTTTCATAGAAAGGATGCACTTATTTGATCAGGAGAGTGAAGATACATTTGTTATGTGACAAAAAATGGAGCTGCAGCTCATACTGAGGAGTATCTCATCAGTGTTTAAATAATACTGAATAATTTTATGTTTTCCTGTTTTCTGATTTAGGAGATCAAAAATATATTCTACGGAAATCTTATCAGTTCTAGCTATTTGTATGTTATCGTGGGGGTTTTTTTAAGCACTAGCTAGATCAACATTCAGGAAAAGGTTTTCATACAAGTACTTTTGACAAACTGAAATCCTCCTTTGCTGTACTTTTTCAGAATAGAAATATAAAAATGACAAAAAAAAATTACCAGAGTTGCAACTAGTTGCAATCTCTTATCAAGAGGAGTAAGATCTGCTGAAAAAGGAAAAATATCAAACCTAAGAACACTCCTCAGTAGTTACCAAAAAAAAACCAGCCAAAAAAACCCCCAAACAAACCAAACCAGAACAAACAACTCACACACACCAAAAAGGCACATTTGATTCATAAGAAAAATGTAATCCTATGAAAAATCAACATGCAAATAATTCTGTAAGAATTTTCACTATAAACTGGAGCCGAGTTAATCACTGATGACTCTTCCTAACTGACATTTTCCAAAGGACATTTAATACTTGGGATGTTTTTAACCTTGAGCACATGGGGAAAGGGAGAAGGCATGAATATGTATTTTGAAAGGAAATATGTCAGTGTCCCTTTCAAGTGCCATTTTCAATGAACAGGTGTCTAACACCACCACCTCACAAGGAAGCTGTAACTGCAATGAGGTCTCCCCTCAGTCTCCTCTTCTGCAGGCTGAACAGACCAAGTGCCCTCACCTGCTCCTTGTATGGCTTCCTCTTAAGGCCCTTCATCATCTTCATGGCCCTCCCAGACACTCTCAAATAGCTTAATTTCTTTCTTATATTGTGGTGACCAAAACTGGACACAACATTCAGCCCTCTACAGTAACTCTTCTGTCATGTTTTTCTCTATTTAGTACTAATACTAGGAACTCTGAAAATCACTATCTACTACAATAAACTGAAGAGAAAAAAAATCTAGAACAGTACTTTTACAAAAATTTTCCAGCTTATATATAACAGAGAAACATACATATGCAGAGGAAAAAATCAGAACTGAAATAAAATGAGGAAATCAAGGTTGTCACAAATAAACATGCTAGGGATGGCCTTGTGGGAAGGCACATATATGAAACCTAAACTATTTTTAAAGTGATTGATTTTCAAAGTGATGTCTCTTTGAGCTAACACCAATCATACAGTTCAAGGTATTCCTTGTCTTTTATTTCCCCTGATTTTCACGTTCTCCAATCTTCACCAAGGTCTTATAAAAACCTTTTTTATAATTTATTTTTCTTAATACTCCCACCTTACTCATACTATGTATCTAAGAGGTTGGGACATTTTCTCTTCAGCCTGCTATTCTAACCACCAAATCTCACTACTTAGTTTATGTGTACTAAACTCTCACAGGTTTATTTAATACATAAGTATTGACTCATTGTATTTTGACTCATCAGTTCACCCCATCATTTACCAGAAGTCCTTCAGACCTGCTAAATCTATTAATTTTTTACCTTCTCAATTTCAGACTTAGCAACCTCCTTACTGATAAAAAGAATTGAAATCTAAATTAAGAGACATAAACAGCAGAACTCTTATTTTGCGGTACTTGTTTGCACTTCCAGCATCTTTGTAATTCAGCTTCTGAAATAATTTAGTTTCTTTGTATTTGCTCCTACTTCTCCTTACCTGTTAGTGTCTGTCTTTTTTCTGTCACATGCTTTGTTGCAATTCTCTAAAGACCTATTTGCATCCATTCCAGTGCCCCAACCATTTGCTGTTCCCAAGAACCAGCCCTTCTGCCCTGGATGACAGTGCAAAACTCCTGTGCGCTGTATTTCAAAATCTGACAACAGAACCCCACAAAACGTCCCTCTCCTAAATATCTACTCCTTACATATGCTTATTTTGAAATTGGGATGTAAATTTCTACATTTTCGAGCTACGGACTAGGAAGTTGGAATTAAGCTCTCGCACTTCTAACACCAGAGAAATTCAGCAGACGCACAGAGAGTTAACTCACAGAGATGGATGGGAAACTCCCTGTTCCAACTTGTTGTGCTAGCACTTCCAACTGCTTTACTGACAGTAAAAAACAGTGTCTTTCCATGGGGATGGTCCAGTATTCAAGGGCACCAAAGAAAAACACTGAGAAATTCCTTGCTAAGACACAGGAGTGCAGAAGCAGTCCTTGCACTCAGTCTCAAGCTGCACAATCCTACCTGGGTTAACTAGAACCTCACCTAATGATGTTTAGTGTCATGCACTGACAGGTGGAGCAGGAACTGCATTTCCAGGTCTATAATATGAACTCCATAATTATAACCAGGATATGACTTCTGCATGGTTACATACATTTTGATTTGTTAAGATATTAGAGAGAATAACAAAACTATAAGAATGAAGAAATTTTTGTGATTTGCACACTTATATAACACAATGGCACTATGCCTATAAACAATACATAGGAAATTGAATTGCTTGACAGAAGCTTTAACACTTGACAGGAAGCTAACAAAATAAGGAACAAAACAGTGGCACAAAATTCACTCTGCTTAAAAAAAAAAAGAAACTACTTAAAAATATAATGAAATCTGACAAAGTGATCATATGTGCACATAAAAGACAGGCATGGTACTATACTAAGCAGAGTTCGAACTGTTAGTATCTGATAGCTCTGAGAAATACTGAAGGCTAGTCCCTTTCACTGGAAGAGTGATCTAAGTCACATGGTAAAAGGGTTCTGAACTTGAAGTTAGAAAACAAGCTCAAAGCCCTTGTGAAATATTTAACAGGAAACACCAACAGTACTGCACACTAGATTATCATCTTTGAAACTCAGTCTCACTTGAACTGATGCAGTTCAACCAACCTAAGGGCTACAAACAAAAAAGGGAATGAGGAATGGCACGGTGTCAGTGGATAAAGACTTAAAACAGATTCATGCTATGAACAGTATCAGGAACCAGTCCATTTAGCGATGTGGTGAACAGTTACAGACACACTCATTAAATTCATATGCAAATAGTAAAGATAAAAAAACAGGAAGTATATTTTGACAAGTCACACAGGAAGACCAGAAGCACACCTCAGCTACTAGACCCTGCACTACAGTGTATTTCAGAGTAGCAAGTTCACCAAAATGCACACCAGCTGTTTGACTATTCAGGTGACAACAGCATTGCAACTTTGTACTATTGCTTAACTCTTAAATACTTCCTGGAGTCGAATGAAGAAATCTTTCATGAGAGCCCCATCAGTAGCCCAATGATTAAGTTGCTCAAACCAGAGATTCACCCTTACAAATTAGACACAAAGCAAAGTAGAGCATCCCATATCAAAGAGAGAGAAAAAGAAGAAAATTAGAGAAGCATGATGTAAGTGACAGAAGTCCCACCATAAAGGAAAGAGAGTAACTGTCACAGGAAACGGATAAGAAACTAGGGTATAAGAAACTGCATCAGAACCTAGAGGAAAGTTACTGAGGCATCATTTCATCCTGAATTATAACACAAAGCCAATGGGATAGTAAATGAAAGTATACAGAACTGTTCCTGGGAAACGTGCACAGTGTAACTGCAAAACTTGTCATCAAAACTGGTGAATAGCAAGCTGGTTTTCTCTACACTTATAGCCAGAAGTGTTACTATCGCAGAGAGCTTCAGGCAAGGATAATGCACCTCATGTTTCAAGACCTAAAAAAAATAAAGGCTCCACCAATTTGGAACCCGAGTGAAGCTTTCATGATAGACAGGTTATGCCATACCTTCCAGCACAAGATTTCTTGTACCTCCTTCTGAAGCACGTGATATTTGCCACTGCTGAAGACAACTTTCTGGCCAAACTGACTGCAGGTCTGAAATAGACCTAACTCGGTTTCTTACAATGACGTTACAGTTAGGTGTCAAGAAAAACTCATACTGTTCACGTCTCCTATATATAACTAAGCAAGGCAGGAGGGAAGTTCCTTAACCGGCTATTTCATCACATCTACTAAAAAGTCTTGAACAGACATTTAGGTACATTTTTACAAAGCAGAGCAAAAGAGAGTATCCACCTCTGCAGAACTGAGCCTAGAGGAATATAATCCATTTAGTTATTAATTCTAGCAGGCACTAAGAAAGGAAATAGAAGTTTCAGAGTGACGAAATCGAAATGGCAGCTGACCCCAAGCTTTCAAAATCACAATTGGCAAACAGCATGTTGACTTTCCTCTTACCTACATAACATGGCCCCGTTACTCTAACACTAACTCATATTTTAAAAAAAAAAAGGATCAAAAGCAATTAGACTGCTTCCAACACTATACTTACCTAACTTTGGTAAGTATGATATTTTCTAAGAAAAAGCTTGTGCACACTGATAACTCTGAAAGGAGTTTCTCACTTATATTCCTTACTCTTCTGGGAAATCTCCAGCTGAAATTACATTGTGTATTTATCTCAGGGATGGGTGTGAATTTTTATAACTCTGCTCATGGTGGATAGAAGTGACACACTAAAACACTAGTAGCTGCAGGAAGACTGTACAACTGCAAAGTACCCTTATGAGTTTAAAAGTGAGTCACATTTGGCTTTGTATTAAAATAAAAATGGCAGATAAATACAACCTAGTGAGAATCCTTTTCTAATGTTAACCTGGGGTAATAGAGCTCATACTTCACTACCTCCAGAATCATCCACCCAGACAGAAGCACAAACATCTTTAGATATGAACACTCCAAACTCACAGATTCTACTTCTGTTTCACAGAAACTGTGCCTATGCTATGCATACATTTAAACTTCTTGAAAGCTTGTTCTTTTTTTTGCCATTTTAGAATTTCACAGTTAGCTCACCTGTATTACAGGAACAAACCTGCAGTAAAGACTGATTTTGAAAAAAGTTTTTATTAGTCCCAATGACCCAGATTTCATAGACCTGAAAGCTATAGTGCTCCATTGTAATGATGACAGCAGTTGTATTTTGCCTTTGTTTCACCAAGAGAGAGGGAGGGAGAGAGGAAAGAAAGCTGAATGGAAGTGTGGACACTTTGCTCATGAACCATCAGCTTATCCAGATTCATTTGTCTTGTGTTGATAACGTGTCTGCTTCAGGTCTTCTCAGGTATAAACAACTGCAGGCACATGAGTTACCAGAAAAGATGAATCTCAGTGCCAGGTTCCTCCCATTCGCTGCCATGATGGGAGAGCAGAGTAGTGAAAGAGTAATCTAAGTCCAAGTAGCACAAACTTATTCAGTTTCACCATTCCTTCCCATAATCTGTAGCTTGTTGATGCTGGTGCAAGGTTTCCCTTCCTGTTTTTTTCCTGTTACCCAACACTGCTGTATAGGACTTGCATGACAACAAGACACTCTTTCGTTCTTTAAAAAATTGCCAGTAAATGACAATAGTGCAATTATTAATTGCACATTTCCTACTTCTGAACTATTCCCAGCATTCCCTTATCCTCATGTCACTGAGCTGTGGGAAGTGTGTCTTATGGCTCTCTGTTAAATGAAGATTTTTGACATTTACTTCACAATTAATGAAGTAGGCTGATCCTGCACTAATAGACTGTCTAAGAAGAAGAAAATGGTAGACAAGTAAGCCCACAGATGAGAGAAGAAAGAAAGGTCTAAAATGGGGGAAAATCCTTCCTCTGCTCAATTCCCTACAAAATCAAGGGATGTGGAATATGGAATAATGAAAATAATAGCACAAACTTAGGAAGAGTGGAAAAAAAGGAAAGAAAAGTTACAGTACCAAATTTGAGTGCAGGAACTGTTAAGTTAGATAGCCAATGTCTCATCTTTTCCAACATTCATGCCCTCCCACAATGAGCCACTGGACAAGCACAAGATGTGCTATAAGGGTCCATGACACAACTGTCTCCCTGTACAAATAACTTATTCCTATGCTCTCATCACTGGCAAAAGCTCTAAGTCACCATCTTATCTCCTATAATCACATGCTATTACTGCCAGAAATGGTTAAGAGAGGGCACACGTGGTATGGAACAGTGAAAGAGGAAAAGAAATTAGCATAAAATGCTCTAACAGGTAAGAGTGTAGCAAAAGGGTAAAAGCAAATCTGTAAAAATTTTATCACACTCATCTGTTTGTTTCACAAACAGGTCACATATTAAAATCAAATAAAGCAAGTAATGTTGTAATATGAATTTTATAGACATTTTGCCCAAATGCATTGCTCAGCTCCACAGTGGAAAACTAATGGTAGAAACATTAAAAGAATTTTATTTTTTTTATAAACCTTTTTCTCAGTTTTACTACTGACTGAAGAGTCAGGTACAATTTCAAGATTGACTATTAACTTTTCACTCAGCAAAGCTGTTTCTTTCGCTGTGATAACAAATAGTTATCATGAGCAGCTTTAAGAAGTGGGTTTCAGACAAAAATCTGTTAAGGAAAGGGGAAGACTGGAGTCACTACAGATGGGATGTTATACTGGTATGGCTGTGGTTGCTTTGTCATAACCCAGAAAGCCCTGAACTGCACAAAGGAAACAGCTATGAAAAATAAATGCAGCAAGAGGAGAAGAACCTTGTGACATTTCCACTCTGCCATTTCTCTAAGGTTTTCCATAAGAAGGAAATGCCACTGCCTCCCTCTCTTTTTTTCCTTAGAAGTGGAGGAGGGATGGAACAACTGATCTGGTCACAGCAACTCCATCATGACACAGCGGAGACAAAAGAGGTCAATCTAGTGACAGATATGAAAGGCTTTGCTGCATTTCATGTAAGAATATGGCACCCATGGGACAGAACTGCAGCTAAGATTACACTCAATCTCTTCCTAGGACTGGCATCCAAAAACACTAGCTCCTTTGTATTTGCTCTCTCAAACATTAGGTCTGTCAGCTTCCTCTCAATCATGAGGATGTGGTCACCAAAGTACAAAACTAAGCTGTAACTACAACAAGGATTTGGGAATGTTTTCTCTATTCATGTTTTTGGCCCATATTCTCACTTGCTCAAGGCTATCTCAGAAACTTAAGCCCTCCAAGCCACATGTACAGCAGATCTTTCAAATACAAGATTTCATCAAAAAGCACAGAGAACTGTAATGCATACTTGACTATTAATAAAGTTTTGTTTGGTTTTTTTTTGTTTTGTTCTGTTTTTTTTTAATTTGCAATCAGAGAGAAAAAAACACATCATCTCTCAAAGATGCTTTTTGGGCTGATACATCCCTCTTATTTCTGTGCTTCAGTGAAATCCCCATAGCAAGTAAGGAAATGGAGGCTTTTAGTACTGTCAGAAAGTACTAGAAAAACCTTCAAAAGTACATCAAAATCTTGCTCTGAGGCAGAAGAAAACTAACCATGTTCCTGCAGTCAGGGTTACCTGAAGATGCAGTGGGAGTACCAAAATGGGTCAACTAAGGCCACCAAGGAAGAAGTCTTCATTTGCTGCCAATATGAACTTGATGCCAACAGGTTACCTGACAATCCTGTTGAGCTTCCCTGCTCTCCTGGTAAGTTGCCTTTGAGGCAGACACATAATTTTGCCCAAAACTGGAGACTCAGAAGGTCATTTTCAATTTTTATCAGCAAAATCATCCAGTGAGTGCCTCTATGATTTTGGCTCCTAGCTATTCTCTCTGTGCTTGATGGACTAGCAATTTTGCTAGAAGGGGATTTGCTCCCCACACATCCTCCACTATCCTGATGAGTGTAGGTACAATGAAAAGATTTTCACCAAAATTTTTATTTTATCAGTTGGATTGACTGAGGACAACTGAGGACTTTCCACTGTTAGTGGTATCAGCCATGCAGGGTCTGCTCATCACTGATCACAGACACACAGAGTTTTATTCTTTAATATTAATGTTACATGTCACACTTTTACATCCGCTGCTTTAGATTACAAGCAAACACAGAGTGAAAGTAAAAGTGGAAATGGACTAATATATATCCAATGCAAAACTTCTATCAGAAACACCTTTGTATCCATTTCTAAACAGAGTAGCAGAGAAAAATTAATTTAGTATATACTGAACCTTCTTTTCCTTCTAGGATTCATAATGCATCTACTCCCCAAAATACTCCTAGTAATTCTAATGACTGTAAGCCCTAATTTATTTGACCCTAAACTCACAGCATGCTGGATCAACATTCAGCAAGAAGAAACAGTGATGTGTGTAGGCTGGTGTAGCTCCTGGTAGCAAAAAAAAAATGAGTGCAATTAGCTAGCCACAGATCTGAAAGGTCACTTTACTGGAAGAAAGCTGTTGAAATGACAGGCTTAAACTTTTTAAACAATCATTACCAAACTAGTTTGTGACTTCCCACAGTGAAGTTGTAAGTCAGATCAAGTCATCTGTGTTTCCTTTTCATTCAAAGCCCAGGAGCAATACTATAAATTAATACTGAGGGGTGATGAGCAACATGTGCTCATATATGCTGATATCAAAAATCTCCTACAAAAGTTAAGAAGAACATGGCACCATTTCTTTCTTTCACAGTCCATTTTTACATCTTCTACACTGGCAGTTATACTGTTAATATATCTAGGGTAGCCATGGATCAATAGGCTGGATGATAAGAAAAGCTGCCTAAAACGCGTGCTTTTCCAAAAGCCATTTTACTGTATCATGGATCACTCCTAATCATGAAAAGACATATGGTGGGGTTTCTGTGACATCTGCATCTGACCTGGTCATCCTAGGCTCTTTTCAGACAATGAAGGGAAAGAAAGGAAATTTTACAGAATATGGTAGCTGTCTAAAACTGGGCTGCTGAACCAAGTTTTAGCAGTATCTGTCTCTCTCTGTAAGAGACTGTAAAGGTGACTCAGAACCTCAGGTAACTAAAATGCCAATGTCTAAAGTTGGGTGAGGAGAGTCCTGCCTATGGAGCCCAGGAAGTGTTTTACAAGGTCTGCATGGATGCAAGTTACTATTGTCACTAGAGACCTCCCAATGGAAATAAGCTACAGCTTCCATATTTCTGCAGAGAAATAAGAGGTCTTATTTTCACTTTCACCCCAGATCAGCATCTGATCACCTGAAGTCATCATCACAACAGGTCAGAGAGGCCTACAACAAAACAAGTCAAGACATACTGCAGTCAAAGATAAAAAATGGTCTGTGGGAAAGAAAAACACATGTAGTTTGCAGAGAGAATAAGGGCCTTGATATCTGAATGATACGCAGGAAACCTAAACTCAGCTACATTCCTGTAAAGCAACCTTAGAAACATTCTTTTAAGAAAATCTATGTTCCTGGATCATCTTCGCAACAGTCAGATGTTCATGAATCTCCAAAAAAGACAAGTCCTCTTGAACAAGGCAACCTCTTCTCTCAGCTGCAACAGTACTCCAGACTGAAGTTTTCTCAGACATTTAACAGGGCCAAAAAGAGGCAACAGCTGATTCCTCCATTCATAGGTTGCCCAAGCCCTACCTCTCCCTTCACAACATATGGCAGAGCAAGAGAAGCAGTTTTCTGCTCCTTTTTTCCTCTTACTGCTCTAAGACATTTCTTCTAGCAGGAAAGGAGAAACGCAGCAAAAGCAAAAACTTCATGTGTCAGGTAAATTTTCTTACTACCTAAAAACTCTTGGGCCACAGTACTGAGTTAAACTGTTCCAACATCCAACAGGCCATTTTGCTCATACTGTTGCCCCTTTTGTTCAAATTGTTGTGCAAATTAACCAAATGTGTTAGTCTCTTTATAAATTACAAAAATGATCAAATTGTCAGCCTGATTTACAGGTACACAAGTTACAGCATGGGATCGAGTAGACACTGCTGAAGTAAAAATCAAGCTTTTTGATCTGTAAAAATCAAACTTAGTTGTAATAAACACATTTAATAACAAAATAAACCAGCACTTCAAAGGCATCATACCCTGCTTGAAAATACTGAATATCTGACAACCACAAATTCCAGTATGAACAATTAAAACACAATTTACTCAATAATTACTTTGAACCTTCAGTCATTTTGCCTCCAAACATCAGAACAGTCTGTACTACCCACAGGAGGTATTTATAGAAGAAAGAGATGACACAGGGAATGATTAAAAGTACCCTTTCAGAGAAAGTATATTTTTCCAGTTATGTGTGTTCTGAGATTGATCACAATTTTTTGAGAATATAGAACAAGGATCACTCAGTTATCTGTAATGCTCCATTGATTCCACCTCCCAAAGACACTTGCAAGCCATATTTCAAACCAAGTTATCTCCATTTTTAAGCAATCTTCGCACAAAGCATTAAGTACAATTAAATGCAATAGTCTCCTTAGAAAACTCACCGGGGAAAACAGAACTAAAGAGGTCTAGCAAAAAGTTAAATATTCTGGTTTAGACATCAAATTTTAACCTAAATTCACATTCTTTACAAAGCTACCAGAAAAGAAATTTGTACCATTAGTGAAGATAAATGATAGGATTGTACACAGGTGGACCAGTCCTCTGGAGCACTGGGGCTTAACTATTTGTCTCTAATTGAATAAATGGATTAAATCAAGCCCTGACTATACTTACACCATTGTTGTGCAGCAGCAGAACAACTAACAGTAACATCAACAGAGTCATATGTGAAATTAGTATTTTTTAAATGCAGGTTTGGAATGGATGACAAACCATGCATGTCATGTAATTTACAAAGAAGAACCAGAACCGAAGAGGAAAAATGACTGCCAAAATTCTGCAAAGTTCTGACGGGCAGAGTCAAGCTGGAGCCACACTCAGCACAGGATCAGGGTAATCTGTGGCAGGCAGCGGCTTCAAAAAGTTAAGCTGCTAGTTTGGTGAAACCCTGCGTAGTGAGTAAGCTGTATTCCTGCAACAAAGTTTTAATGACAGGCTGAATCACCTGCTGCCTAAAAGACACTACTGGATACATCTTCCCACTGGGATAATGAATGGATTTAACTGAAAAGCCACTCCAAGCTTGTGGGGACTGCGTTCCCGTCACTTCTCTTTGGCATTTAGCTGAGGGTGTCATGCGGGATGGACCTGCTCAAGCTCAGGCGACACTCCCAGTCCCCCCCTGCACCACGTGGGCAAACGCACCGCGGGCAGAGGTGTCAGCCCCGCTCCGGCGGGCCCGTCCCGGCCGTTCTCCCGCGGGCTTACGGGCTCAACCAGGGCTGGCGGGGAGCGCGCTCCGGTCCGCCCGCGCTGCAGTCTCCGCCGCCGGCCTCGGCTGCCCGGAA